>JAPWTK010000069.1:405000-822500 GCA_029963805.1 Aromia moschata
CCCTTCCCCTCCCCCTCCCTCCCTCTCCCAAATTTTTTTCTCCCTCCTTTTTTTTTTTTTTTTTTTTTTTTTTTTTTTTTTTTTTTTTTAATATTTTTAATTTTTTTTTTTAAAAAATTTTTTTTTTTTTTTTTATCCTTTTGGTGATCATATATATATATATATATATATATATATATATATATATATATATACAGTAAGAGTTACCATACTGCGTACATAGGTGGATATTAAATACATATTAAATAGTACATTTTTATGTCAAAGTTAGGCGAATTTAGTTACGTACAACCAGTGGCAGTGCGTGATATTTCAATTAGCCATATCTTGAAAACGACGCATGGGACCCACTTCACTTTTTAGGTGATGACTGTACACCTCTTACAGAAAGGATTTATAGTGAAAAAATCGTCTGCAAAGTTTGCGAAAAAATTTTCAAAAACACTGGAGCACTCCCTGGGTTCTCAGTAACGCTCTGTGGGATATTTGCAGTATATTTTTTTTTTTCATAAACTAGAAACAAATATAAGGAGACGTTTTTCGATTTGTTGCAAAATATTTTTTTTTCAAAAAGTTATGGCCATTTTAATTTTAATTTTATAGGAACATTTTGTTTCCCAAAATTAAGATATTTGCACATATTTCAATGCGTACTTTTACCCCGACTACGACAGTTCTTTGAATATTTATTGGAATATTTTTTTTTCAGGTTGAAGACTGACGGTCTATAAAAAACAATATGCCTGGAAATTATAAGCGGAAGGCTCCACACAGATGCGTCGCTACTAAAGATCATTTTGGTGCTGCAAAATTATTAATTGCCCAAGGTTTAAGTCAAAGGAAGGCAGCAGAACAAGTTGGAATGAAAGAAAGTACTCTGAGAAAACGGTTAAAATCTGACTCAACTGCTGATAAATTAGGAAGATTTTTGCCAACATCTACTAATGAACAAGAAAATGATATATATAATTATTTAAAAAGATGTAATGATCTTTATTACAGTCTAAATATGACCACTCTACGGACACTGATCTACGAATACTCTGAAACAAATCATATTCCTCACCGTTTTAATAGAAATTCAAAGATGGCTGGGCGTGATTGGGTATATGTTTTTTTAAAAAGACACCCTGATTTAAAATTACGACAACCCACGCAGACTAACATTACTAGAGCAATGGGGTTTAACGAAACTCACGTTAAATATAGTTAAATTATATTTAAATAAACTAATGTCTCAGTTGCTACAACTGCGTACACTCACCCGCACTACTGCGCACACATACCCCTATGTTGGGGTAAGTGTACGCATTCTCTAAAGTTTTATTTAATTTTTTTTCCAAAATTACAAGTAAGTAAATTTGATTTGGTTTTTTGTACTTGTTAAATTAATAAACACTTAAAATGAAATACTTTGTCTTATTTGATTTTACTTGAAACTTGTGAATTTTGTGGCAATTAAAATAAAAAATGCGCACTCTTGCCCCACATGACTCTAACTTGTTTAAACAAAAGTACGCTACGTACGCTACTGCTTTGTTGTAATACTCAAACTTTTTGGATGCATATTTCAACTAGCAAAACAACACTACTTTTCTGTCTTTCAACGACTAACTCAAAACACATTTTTAAATGGTATTACAAATACTTTTTTTAATTAGTTTTTTTTTAAATAAATCAAATATTTTAGTAAATGTTTAATAATAAGGTAAATCTATGTATCGAGTTTCAAATTATTTCACTCACTATTTCTAAAAATATACATATATTTCTAAACATTTAACACACTGTATCTTTTTAACGAAGTGTCTTAAATCAAAACTCTATATGAACGAGCCCACTTAAAATGTAATACCATGAGGTCTCATTTTTGGTCACCATCACCTAATCGTCGCAAACTAATTCTGTTAATTTGGATCCAAGGGTAGAGAACATGTCCAAGTGAGTGAAAATATTTTCAAATATCTGCAACATCCGGTTATACCGAAAGTCGTTATCAACTTTCTTCTTTTAAATGGAACCTAGTATTTTTTACCGAATTTTTGGATTTCACATAACATTTTAGGTTAACTTTTCTTATGTAGGTAGGCTATACTATATTTAAAATTACATATTCATTACCAAGTACTTCTTTAATAATGTGTTTATCTCTTCTTTCCAAACCAGGGGATTGTTAGTTCCTCACTTCTACAAAACACGCATGTCCTATGTACATAAAATATTTTCATGTATGTGAAATAAACTTATTCGTTTGTTTACTTTAGTGTTTAATTTTTCAATTGTTCCTTTTATTTCATGCGATAAATGACCACTTTTCTACAAAACTTCGGCAGCAAATGTAATTATCCCTAGGATGGTAATTTAAAAATTACATTACCTCAGATGGAATTAACCTCGCAAAATTACAGCTGATAACATCGAAGACAATGCCGCAATCTTTTTTCAAATAGCTTCAGAGAAAATGACTTCCGTTAAATATTCTTCTACACAGTGACGTACGTACGATTTATTTCCATGGGGAAAATGATATAATCCATGTGAAACTATAATCTCCTAAGAAAATATATATCGTAGTTAACTTACAATACCTCACATGACATCTAGGGGATGATTATTGGGCCTACCCCCATAAATGTAGTCATCATGGAAAAATATGTAATAGAAAAATATTTTTCTATTTTATTGTAAAGACATTATAGATTATTCAATGCTTCAAGTAAGTGGAATAGATTTTTTTATTAAGCAATAATCAATAACTTGTTCCTTTGCGATTCTAATAAAAATGAAACAACCGAATTAATTGAAGTAATATACATATGTACAATTTATAAGAACAGTCTTTAGTTGATGTCATTGTATTAAAACACGTTACTATCAGTGGTTTATTTTGTAGACGGACGCCACGTTGCCAACTTTTATGAAGTAGAAAATGACGTTAGTTGTTTGATTGAAGGAGTTCAACCAAGAGTACCAACAAGTACAAATGATACAAAACTTGCCTCATAGATAGATAAATATACTGTTCAACACGAAGACATATATTCAGATTTTTCAGTTTTGTATCTTTCAAAATACTAAACAAGTCGGTTTGGTATTAAAAAACGTAAAAAAACTTGCTCCATGCTAATATAGATGATATGATGAATATTGCTCAGCATTAACTACTTGCATTATTAATATAATATATTACTGTCTCTGGCAATATTTGCAACTGATTCTAAATTAATTTAGAATAATTAATTTCATCTCTCACATTGACCCTATTCGTCTGTCTCTCAAAATTCTCAAGATATGCTATCAAAGCGATCACCAAAAATTAAAGTACCTGTTACTTAACTGCTCATCAAAAGTAGCCTAACATTTATTACATGGACGCCATTTGCATTCTATTCGGGCTAGAGACTTGCGGTTTGAAAATTTAGATAGCCTGTAAAGTTAGTTATAATGCTCTGAAGTTGCGACACTGTGGCTATGGCCGTCCACACCCCATGTTGAAATTTGAGTTCATATGATCCTGGCAGCAATTCAGAGACTTATGGGATGGGCTAAGAAGGACGCTGACGAGTAAAAGTCTTATCCTTCACACATTAAGACCTATCCAACAAGTCCTGCGTGATTGGTCACTGTCCCATCGTTTGAACCTTTTTGAACATGTTGATTGATCTAAATGCTGCCAAATAAAATAGTCTGGGTTGCCACAACTCGCTTTTATCCATTAACAAATCAAGCACCTCTCCATACTGAAGGGTTGAAATTGTGTTTCTATGCTTGGGGTAACTCAAAAAGCCTTCCTAAGAATATTCCTAACCCTTTCTGGCCCACCGCGAGTCGTCCTTCTCCTTGAAATTCCCTTCTTTGTCCCATAGTCCTCTTTTTTTACCTCTTCCAAAAACTTTTCGAGCAAATTAAATTTCTTGAAAGAAAGCTCATTGGATAGGCGCAACCTTCCGCTGCACTTGTGCAATCGTGAAATTCGTGAGATATGCGCGACAAGTGTTCTTTATGACTTGGTAGCTGAACTCTCTGCTAGGACCAGCGCCTGGAAGGTAGACCACCCAAGCAGCACCTGTTTCGTCCAATATTGCGAGTGACAACCTGTTTATGTGGGTTCCTGGATTCCTTCTGAAACCATAGTCCTGTATTCGTAATGAAATATACTTGTATTGTTTTATTTGAATCAGATGGAGGGGAGCTATGACCCTCCCTATGACCCCACGAGAACGCCACTGCCGCTACTTCTATCCTAGTTAGCTACCCAACCTCGACCGCGTATCCTCTGCGTCTTAACGTACATCGCGTCGGCGTCCAATTTTCTCCCCTGATTAAAAATTATGTCGCAGCGAGAAAAAACAAGCGATGCACGCCAGGTAGCGAGATGGGGTCGCAATTAAAGCGAACAATTAACTAAAAATTACAAACTAGGAAGCTGATCGTGGAAAGACTGATTGTTGTTGACGAACTCCGGGGTGGAAATATGCAAATTTAAGCGTTTCCGGGAAATCTTATCCGGGGATTTCGTTCGGCTAATTTTACATCTTGTTTTCCCAAGACTTGTTAGCGGCAATTGAATGCTTTTATTATCCTTATAATTCAATGTTGTTTTTCGAACGCCGAACTCTCGCGGTATCCTAATGTACGAAACATACTTCCTTGAAAATTATAGGGTGTTACTTTGTGTACTCGAAGTTTCGGTGGCAATTAACATTTAAGGTTTCGGCATTTCGACTAATAAAACCGACTGTGTTGATACAATTCGGTATAAATTAAATTAACGCCGCAGAAATAAAGCAAGGAAGTGTTGTTGCTTATACAAATCATATGATTAATTAAAATTTGATCACTTGCTATAGGAATTTTTCACAAAACTATTACAAAAATAGTGATTACTTCGACTTAAAAAAATTCGACCCATATTAAAGTTTTACGCTTTAAAAAAGGCAACCGGGCCACGAAAAATTATTACCCAGTATATTAATTTAAACGAAATTTTGTGAAGTGATACATCTAAACAGTCTAAACTAAATAAACGAGCCGAAATTTATCAAAAGCCATTCGGCGTCAATCTCGAAATATATTTCAAAAGAATTCACTCGGATTATAAAATTTTGATATTTTTGAAATTTTAAATTAGGGAAGCGGCGTCTTCCCTATTTATTTTTTTTTAAACAACCAAAGCCAAAGTTACTGCAATTTTCTGCATTACGAAGCACAATATAAACGGTCTGCATATTTTATAGGGATATATGAATACTTTTTACATTTTAGAAAATAATAGGCAAGTTGTAATTGGAAAAATATAAAACAAACTCCGTTACGATATTAATAAAATAGTAAAGTTAACAATGTCTCTCTAATGATCTCGCTCTTCCTCGACCTACTATTCGTTAGTATTCACTCAATATCAGTTACTTTTACACATTTACTAATGAAAGAATATGATATTTTACAAATCAACTGCCTTCTACTAATACATTATTTTTGTCCTCCAAATTCTATTTTTTTTGTCTTCACTTTTCATTGTGAAATTACTTTATCAAGTGTGTTAATATTGGGTTTATTAATATTTTTCTCTCCAACACTAACTGTTTTAATAAAAACATTTTGAGTTAGTGCTATTTAAAATATACCCTCTCTGATCACGAGGCACAACTAATAGAGTGGGAGTAACATCAAATTACAAAAATAAGACAAATATGAAAAAAAAACAGTATCTTCGGAAACAAAATTACGTCAGATTAAAAATGAATTAGAAAAGGTATTTGCTGTATTGATGATCCAAATAGAGCATATGATAGCTTTATAAGTTACAGTAAAAATGCAATGAATACCATATTTCCTAAAAAGTGTTGAGAGAATTAAAACAATAAAAACGTGGATCGCTCATGGAATAAAAACATCTTGTAAAAATAAAACAACTGTTGACAAATACAGACAGTACTGTAGTATATTTAAAAAAGTCATACATAAGGCAAGAACATTGTCACACAGGTCATACATTGAGACATAGAAAAATAACGGAAATGCAATTTGGAACCTGGAAAAGGAATTTGGAATTCAGAAAATTATTCTGGCGCTAAAACTAAAAGTGAATTTACAATACTAGATAATATTGGTATAAATGAAAAAAAAAATAACAGAATATTGTGAATAATATAAATAACATCTTTGTAAATCAATGCTCAACAACGTGACAAAATTTATAAAAAGTAATAATGCTGTTCTCTTTATTATTGTTTTTTCTGTTATATTTATTTATTTTGTATTTTATAGTTTTACATTTTACTACTTAGAATTTTATTATTAGGTATTAGTGATATTTTTTTATATATTTTTATACTATATTGACAAGTTCGATATATATGCATGGATTTCATAAGATCAAATAAATAGTAACTAACTAACTAAGCTAGTAAAAAATGCAAAAGAAATATCCTAGGGGAGACAGTAATCTAAAAAATAATTTTCATGAAAGCTACACGTAATTAAAATTATGTATTTGAGATAAAGGTCATAAAGAACTTCTACGGATGAAATACTGTTCTCCTAGGTCATTAGAGTTACATGAACACATATTTTTTGCAGCGAATACGTTGTCAGGTATCGAAAAATACGTAGGGGCAATATATCAATAATGGATGTCATTCATTTCGTAAACTGCGAACATATTTTAGTCAGGCGTAATATATGAAGAGTTTGTCGAAAAGTGTGCGTGTGAATGCGTCGGCACTTCGCGCGATACGACTGTAACAAATATTTTTCTAGAGCTTGATGGACTGTGGGAGAAGACTCTTCGATACCACCTGCCTGGGTCCGTACGGAAAATCGACATTGCGGAAAAACGACGCTTTCCTTTCTTCTAATGTCCTACCACGCTGAAAAAACTAATGTATTGAAATGAAACCACTAGCATTTCGTTTCTTGTTTCTTTTCTCTCCCTCGCTTCGGATCGCCAAAATGGCGGTGATATAATTGTGTTTACATTTGCTTTAAGGGGGGAAACCCTTTGGACGCCCGAAAGTGAGTCTTTTTTTTATTATTTTTTTTTAAAGGTGATAAAATAATCACACATTTTAAAGTTATTTTATTACAACTTTGAAGAGTAGAAAAACTTTTTTTTATAAACGAAATGGCGGCTTTACAGGGTATTCCTTCAGGCGTCTTTGGTGTGACATCGAAAAAATGCTGCATGTGTTATAATTTTTCTACTGATTGGAAACCAAAAAACTTTTTTTTTAGTTATTGACATGCGCAGGGAAAGATAAACCAATAAAATCATAAAAAAATATATATAAAACGAGAAATTAAGTAGGCTATTAATTAAATGTTCAAAATTTCGACTATTTTTTCGACAATTTTTATCCCAAAAAAAGTAATGTAATTACGCGATATCTCTAAAACTTTAGGTACATCCTTCCGATAATAATATGGACAAAAATCTCTCAAATTTTAAGGCAAATCAATCAATAACTTTTTGAGTTACAGCACGAGCAGTTTTTGAAAATACAGTTCCGAGATGATCGCGTTCCAATACAAAGTTCCAATACATTAAAACTATTAGTTTTAGTGACTTACCGATCAATCAGTGATTCCAGGTGCATATAACAAACCGCCTCATCGAAGAGCTTGTTTTCTTCTCAAAAAGGTATTATAAAAGAAATGTTACTCCACCCCACGTGCTCCGGCTATCTGACTCGCTAGTGGGCATAGGAATGCGCGATATCAAAGTGTTGGTAACATAAAGCACTATTTGAAAAATCTAATAAGCCAAATTTAATAAAATTGAGAAAATATTTTCCTCGCAATATTTGAACGCTTAAAAAAAATGAAATATAAAAAAAAAATAAGATTCTAAATATTTTTTCCTACGTCTACTTGACTCCAACGAAGGTTTTGTTAAATTCTAACCACACTAGATCAAAAGACGTAAACAAATAAATTTTTAAAATGAATAAAGCCCGAAAACGAAGAGATTTTGACTTAGACAATTCTGGTACCACTCGACAGGTATAATAAATATTAGCAACATGTAATACGTGCATACCCACATTTTATAAATAAGTACACAGTTCTGCATGAAAATCCTCCGCGCCAAACTAACATGTTATTTGTACGTGTGGCAACTGTTTAGTTACCCTTCGAAGACAAGACTGAAGGCAGTTTGACTCACTAGTGGGCATGGAATGTGTATATCAAAGTGTTGGTAACACAAAGCACTATCTGAAAATTCTAATAAGCCATAATTTAATAAAATTGAGAAAATATTTTCCTCACAATATTTGAACATGCTTATATTACTTCAAAGCATAAAATACGAAAATCATAAATGGAATATCTGTGCCGGTCTAAAAGTTCTTTCACTACTTACAGGACTGCAGAGTGGCTACACCAAATATTGTTGTTTTTACGCGAATAATATAGCAGAGCCAGAAACCAACATTATTTCGTTGACATTGTGCCCGGTCTCAAAAACGTTCTTAATCAGCAGCAAAAAAATTTATTTACCTCCTCTGCACATAAAACTAAGACTTCAAAAAATTGTTAAACCCTTAAATACAGAAGGAAATAGTTTCCTTTAATTGAGACGAAAATTCTCCCGTATAACTGAGGCAAGATTAAAGAAGGAATGTTATACGAACTTTTTAAGGATGAAAATTTTGAAACTACTCTTTCGAGAAAAGAAAGTAGGGTGAGGGACTGCCTTCAAAAATGTATATAGCAACTTCCTAGGTAACAAGAAATCGGAGAACTACAAAGATCTAGTTGAAGAACTTATCCAGTCTTACAGAGATTTAGGTTGCAACATGTCACTTAAGCTGTATTTTCTTCACTCCAATTTGGAATTCTTCCCTAACAGTTTAGGTGCAGTTTCCATACCAACACGGCAAACTATTTCACCAGCGAATTGCTCAAATTGAGAAGCGGCATAATGGAAAATACACCCCCAAACGGGCTAGCGGACTACTGTTGGGCCCTCAAACGTGAAACCGATCCCGACGAATACAGGCGAAAAAAAGATAATAAAATAATTTATTGATTGTGTAATATCTTTGACTTGATTTAAAATTTAGGGAATAAGGCGAATAAGACTCCGAAGATTTAACAGGAAAAAAGCTCTATATCTAATAAACACACGAAATATATACAAATAAGAAACATACATAAAAAAACGCATATAAATACATAAAAATAGATAAATGTATATAAATATATAAAAAAAGTACACAAAAATAGATTTCAGGTACACAGTGGCACAATAAAATAATACATGTATGAAAATAGCAAATAAGCTATTCAAAAATACAACAGATTGTATTATACTTTTTTCGATACAAAATGAAGTGTATTTTGTAAAAAAAAAGTGATTTTTTTTAATTGTCGAAAATTCATTAGATTGCTTATGGTTTTGGGGTTCTTATATTTTATATATATTCTTTTCCCTTCTCTAAAAACTTGTGGGTGATAGGTCAAAAACCAAGTTCACATTTGAATTCAGTACATTAGAGTAGACACAAAAACCCAAAAAAATATATCAGAGAGCGACAAAAAATTTCAAAATGCAGAACAGTGTTATTATATAGGGTGACTGGTGATAAAGTGTACAAACGCTGGGTGGTGATTGTACACCTCAAATGCAATAAAAAAGTTCCTCCTGACCATGGTCCGATTCTCAAGCATAAGGGAGAAATTTCAGGATTTGTGTTTTTTTTTTCGGAAAAACTTGATTTTTTTGCCAAAAACTTATTTCTTGAACTATTAGTCATACATAAAATTAAAAAAAAAACATTGAAAGGCTCATTAAAGTTTCTTGAAGAAACCACACTTAGCAAGATTCCCATTTAATTTTTCGTAAGCCCAGACACAATTCTAAATTTTAAAAATTTCTAAAGTTTACAGTATTTGTCTGTCGATATTTTTTTGTCTATCAAAAAGTGTGCACAATTCACAAAAACTTCCTTTCTTAATAAGCTTTCCAACGGGATACTCATTTTTTTGAAAAATCCGTATCAAGTAGAAGAAATCACCTTTCAAATGTAAATCGTGGGCTTACTGCAAAAACCCGTTAAGCCCATCTTTGACCCAACTAAAAGTATCTGAACTATTAAGCCGAAAATTAATAGAATAATTAGAATAATTACAATGAAATTTGTACTGCCCTTTAAATGGGATTTGTAGTTTTGCCTAAACTACATAGTTTGATGAAAAAAGCAGATATTTCCTTTAAAAAAATGTTAATGTTAGATATCTCGACAATTACTTTTTCGAACTTAACGGATTTTTGCAGTAAGCTCACGAAATGAACTTAACCTAGGTACCAGGGGAAGAGGGCGCAAAAGAAAGCATAACAAAACATTCTTCCATAATTCAAGTTTTTAATTAAACTATTTTTTATCAAGTACGAATTAATTGTTTTTTAAAGTTAAGGAGAATAAACTCTTTTTTAAGAATAAACTTGCAAATAAGCAGTCTTAGTTGAGAAGGTGCTCAAAATGACTACCATTTTGTGTTACATACGTTCACGCTCTCCGTCTCACTTCTGTTCTGGTGACTCTCGCCGTCATGGCTTGTTGTAGCTCATGTGTAGTTGCCTGTATTATTTGTGTGAGTTCTTCAACTGAGTCCACTTCTGTCTGGTATACACGAGTCTTGTAGAAGCACCACACGAAGAAATCCAAGGGTGTTAGATCTGGAGATCGAGCTGGCCATGGAACAGTACCCCCTCTGCCTATCTACCAGAGGCGCTACGGTTTGACCACTCCTTCCGTCAGTCAGTGTGTCCTTCACTGAGGATCTAAATTTCAGCTGCACTTGAGTGCAGGCAGCTCTGCCACGTCTTGTTTCCTGGTAAATACTTTTTTCATCAAACTATATGGTTTAGGAAAAACTACAAAGCTCATTTAAAGGGCAGCACAAATTTCATTGTAATTATTCTAATCATTCTATTAATTTTCGGCTTAATAGTTCAGATACTTTTAGTTGGGTCAAATATGGGCTTAACGGGTTTTTGCAGTAAGCCCACTGTTTACATTTGAAATGCGGTTTCTTCTACCTGATACTGAATTTTTCAAAAAATGGGTATACCGTTGGAAAGCTTATTAAGAAAGGGAGTTTTTTGTGAAATGTGCACACTTTTGAGAGACAAAAAAATATCGTTTGATCAAAGTCAAATTCTGTAAAATTTAAAAGTTTGGGGTTTTTTAAAATTGAGAATTGTGTCTGTGCTTACAAAAATTAAATGGGAATCTTGCTAAGTGTGTTTCCTTCAAGAAATTTTAATGAGCTTTTCAATGGTTCTTTTATTCAGTTTGATGTAGGACTAATAGTTCAGGAGATATGGTAAGGTTTAGCGAAAAATCATGTTTTTCCGAAAAAAACACAAATCTTGAAATAGTAACCCCAAAAAACGAGCTTTTTTTTTTTCAAACACCTGTAACTTTACCTGGAATTGATGAAATTCAACTTATAAATGCTCAAAATTTTGGTCTCATCATAAGCTAGTGCGAAAAAGAAGATTTATTGCTCCAGACCCTGTACATCCCCCTTAAATGAAGGGTTAACTAACCCTCCATTTTTACATTACGCACATGCGAGAAAAAAGCATAATTGCTACCACCCAATAAAAAAAAGGCTGTTTTACTACATACAATATGTATATGGTTTCCGAAGTATTTTTACCTCCTGAACACGAATCCGTGGTCAGGTTAGGCCCATCGCCTTTCAGTCTTCAGCAAATCGTCGAAAATCTTCAGAAAAATGAAGATGAACCCTTCATTTAAGGGGATGCACAGGGTCTGGAGCAATAAATCTTCTTTTTCGCACTGGGTTATGATGAGACGAGAATTTTGAGCATTTATAAGTTGAATTTCATCAATTCCAGGTAAAGTTACAAGTGTTTGAAAAAAAGGCTAATTTTGGGGTCACTCTTTTGGGGTCGCTTGAGAATCGGACCATGGTCAAAAGGAACTTTTTTGTTGCATTTGAGGTGTACAATCACCACCCAGCGTTTGTACACTTTATCATCAGTCACCCTGTAGATAACCGAATGTTCAACGCAGAGAATACGATCTTTCCCCCACCCACAGTCGCGTCGTGCGAGGGTAAAAAGCGTCACGGCGCGTATCAGTAACCGCTTTATCAACTTCGTCTCCCGCTAAACCGCGAAATGAACCCCGAGCAAGACATTGTTAAGGTCCGCATGCAGCAACTGTAAATATAAAGAATGGGACGTGTCCCGCATTCAGTTAACCACTTTGCATTTTATAATAATGTGTTTCCGAAATAAGATAACTTCTCTCTCCCGGAACTAATCTGAATTCTTGCCGGCTCCCATCTCAATATTCGCCAATCCTTAAAATACTCACGTAGTATCGTTTAATCTGTTCCCCATTTCTCCCTCGTTCGACCGTGCCGCACTTTGCGTTTCGCTTTTTTGTTTCTGCCAACAACAGTTTTATGGAACGAGGGGCGGACGCTAAGTATAATTTAATATAAACGTTCGAAAATAATGAGACATATTTTATATTCAGTGTCACATTTGAGTGGCGCCTACATTCCGGCCAACTTTTTAGCACTGGGGTTTGAACAAAAACCGGTGGAGCGGATTTCGTATTTTGTGTTTACGTTTGTCGTCGCAAATTAGCGTTTAATAAGCTGGGAATACCAAAAATTAAATCGTACAAATGGAAACGCCACGTTTTTCGTACAACGCGGACGGAAAATCGTTCTGTCACAATGAGATAACTTTTTGTGTCATAAATGGGACAGAGGTTTTTTATATATGTGGCACGAATTAGTTAATGACACATTGAGCGATTTATATAGTATTTTAAAAACAAGCTGGTCTTGATTAATTCTGATTTATTCAGCGGGATACCGTTGTGTTGCTACAAAAAAAGTCATTATTTATTGCCCAGAACCAATTTCAGACACAGTCTGACGTACCAAATATCTTTGAAACGTAAAAACACGGAAGTAAAATTGAACCTTTCGATCTAGGAAGTTGACATTATTCCTGTAAATATCGTAGAGGTTTCATCTAGATTTCATTAGCAAGACAACACGTAGAACACCTGATTCCTCCCCACCAATAGACAAACCTATCTATACTGGCTTCATGCTTCAAAAGTATTCAAACTATTCTTGATTCTAGAAAGGTGAGAGGACAGCCTTTGGCCCCAGCACTTAGGCTCCATTAGATCCCTTGTATTTTCTTCCTTGGAAATTCAACCCATCTAAGTCATCCTAGTAACCTAATCCAACCCAACTTTTTGAAAGAGGTACGACACACAACGTTGTTATCCAACTATGTCCAACGTTCACCAAGTATAAAATCTCTTATTGATGAGACAGTGGCACAGTTGCATAGTGCTTGTAGCAGGGTCCTCTCCTGCTGAAACTAGTGATGTCAAATACAGTTAATTTTTAGTACTCAGAGTAATCGTTACTTTTATACCGCTTACTCGTTACTTTGTATTCGTTACTGAGTACAGTTACTTATGTATACGACGGTACAAATTACTTTTTAACGTTACTAGAAGTACAGTTACTTGTAACTTTGTTCGTCTGAGGAATCCTTTCATTAAAAAAATGGATTTTATTACCAGTTGGTATCATTCTAAAATATAAGATAATATAAAATGTGTGTCAATTAAAAACATAATATTTCATTTTTCTCCTGCAAAGTGCACTAAAAAAGGTAAATAAATGATTGTGTGATATACTTATTTCACAATAATTATTAGGTATCAGTGTTCATCACGTTGAATAATTACAAATTACCTATTATATAAAATATAGGATCGTATAATAGACACCTTAATAAACACCAATACCAAACTCAATATCCGAAATCCGCGCGGTGTGGTAAGTTACAGTTATAGGCAGGTACAAGTACGAGTACGAATACTACCGAGTCCGAAATATTCGTCGTTACATATAATCATGACTCGGGGCAACGGAGCCAGTTCCAAAGTACTCAGTACCGAATACCTTTTCCAACGATTAGATACTCAGTATCCGTTACTTCGCCAAGTAACGGATAAAAAGTAACGAATAGTTACAATATTGACATCGCTAGTTGAAACCCTCTACAAAATGGTGTTTCATTTAGCTCCAAACTGTGGAGGTGTTTTCTTAGCTGACAATGTTTAGCGAGTGCGCCTTTTATAAAGCGAAAATACTTCCTGGTCATCGCCGTTGACGCATCTTTACTGGCGTATCTGCAAATTTTATCCATTTCAGCTGCCTGTTTCATCCCATAATTTATTAAATTTCACCTCTGATTTGTTAAATTATTGCCATGATAGACTCCGTTAGGTTCCTTGTGCTTCCGCCCTTGGAAACCCAACCTATCTAGGCCGTCAACCATTCTAACCTAATCTAACCCAACATTTTAAAAGGGGTAACGATGTGCGACGTTGTTTTGGGGATCTCCTATTTCATTTAGCTCCAAGTTGTAGAGGTGTTTTCTTAGCTGATAATGTCTAGCAAGAGTGCCTGTTGGAAAAAGAGGATACTTCCTGACGCATCTTTACTGACGAACATTAAAATTTGTCTAGCAAATTGGCAGCTGCCTGTTTCATTCCATAATTCACTAAATTTCATGGTCAAAAGTAGTATTATTTTATTGAAATATGGTTGGCTTCTATGCATTCAAAAAGAAACCTTCTCATATCGGCTGTCTGTCTTTTCTTTTGACTCTTTCATCTTCCGCCTGTTTTTGTTGACAACTTATGTCAAGAAAGTTCATCTTTCATAGGAACATTTAATTACCTACGAAAAACGTGACAAGATGTTAATATGAAAAAAGTACACGATACTAATCTCAACTTTCTAAGAAACTTCAGCAAGTTTGGAAGCTTCAGATTCTTAAAAAAACAAATTCCCGCAAACCAATTGCAGAAGTCCGTACATTCTACCGGAAATGGTGGAATGCTTCCCGAGCAGCCGTATACATTATTCAAACGCGAACTAATAACTGAAGTTCGCCATTCTCGAACTAAATAAAAACTGCAAGTATGGCAACAATTTAGATTTTCGCCGTCCTAACAAGACGGAGTTTGATTATAATGAAGCGGTTGTTAAAGTTGGCCAGCTGACGACGCTAATAGCACGTACCAACGGAGGAGCGCTCGATCGGCGACTGATGTCGGTATGCGCACCATCTTGGGGGGGGACCAGGAGACCAGACCCCTATAATATCTGGCTTGCGTTGCATGAACTAACGTGTGTGAAGGGAAAATCGAAGTGAACGAGATATCACACAAACAAAAGATTTCCCAAAATGCCAAAGTAGGTAGGGGAGACTGTTGTACCATGGAACACTTTTTGTTTTTTTATTTTTTTTTTAATCTGAATATGAATTTTAAAGGCTATATGAAGACAATATTTTGAAGAATATACTTTTAGATAACTAATTCAGTTATTTCAAAAATGTTAAGAAAATATTTTCGAATTTACAACCTACTTGAAATTGTAAAACAATATGTTCCAAGGTATATGATAATATTGTACCTTGGAACTCCACCTCTTGTACCTTGAGAGGATGTTAAATAAATGAGTAAAATAAGTCGAGCAATTGCACTTAGTAAATATTTAATACAGATGAAAGCCTATTTTACATTTCAAGTTGACATTATTTTACATTATATGTATTTGGAATGAGTGAAATTTACTTCAAAAACAAATTGCTCTTCTAGTCTTTTTGAACCGCCACATTTTTTAGGATTCGGAAGCTTTAATACTACGTCTGATTGTGCTACATCAAAGACTGTATGACTCTCATACCAAAACTTATTTGATTCATTAATTCGTTTGAGAAGTATTTAACCTGTAATGTAGATCAGTATCCTGTACAGTACATACAGGTGTTTCTCCAATGTAATGTTCTACGGGTCCTTTTTTCTTTAAAAATTGAACTAAAACAAAATCACCAATCTGCAAATCCTCAGCTTCAAACTTTTTCTGATCTTCAATATCGACCAGATCACTTTCTAAATCGATCATGAAGCTGCCTTCTTCATCATACTCATCAGACAATTAGAACCTCGTCTTCATCGGAATCGCTTTCTATTAATTTTTGGGTAACCTTCTGAACTTTTTGACTATGTATTATTGTATTATTACGTATTATTATGTATTATTATGTATTATTGCAATTTTCAGATATGCATTTGAAAAAAACGTGAAACCTATGGTATCTTGGAACAGTTATAAGGTACAGGAGGTAATAATGTTTCAAGGTACACGGCACTACATATGGAAAAAATGCATCACAATATTTTTAGGTTATCTTTAAAATTGAAACAAATCATATCAAAATACTCACCAAATATACGTTTAGCTACTACACAAAACAAATTTCAAATAAATGACAAAGTATAATTGTAATAACTCGAGAATTGATTTTGAAAACTGTTACTTTTCAAAGCCAAAATATTATGCGACTCATAGCTCGAAGCGCGCACAACAGAAATTCTGTTAAATCGGGGTACAGAACCCTGGCTAAAGATAGTATAACTTAATTATACTTCTAGACAATAGATGTTAGCACAAGGAAAACTATTACAGAGTGTTCCAAGGTACACTGTACTCAAGGTACAACAGTCTCCCCTACTAATAAATTCCAGGTCAGGTTAAAATTGGATTATTTAACAAAAGTTTAATATTTGGTGCTACAAAAATACTAAAATGGGGTTGTTTGCCATCTTTTTAAAATTTTGCCGAATCTACACGGTGTTCATGTGCTTCTGGACATCCACTAACTTCCTTATTTTAATTGGAGTATCTTTTGCGAAAGAGTACATACAATTTTGAGTTGAAAACATGTACCTATGTATGCCTAAACCCAGCTGTTTCGGAGATATTGGACATTTAAAAATAGGACAGATGGTGAGGTCTGGAAATGAGAGCTTACTATCCAAAAGAAGTTATGACGATTTTTCCAGAATATTGTGTGCTATTCCAAATTTATGAAAATATATAATAAGATGTTTAAATAAGGTTAGTTAAAAGTTAGTCTACCCCCAAAAGTATATGAACACCCTGTTAATTCGGTAATATTTTAAAAAGGTGGAAAAAAGGGTGTCTCGCAGGACTTTCACATGGATGAATAGTTTAATGAAAGTGATTGACTGGTACAAAATTGATTCCTGGACTCACATATAGTTTCTTTTTTTATATAGAAAATCTGATATTTCTTTCCAACTGAACATTTGTATTTTTTTTTTACATTTATTCCTAATTTTAATGAATTATAATATTAAATTACTATAAAAATCCAGTTCATTGAACGCTCTGAATTTGTTGTCACATTGCTTGCTTATTTGACAAGTAATTTTATAAATAAATAAATAAATAAATAAATAAAAATCTTCATATTCATAGGGCTACAGGTACAGGAATTAATAATACAAACATGACACCAGTTTTCTTTAATTTTTGACGTAGTGTTAAAAGGCCGCAATACTTAGGCCCCATTGGGCTTCCTCCCTTATTTCTTCCCATATTTTAAAAAAAGATGACGACGAAAGCAGATCTCCCTTATGTTCACGCAGTATCGATTATCTTGTTGATTAAACGACAGAGCAGTTGCTTAGTACATTTCGCGTGGTCTTCCCTGTCCGGTGAGAATGCTTATTACAAAACGATGTTGCACCTGGACATCGTCAGATATACCCTTTTTGCTTCTTTGCTTGGGTAGGTAGCTTAAAAGCTTCTTAGCAAGTTAGCAGCTGCTTGATTCATCCCACAGTTCATTAAATTTCACGCGGACAGAGACAGTTACTTGCATCGTTGATGAACAAAATAAATAGAAGCGGTTAAAAACTAAGGAGCTTGATGTTACATGAATTCTTAGTTGAGCTCTTATTTATCTTCCTTTAAGTAAAATAAATAAATAAATAATTTTATTTCCTTTAAGACAAATTACAATTTTCTTAAAATACTTAAACTCTAAAGGTAAAAAAAACTAATTTAAGCTGTAAAATCAGTTGCTTATTAAATCTTTTTGAAAGTATTTACTTTTTTAGCATTATTTACGGATTCTGGAAGGTGATTAAAATGTTTTAAGCAAAGTAAGAATAAGAAAATATTAATATTGATCGACTGAAATAAAACTTATTCGCTACCATACTTAATCAACAATGAAGATGACCATTTTTTCTACAGATTTAACCACCTGTCACATTTACATATATTGATATGTATTTATAATCTCTTGTTTTATTGGGTAAATTCAACAACTCAATTGTTGACCAAATTACTCAATATCGTTTTCAAAAAATCGTAAATTAAAAAGTAAAACTTGTTATAGATACATACATAAATTAAAAAAGTTTGACCACATGTCTCACAAGCTGAAAGAATTAGTTTATATGAATGTCAGTAGTACCTGTACGTCGGTTGGCTACTTTTGTTCATAATTTTTCGCCACCATACCTTAGGGAAAAGTTAAATTATAAATATGATTGTTACAGTATCAACCTCCGTTTTACACAGAGACTATCAATTCCCAAATGTAATACATTATTCAAGGGATCGTTTTCATATAACTAATGCATATGTTTACAATAATATACCGGACAATTATAAGTCGTTGTCCTTCAAATAGCTTTCACAGGAAAACTAAAAAAATATTTATTAAGTAATCAATAAACAGCGTTATGTACTTTTGGCTAATTTTTTTCCCTTTCATTTTAATTACTATTTTATATTTAATCTTACTTTAATTTTTGTCTAACTTATACTTATTTTGTACTGATTATATCTATTTTGTTTATAGCAATCCCCCATGTTGTTTTCTTTTATATTATTTAGTTAAAATAATGTGTTATTATTAGTTATCTATTATACACAAAATATAAGGTTAAGTAGAGTAGTTTATAGGCTAAACTTTGCACTCGTCGACTTATTATTATTATTATAATGATTATTTATGCCAGTCATTATCCCTTACCCCTCATAACGACGCCCATGAGTTCTGCCTCCAGTTCCTGCTACCGGAAGATTGTCCCATTAAAATCGCTCCCCCTTTCTATAATTTCTCCCGTCTCCAAGGATATCGCCGATCCGCACGAGTATCGGCGGGCGGGAATGGGTTTTTATAATTAAAAAAAATTAATTATGAAAGATAAATATAGAAGCCGATACCGAACGGGCCTGAAAAACTTTGTTTAATAATAATCCACCTGGACTCGGCCGTTAAGTGTCCGCCCATATTGAAAAGAACGCTTAGGTCGTTCCTGGGCACAGGGCCAGTAAAAACTCCGGGTTATATGACGAGAACCGTCGCTGAATTTTTAAAGGGGAGCATTATACTTCTAATGACCTACATCGAGCGCTGTCTGTACCTCTTCTGGGAAAATTTGTTCCAAAAAAAGGTTCTAATATTGTTATTGCAACATTTCTAATAACGAGCCATCCAAAAAAAAAAACGTAATTAAAGTTAACCGAGTAGGAAAACACGTATTTCTATTCTTAATCTTAAATTTGTAAACTTATTGAATGGTCAAGGCTGTCACATTATGTGATGCATACTTTTAACGGATATATAAAAAACTTTATCAAAAAAATATATTTTAGAAAAAATAAGACACTGTTCAAGGAAATGGCAACAATCCATATGTATACGCTCTTAAGCTCTTATTGTAACTAAGTCAATGTGCTGCAGTATCCACGGTGTCCCATTAATTTCTTAAATTTTCATTACAACGCCTTCCTGAAGGTCTTCCACATCGCCAAAGGGAGTTACAAAAATTGAATTTTTTAAATAAAGCCAGAGAAAAAAACACAGGCGGTCAAATGGTAATTGTTTCCCTAAAACTGTTGAATATAACCTTCTTGTAATTCGTCATCATGTAACATTTGTACAAAGGATGTTAAGATTTCTAAACGGTACCTCTCTGCATTCAATGTTCCGTTAAAAAAAATAGGTCCATCAATCCTCTTTTGCTCGTGACTAAGGAGCGTCCTTCTTCTTGACCTATCTTCTTATGTGGTTGTGATAAGCGAGATTCAGTTTAGTCCACGTGTGGAAGTGGAGAATTCTTAATTAAATTTGTTTATATCTTTGCAATCACTTTTGCATTTAATGTTTGCTGCTTAATTTAAATATTCTAATATTTCAGTTATCGTTGCTGAATGCGTATTTTTGCATTCCGTAAAGTATTTTTTGGTTTATTAAGGAAAATAGCAGGTTGTCCAGGATAGGTTAGATTCACTTACCCTGGAATTTATCGATCGATTCAGTAAGGAACGAAATTATCGTTTTGTAGAAAGCAGACCCGTGGTTTCTGTATGTTTTAGGTATTCCCAGCTTGGGAGAAGATAGCTGTGTGGCAAATTAAATAGAGACCCTACCAAACCTTTTCTGCAGTAAAGGACGAGTTCGTGGTCTGACCAAATTTGATTTGACACGTAAAAGGGGAGAACGAGGTGCAACCTGCACCTGCAAATTTTGCTCGAGGTAAGTGAGTTTTAATTTTCTATTTAGTAGTATAATTTGTTGAAACTCACGGACCTCGAGCAATTGCCGCTGTTAATTTGGTATCTACAGGTCCCACAGCTGTCGCTGTTCGTTATAAAGTATTTTTCTTTAGATTTTTCTTTAGTTTGCCGTACCGTGAAGCAGAAGTGTTAACTGTTGATTTTTTTTATGACTTTTCTTGAATTTTAATTGCTCTACTTATCTCAAACAGTGGCGTGGCTGAAACTTAAGTCGCAGCTTAATTAGGGGTTTTGTTTTTGTTAACTTTTCTTTTGGGTCATATTGTTGCAAAATTTAGATTAATTAATTTACCTGAGTCCGGAATTTAGTAGTATTAATTATGATTTGCTTTATATAACTTCAAATTAACAGATACCCACTGTTTTGAACTCTCCGTAGAACAACACTGATTCTGTTTGTTTCACTTTTGTATGTAACAACTTCTGGACAAACGGCCATCAACCAGGGAACGAACCGCAGTACTGCTGGTAGCAACCCAGGAACATCCTCTACCTCCGGAAGCCACCTCCTCTGGGCTTCGTAAGACCGTTTCGTTGTACCCTGCCGGTCCAAGTATTATTGTAAAATCAGTGCTTCAAATTTTTATTTAACCTAGTGGGTCAATTTAACAGATTGTATAATTTTTATTTTAATATAGTTGTTATTGTTTTAATTTGGACTTTTATTCTTTCTAAGTGTATATCAAGAAAGTTTTCAAATCTTTGGTTATTTTATACTACATTTTGGTATTTTTATATAAAAATATCTGGCGCCCAAAGCCACAATCAAAGTTTTACGTAACCAGGGGAACCTACCCCTTGACCGCTGTGCTGCCGGAGCTACGGTCAATAGCTTTCAAAAGTGAGGCTTGTCTACAGTCCAAAGTCTCATATTCTGTTAACATGGCCCGAAAGATGGAATCAAGCCTCATTAGTTAAAAAAGCTTCTTCTTCTTATCGTTATTGTTAAAATAGTTACTAATCCATTGGCAAAACTACAGTCTTAAAGGTTCGTTCGCTCTGAGAATTTTATGTGTCGATTGTAAACGATATGGACGATATAGACCTTCAAATAAATTTTCAAAATTCGTTGATACGTCGTATAGGGCAGATTCACTTGTTGGCTCAGATGGCTAATTGATGTTCTTGGATTGTCCATTATCATTTGCCTAACCATTTCAATGTTTTCTTCTGTCCTTCTTTGGGTGTCCCACTTCCTTGTTTTCGAATAACAGCGCAGTAATTATTTTCCAGTCAGGATCTGCCTTTTTAAACAATCCCAGTTTCTAATTGGCTGGAGTTGTTAACATCGGTATTATAAATAACTGTGGGGAATTTCCCTCAGATATTTAAGATTTCCTCAAAACCTTCATTACTATAGTAATTTTTGAAAGTGTGTTGTCCTGTAGATAGATGTGTTTTTATCTTTTTTGCATTCATTACATATGCATATAGATATAACTGCCAATATTCGTAACATACCATCTAATGTGACAGTAACAACAACATTGATTAAGCCTTGAAGAAGGAGAAATTAATCTCCGAAATGTTGGTAAAAATCAAATAGTTGCTATTTATTCTCGGACCTAAAATCCAACAAACCAAAAACTGTTACAAATAACGCCAAGTGATACATCATAAGTCCTTCATTCAAATTAGATGCAGAAAGGATGAGGAACCTAAAGGTCGATTTCTACCTTCTTGATAAATCGATGTAAATAGGTCGAATAACTTTTATCATAGATACCTAAAAAGAAAGCAATTTTCAGTCGCTTTTAGACCAAACGGAGCACATCCGAACTCTGTTAATTCGTATATATTTCCAAAAGCGTACAAATGAGCTTACGCAATATATGTACCGGGTGGGCAAATTTCGATGTTTTTATAGGGTATCTCGGTAACTGTAAGGGCTATGGAAAAATGAACCCACCTTTCCTGACCTCTTTTTTCAGAGATAAATTCATTGGTGAAAACCAGAATTTGCTATATCTTTTCGTTTTCGAGTTGTAAACGAAAATTGATTTTTTTTGAGTTTTCGATTGGTGTCGATAACTCGGTTGTTTGTATAATTAGAAGAAATCTGTTTGCACGTTCTACAGGCACTTTTTTTAAGTAGAATAGGATTTCCTTAACAGATTTTTTATATCTTGTGTAGTTTTCGAGTTATGGCATAAACTTCTATTTTTTTAAATGGAAACCATAGTTGGCTATGATTTAGCTAAAAAAGAGGATTTTTTTCTCTTTACAACGATATATAGTTTGTGGGGTCTATGATGAGTGTTTATGCGGAAACAGTTAAAAATTTTAATTTTTTGTATAGGTATACTTACTTTGTTTTTTCTTTGCAGGAAGAGTAAGTTTCTATAGTAACACATTGTTACAACAATGTTTTAATAATAATAACTGTTGCTATGGAAATTTACTCCTGCGAAAAGTAACATAAATACATAGTAACAGTCGTATATAATGAATGGTATATTAAACTTAAATAACTAATTATGACATATTAGTGACTATTTAATAATTAATTATAACATATTCATAACAAAAAAAGTTTAACACACTTAACAATCCAATTTGTAACAAATAATGTATGTAAAAAATACGATACAATATATTTTACAAAAACAAAACTAGACAGATTAAAAAAAAAATACGAGCATGATTATTTACCTAAAGTTTTCAAATTGTCGTCCGTTGTTTGCGATGCACAGTTCACATCGCTTTGAAACACTTTTTGTTGCATTATAGATGTGAATATTTGAAACGGAATTCAGACAGTCTATAAGATTTTCTCTCAGTTGAACCAGTGTATTATTTGTCTTTTTTGTATAAATTGTCTTTAATGGTTCCCCAAAAAAAGAAATCTAACGGTGAGAGATCTGGCGACCGAGGAGGCCACTTTACTGGCCCATTGTTCCCTATCCATTTCTCCCCAAAATTAGTATTTAATAATTCCGAGATTAAATTAGTATTATGGGGTGGTGCCCCGTCTTGTTGAAAAAATACATGTCGTCTTTCGTTAAGTGGCAAGTTGTCTAAAAATTCTTCTACTATGTGGTAGTTTATCATATTGTAATACCGTTGACCATTTAAATTGTCATCATAAAGTTGGTAAGCTAAAATGCGGTTATTATATAGGGCACACCATACACTAAAACCGAAACGTCCTTGATTTTGAACATCAACAGTCTGATGAGGATTATCTTCAGACCAATAATGTTTGTTGTGTCGGTTGAAAATTCCGGCACTACTTACGTAACTTTCATCTGTCCAAATGATATTTTTAAAAAATAATTGGTCTTGCTCAATTTGTTGTAGGTACCAATTGCAGAAATCCAGTCGGCGTTCAGGATCAGTTGGAAGGAGCTGTTGTTGTTTCCTTATTGTATAAGGTCTAAATTTGTGTTTTTTTAAAACTGAAAGTGCTCTTCGTCGCGATATACCAGACTCTGCTTCAATTTGCCTACTTGAAATTGAAGGATTTACGACTACCATACCAACAACATTTATGGCAACATCCTCAGCATCTTGAATACGATAATTTTTTGGTCTTGGTTTATTAAATCCTCCGTATTCAACGAGGTTTTCTTTTAGTCTACCAAAGATGGACATATTAGGTTGTCTCCTTTCAGGGTAGCGATTAAAATATGCTTCCGATGCAGCTTCAGAATTATATCCATTTTGAATAAAACACTCTAGCATATTAAACTTTTCGTAATTTTGATACGCCATCGCGCCTTGTCAATTTCTTTAATCGAAACTTTAAAACTATAATGCAAGCAAAAACCAAACATAAACAATTAATCAAACAGTAATGTGTAACTGTGTATTTACATTCCAATATCCAACTGTTCTGTTTTCAAAATGACAGGCGCCTACTGTGCAAAATCATTGAAATTACTATACTGTCCTTTATTAGAAAACATATGTTTTTAACTGTTTCCGCATAAACACTCATCATAGACCCCACAAACTATATATCGTTGTAAAGAGAAAAAAATCCTCTTTTTAGCTAAATCATAGCCAACTATGGTTTCCATTTAAAAAAATAGAAGTTTATGCCATAACTCGAAAACTACACAAGATATAAAAAATATGTTAAGGAAATCCTATTCTACTTAAAAAAAGTGCCTGTAGAACGTGCAAACAGATTTCTTCTAATTATACAAACAACCGAGTTATCGACACCAATCGAAAACTCAAAAAAAATCAATTTTCGTTTACAACTCGAAAACGAAAAGATATAGCAAATTCTGGTTTTCACCAATGAATTTATCTCGAAAAAAGAGGTCAGGAAAGGTGGGTTCATTTTTCCATAGCCCTTACAGTTACCGAGATACCCTATAAAAACATCGAAATTTGCCCACCCGGTACACAACAGGAAAAAACAGTATTCAAAAAACAATGTGTACTCTATCTTAAACCAAACAATAAATTCCTAAGAGGTTCTCCATAACCTCAAAGCTATGAGTTATATCGAAAAGCTTTATATGTATACTTCGAAACCTAAAAAACCATACATTATGGTACATTTTGGTTCTTTGAACAAAAAAACGGTCGACAGCTCTATTTTTGAGCGATTTAGAAAAAAAACTGTTGTTGTAATAGTAATAATAAAAATCCTCCATGCCTACACCGTTCTTCTTGTCATGTATTTTAAACGAAAATGAACAATTTTTAATAGCTGATTGTTTATTATTCTTTTAAGCATAGATTTTAAATACCTCTTTTGTAATAATTTCTCTGTTACCAATTGTATCAAAGTCTTGCGATAAATATTCTTTTAATTAGCCAAAATTAGCGAAACATCAAATAAGTATTCAATTTTTGTTTGTTTGTCGCTATAAATTTGAACAACCCTGTATAATTCAATCTGTAGTGAGGTTAAACTTTATGTGAGTTAATGGTAGCTTAAGGAATTATTCATTCTTATTTGTAATTGACTTTTCCAAAACTAGCAGGACCCCTAATTTTCAGTGACACTTAAAATATCTATTGAATAACTTTGATAGTAACATTGAATAGTACTTTGCTATTAAATTCATTTATTCAAAACAAATATTTTAATTCTAGGGCATGTTTGCTTTTGTAAATGTTTTCGGGTAAAAGTAAATTTAAAAAAAAATATATGTACAACACGCTTTGCAAAGAGTTTACGACATCTGCTAACGGAACTGACAAATAACAGCCAATAAAAAGTTACTGCAGTTCGCCAGTGTTTTTTCAAAGCAGACACCTGGCTCCGGACGTAAAACTCCGGTTACAGGTGTGATGTAGCTCTACCAGCTTTAGCTTCCTGCCGCTAGATGACGGCACCAATATAATCTGTTTTTTAAATTATTTTATATTGTACATTGTGCAGTACGATTCAAATAATGACTAGACTAAAGAAAAATGTAGCTACATCGAATAGATCCAATTATTGAAGAACCCCATTTAAAAAAAAAGAATCTCGGCGAGCTATCGTGAATTTCTAATGCAGGCTTCGAAAAAAAAAATTGTATGTAAAGCATGTAAGAATTACATAAGTACCGGATGTTTCACTATTAATGAACCCACCCTTGATTTTTTTTAATTTGCATTATATAAAAAAAATGTTAAATACAAAAGTTATAGGGTACAATGTTAAATTTTTTATGGCATAGTCTTCATATATAAAGGGTGTTAGCAGAAAAGCGTGATAAATGAAATTGTATTTTTTTCTTATGGAACACACTGTATATTATACCACTAATTAATTGGGTTCATCTCTCTGATTACGAATATATGTATGTGTAGTTTATTATACTTATTTTAAAAATCTAAGCAAAAAAGACTATTTCAATTTTACGTGTAGTGTGCAATGGATTCAAGAATGCGCTTGCAATTGTTCGAATATATCACAAAATCTAAAGAAATAATGATTGATTTTTTTATGTTCAGTCTATAACCTAGTAATTAGTTTTAACTGTGAACCTGTAAAAAGTGCATAGTTCGAGCAAACGAAAAGTTTATTAACAATAATAAGCTTTGACAATTATAGGCAACAAAATTTAAAAAACTACATATTGCTATTCGAATTTCTTGACATTCTAAAAATGGCCACCGTTCTTCTCTATACAGAGGCGGTATGCTTTTACAATTTATTAAGGGCTTTGAGTACCCAAAGTGGATTTGTATTTATTGTTTCAATACCATTTTGTATATTCAAATAATACAAAAAGGAATTCAGAGGGGTTAGGTCTGGATTTCTCAGCGGCGACTTATGTAATTATTATTGTTCTACGTTTTCCAATTCCAGGTTTCATATTTTTCATCTTACTAAACCAAAATTATGGGATGGTGTCCCATCTTGCAGAAAAAAACATTTCTTGCGTTTTATTTAAGATATTTCAATTTTACGTATACTACACGTAAAATTGAAATATGCGTTTTTTGATTAGTTTTTTAAAATATGTATATAAATTACATATATTCGTAATTAAGGAGATACGCCCATGTTCCATAAGAAAAAAATACATTTTTATTTATCACGCTTTTTTTATTTAACAATGAAAACCATATCATAAAAACAATCCACCCTACAAGTTTTGTATACATCATTTTCTTGTATATTTAAAGCCAAATAATAAAGTTAAGGGGGGGGGGGGTCCAATTATAGTGGACACACCCGGCCATCCATCGTTTTTTATATGAGTCTTAAGTTAATCTATAACTTAATGTCTGTTTTTATATTTACTATATTAAGACTTGTATTAAAATAAAATACAAAAAAAATGTTATTTTTTTTGTTAACCAGTCCGGGTCAAATTTGATCAGAGTCTATTTAAACCGTATTTTTAAACGCCTTGTAGATTATATACGCGTGTATTTCTTACCCGTGCATTCGTACGCCACTGACCATCTCCGACAACGCGCGGGGACTCGCGTATGCGCAGTAGTACGCGGTCCCGTTGCGGGAGAGCAGGATAGTTAAAGGCAGTTTAACACGCTTTACGGCAAACATTCCGAACCCTAATCATAAGTATAATACACGAGTAGCGTTCGTACGTTTTCCATATTTTATTGTGAAATTATGTCACACTATTCAACATATTACAGATAGCAGAGATTATACAACAATACCAGCTGACACGGGACCACTGCAATAAAATCAAATTGCTGTAACCCCCATCACATGCCCCATAGCCGTATGCCAACTTTGTTCATCAATATTTCACGTGTGGCGCCTCTGGATTATTGTGGAATTTGGCCCAATCCACTTACTAATTAATATCGTACGTATGCCTTTTTACCCTGAAGCTGACACCGACCGATATTCATGTACACGTTTACTAATTAGTGTGATGTTAATAGTGTCCTCGTGTGCATAATGAAGACCAATTTATTAATTTTTTTATGAGTGTCTTTAAGACGTCAGATAAAAAAAATGTCATTTACGGTACTTTGTATATTCATAGCGTACTACGAGCCTCTACAGGTGACCATTTTTTGTAATACTACTTACGTATCTGGTATCTGGTTCACCTGCTCCTAGATCTCTAACGCCATGCATGCCACCCCACGCGTCTCACAGGCCCGTCATTCGGACGGTGCTTAAATTTGTACAATTTGTCGGTATAATAACTAAATATCAACCCTTTCCTATCTGCGTTTCTATCTCATTTTTAATGTCATTATTTAATTAAGTCCGCTACTATCTACCACTTGTCTGGGCTGATGATATTGGGGATCGTCTAGGTTCTTGTGTGGTATTTCTTATGAATACTGTAATTTAGGGGGAGGTGGATCCCGACATTAATCCAGAAAAAATGCGATGTTACCTCTTCGTAATAGATAGACAGGGGTGGTCATGGTTATTAAAAAAAATCTAAAACATCATTATTTTGTAACGTTCATTTTGTACGGAGATGATTTATTTTACATCTATGGTACATCCACGTAATGAAGTAGTAGTAGTCATAAAAAGTGTTTTAAAGAGTTTAATAGGCTAAATAAACCTCAAATGTATTATAACGTCGAGATTTTAAATTTAAACGAAAAAAAAAATGTTTTTCTCTCCGTCTGTTATAAACAATAACTCGAGAACTCGTTAAGAAAACAACTTGAAATTTGAAGCATTTATGTACCATGGAGCTAATTACATTTTGAGCTGAATCGGTAGAGGAGTTGATGGTTAATGGGGTTAATACACTTTTTCCTTTTCTATACGTAATTCGCAAACGGTCAACCAATTCAAAAATGCAAACGTTCAAATTGAAGACGTACAACATAGTACAAACATAAGAAAATCTGCAAATGTAAAGATTTTCAGAGTAATAGGGTAAAAAAAAAAAGTAGAAGGGGTTGAGCGGGTTGAAAAGGGTAATCTGTAGTAGTAGAGTAGCCTCCACTACTCTTCTAAAAATTTTGATACAAATTGCATTAAACAGTTATAAAGTTATCATTCATATTTCCAGTTGTGTATCAGTGGCGACTGGTGATAAAGAGCACAGGGGCACGTGCCCAGCCAAAATTTCAATAGAAAATATTTCTTTTGTGTTAATTTCTTAAATTACTGTTACAACAATACAAAGATGACAAACTATTCATATTCTAATTATTATTCCTTTTATACCACAAATAATGATGTTTATCACATATATATGACAGACTATCGATCGAGCACCGAGCCACCGTACTCTGAATTCCTGGCATTTCGCACGCGTGGGTACACAGTTTCCCAGTCCTCGTTTTTAATCGGGCTTTTTCGGTGACTGGTAAAGTTTGGCGAGGATTGCACGATTGCAGACAAATCGTTGACTTAAAGATAGTACATACGAGATCACTGAATGGAAATCAAACGGTTAGTGAAGGCCGTTATTAGATTATTGATTATTTCCACTAGAAGTAGGAAAATCGTGTTTTTACGATATTTGAATAGTGAAACGTGTCTAAAATGTAGGATTAGGTGACCTGTTTCCATATAACTAATAAAAATATGGGATGAGGCGAGATCGGAACGGAAATTAAACTTTTCAGAAGGCCGATCCGATTTAAATATTTCCAGAACAGTCGACTAACGGAAAATCGTTTTTCGAAATTACCTCATCCGAAATTAACTTTAGTTATAGTAGTGTCTACGACAGATTTAAGTAGTTATGTGGGTGTCCTAAAAGAAACAAACTGTTTTGTTTTATTTATTGAGTGAAGAAGGGGTGAGTGATTTAAAACATTTAAATGAACGAGCTAAGAAACATGCTAGCTACAATGAAAAACATTTACATAACATCTTAGATTTTAGTGTGTTGGGAAAGGTAGATATAAGGCAACAGCTTGATAGTGCTTATCGTGAAAATATAAGACGTCACAATGAAAAGGTGGATAAAAACAGACATATTTTAAACCAAATAATTAATTGTATTAAATTTTTGTGAACAATAAGGACAGGCGAGCTGATTTTCTCTACAAATAACGGTAAAATGGCTATATCAAATGTTTTTCACATGTTGCCACCCATTGTTTTAATATATTTATGCCCTCAATATGCGTGATTAAATATTATTTCAAAAAGCTACCAAATCCCAAAAATTATTCTTGTGAAAGTTTATATTTTTTGTCTAAAAGAATTTTTCATTGAAATTCAGTGTCAGTAAAACGCATGACCTTGAAAATTTTAAAAATTTTCGCCTGCGGCGCCATTAGTAGCTAATGAGCAATCCTACTGACACACCCTGTGCCCACTCATGTAAAACTGGATGTGTTACATGGGTGGGTTACCGCCACTGTTGTGTATACATAATTGTATTTAATGGTGTTTTTAGTGTTTATTTTTTTTGGAAAGCTCTATTAAAAACACCAAAAATTGTAAGTAAATGGACATGTCTCATTTTGGCCCATGATGTCATTAGTTACAATGTTGTCTTTGTTGCAAGAGTTACAATTCTGTCTTTGGTTTCCCAGATAAAGTTGTGTTTTAGGATCATTGTAGTAACAGTAGCTGGGGTTATGAAAAATGTCATGTACTAATGTCATTGTTTCTTCGAAGAAGCGATATGAGTCATAAAAGTCATTCACATCACCAATGTCGTAAATGGTATAGTGATAGAGGTAACAAAGTTTATTTAGGTCATTTATCTGATACTAGCGACCCGCCCCGGCTTCGCACGGTTTACGACATCACATTAGAAACCTCTAAAATTATCAGCGTTTCGCTACTATATTATGCACGTATTATACATATAAACCTTCCTCTTGAATCACTCTATCTATTAAAAAAAACCGCATCAAAATCCGTTGCGTAGTTTTAAAGATCTAAGCATACATAGGGACAGACAGCGGGAAGCGACTTTGTTTTATACTATGTTATGATTATGATTATAGGTTATAAAGGTAATAAGAGTCATAAAGGTCATACAGGATCATAAATGTCATATTGGTTATAAAGGTATAGGTCATCAAGCGGTCATCGGTAATGAAGGTTATATAGGTCATACAGGTCATAAAGATCATATCCAAATATCACACTTTTGAGAATATAATCTGATGTTTTTAGAGATTTAGTCTAATCAAATATGGAAAAATTGGCTCTGGAAATAGTGATTCCATAGGCAGCAGTTTTTATTATACGTAGACGAATAGAAAACAGAAACAAAACCCTCATAATTGCCGTCTAAGGCTTGATGCAGAAAAGGTGGTGTTAGAGAGGGCGTTCGGATAGTAATTTTAAGCTACTAAGGATCTGTAGAATTTTGTTATGCACAATAGGCACTCTCAATCAATAGTTGGCTAGACCTCTGTGTAAAAGATTTCTACGTGCCACAAGAATGTTTACCACGAATTATTAGTAATAAATATTTTTTTATTAATAGAATTTATAGAATAGAACTACGGTTCTAGCTTGTGAAAAGTATTTGACTCGTTTCGCTTTAAAAAAACACCTATATTGTAGATTAAGAAAAAAATAGTTTTTTTTAAAAGTGGTGTACGAAGAGACCTTTCCTTAAAAGAACATATATTGTAGATCAAGAAAATTTTTTTTTTTTTTAAAGTGGTGTACGCCGGCTTCCTCCTATGCCGCCGGTTCCTCCTCCAGAAAAAAATTGTTTCATGTTACCTGGAGCTACGACGCCATTTTGTAACTTTAATGTAAATAAAAAATGCTTTTGTAAACATTGATACCCATAGAATCAATTGTCAAAATTTCATTTCGATCCATTACATAGGTATCGAAAAAAAATACCAGAAAAAGCTTTATTTTTCAGTGCGCCTGGGTGGTATAACCCCTAATGGAAACAATCTGAAACAACACGAAAAGAAGCAACTTATCGACGTGGGTACTGCCAAGACGTTTGACGACCGCATTAAACTTCCTTATGGGGTTTTGCCGGTTTTATATACCCGAAATCCCACCGACCTGTGCACCAAATACAGACAGGAAGTATTAATTAGAAAAATTAGCATAATGCGTTTAAAATGAGCGTCCCACTGTCGATACCACAGGATTCCGCCACGAGCAAATTTCGATGGCAAGATAAGAGTTGTTCACATATTTAAATTCGACGGTTCGGTATTATTACGACACCGTATACATATTCATATTATAATGGCTCTTATGTATATACTTATTTGGAATAAGGATAATTTAAATCGCGTTTTAATCCGTAAAATTATTCGGCGATATGGCCACCTGTGCAGAGATCGAAATAATATAATCGCAAGGAATATACAGTAATAGTAGATACAATACACTGAAATACAAGGGTTAGTAACAAAGATACTAGATAGTCTAAGAGCTGGTAGACATTTTTGGGAAGGTATTTGAGGCAATGTGAAAAGTTGCTCAAAACTTACTTTAGTTATACCTAAATACAAAAATGCAGACCTGGCTGATGGGTTAGGGGGCTTAAGCGACCATTAAATTTTTCAAGAAGCGAAATAATTTTTGAAAAAAATGTTCTTGAGGTACATTGAGATTTTAACATCTTAAAATTTAATATTTAAAGAGTTGAAAAATCAAAAAGCCAAATCATTTAACCAGGTCAAAAAGTTTGCCAGACGTTTGCAAAATTAATTATTTTTCAAAAAAAATTCAAAAAATGTACTTGAGACACTTTGAAATTTTTGTAGGGTGTTATTCGTGACTAAAAATAGTTATTTACAAAAAGAGAGGTCGTTTCGGTGGGACATTTTACCCGCCAGATGAGTGAGAATGTTAAATGTGAGTGGGAGTGAGTAGTGCGGTGCGCAAGTTGAAATGGGAGAGCACGTGTATATCGGCAGCTGTCTCAAGAGGAAGCACGATGCAGTGTGATTGGCTCCCGCAAAATCACGTGATTAAGAGCATTCGTGCGGTCTTTTAAGTTGTAATTGGTTAGTAAAATAATGTCTTTATATTTTAACCCATGTTTTTTTCTAATTTCCAACACTTCATTACTTTTTTCAACGTCCTCTCACTAAAAAGAATTATTTTTTCAGTGTCTTTTGCAATACACACACTTTTACGAATTATCACTATCCATTGCAATAATCATCGACAAAAGAGGACTTTTATAAAAACACGTGTTAGATAAATACGTTGCAGTATACGACAGAACGTTTTAAATACTCCAAAATTCTTACAAACGACAGCACGAATGCTCTTAATCACGTGATTTTGCGGGAGCCAATCACACTGCATCGTGCTTCCTCTTGAAACAGCTGCCGATATACGCGTTCTCTCCCATTTCAACTTGCGCACCGCACTACTCACTCCCACTCATGTTGAACATTCTCACTCACCTGGCGGGTAAAATATCCCACCGAAACGACCTGTCTTTTTGTAAATATCTATTTTTAGTCACGAATAACACCCTACAAAAATTTCAAAGTGCCTCAAGTACATGTTTTTTTGATTTTTTTGAAAAATAATTAATTTTGCAAACGTCTGGCAAACTTTTTGACCCGGTGAAATGATTTGGCTTTTTGATTTTTCAACTCTTTAAATATTAAATTTTAAAATGTTAAAATCTCACTGTGCCTCAAGAACATTTTTTTTCCAAAATTATTTCGCTTCTTGAAAAATTTAATGGTCGCTTAAGCCCCCTAACCCATCAGCCAGGTCTGCATTTTTTGTATTTGGGTAACACTAAACGAAGTTTTAAGCAACTTTTCACATTGCCTCAAATACCTTCCCAAAAATGTCTACCAGCTCTCCTACTAAGAAGTCATTCCTTCCGCGTAATTTTTCGCGCTGATCTGACCTCATAATATATCTAATCTTAGTAATCTATCACGTCAGATTTTCAATATATTAACCTGACCTAAAAGTGTTGAAAACAATTTTTTTCGCTATTTTGAGATTATTTAACGTCTTAAGTTTTTATTTTTTTTGTTTTTTTTCGCAACTTACCTATGTTAAATGGAAATGCTATAATTCCCCATCAAATACGATTCTCAATCATTTCAAAAATTTTTGAATGTAAAAAATGCGACGTTTTTATAACATAACATGCATGTCCTCACGGTGTTTACATAACCTCAAATGTAGTGAAAATCACTATTTCACCACTTTTAAGTTAAGATATCCTAACTTAAATTTAAGGATAAACATTATTTTATAAAAACTATTACTTTAAGTGATATTAGATTACAATCTAGTGAACAATTATTTCTTTGTATCTGTGTATGTTACGATAATTTATTTGCGTGTTTTGAACATTGTAAAATTAACTCATATTTTGAACTTGTGTAGTACATATTTTATTTGAAAAAAAACATGTGTACACCGAATGACTATATTAGTGAAAGAATAATTTTTTTTCGGTGTACTTCAAATAAATATAAGCGACACGTTATGGAAAACCATTCACGATCAATCACGTATGAACCACCGGTCTCGTAAAATATTCAATTTTTATGATAAACAATCACCCTGAAAAAGTCCATTACCTAGTAGATTCTTATAAGTAGAATAATAAAAACTGTAAGTACAGGTGTCGATAGAAAAAAAATCAATTAAACGGGGGTCATTGCCTTCCCTCGGAGATTCATTAAATTTTAAAAGTCGAGAAGGGTGCATCTGTGTATTAGGTATTCATTAAAATCTCTCAGATTAAATGTTAAACTACCGCATTCAAATGAGGCTTTATAAAAAAACGTGCGCGTGCTAGTTAAGAACTAATTAAATAAAGTACTTTTATCGTCGAATGCATTCGAGGAGCTGGAAGGTTTTAACTTGATCCGTTTTATGATTAAAATTCTAGTTTTTATGAAAGCTTAAAAAATAGACAGGTTATTTTTTAACTCGTTAAACCCATTAACTTTCTAGAAAATCGATCGATTATTCTTTTTTTGAATTATTATTTTCGGTTCCCAAATGTTGACGATTGTATTGAGTGTATATAAATAATTAATTATAATATATGAATTGCCCTTTTTTCCTTTTTATAATTAGTCATTTGTTATTCTAAGGCGAATTTGTACTGATGATGTAAGTTTTGTGTGCACGAAACTATCTGGAACAATAGTTTAAAACCATACATAACTGAATAATGGAGGAATATGATCAGCAAAAAACGAGATTTACCTAATTTATACAAGTAGGAAAAAAGACGTCTTACTAAAAAAATATTAACCAAAAAAGAAGAAATAAAATATGTCGTTTCTTATGAGTAGAACTTACTATTACGCATAAGGGGCCATTGCTTTTTTTTTTTAAAATTGAAAATGAAAATGTTAATTTTCCACAGAAGATGAAGTGCTGCATTTTGAAAACTAACATACTTGAGTGTCTACTCCATGTATAAAAATCCAGAATATAATCCTCATGTTTCAAGCTGTTTTATTTAAATTTGTTGTTTTTTGTTTCAAAGGGCATCGAAAGCTGCTTCTTCTGATCATATCGTGGCTTTTAATGTACAACCCCGTGGGCTGATACGGTTGAGGGCGACCCCTCAGAACCCCCGTATGCTAAATTTGAACAAAAATATAGAAGGTGTGTCTTTCTGCTTGATCTCGAAGCAGTGGTGGCTCGTGATTTTTTTGGGGGGGGAGGCAAACAAATTTTATAAAAATTTTTGTTTGCCTAAATTTTTGTTATGGTAAACATTGTTAGTTATATACCGTACAGCTAAGAGAAGGGCCTCTACTTGGCCAATAAAATATATTAAGTACATTTATCTAACATAACGTACCTACTATATTTTATTGGTTCAGCAAAAACATCGGGAAGGTGTGGAGTTTCCGTCAAATTATTTTACAATTAAAAGATGCAGTGAGATAAAATAAGGATTTATGCCAAGACTGCGTCAATTTCGATTTGACGGGCTGAATAGATGACATTCATATTTTGTTTGCCTAAAAGATGTAATTTACAAACACAACTAATATGTTCCTGACTTTTTGAATGCGTCAATTGAACGAAATAAAATTTTATGATTATCAAATCCATGTTCAAGCATTTTCTCCATGATTTGAAAATAATACACAGGGCCAACACAATAATTTAATTAAAGTTAAAGAACCACTAACTATTTGCATTTGTCATACAGCGTTTTAACAAAACTACGAGCCGGCTTACCTATCCTATTTAATTAAAGTTTTACTTGGATCTGGCCGCGGTACTCTTAAATCTTTAACAAATAATGTAACCTCATAAGACAGGCGACTAACTTTGTACTTTATAAGATACTCAAAAAAACTTGCAGGTTCGAATATTTATTTGAGTGTCATTACAACTCGTATTATTACTACTATGAAACAAACTGCTACACTCGCCAGTTACCTCCATTATAATTTTGTATAATTAATTAACTAAAACGTTGAAATAATCACTTACGTCAGTAATATGGTACACTTTCAATAATCATTATTACCCTCCTATACCACTCAAAGCAGTCAAAAAACCCGGCAAGAATAAAGGCATTTTCCAATTAGAATTTCCAAAACACAGAACAATAACAGATAAATTAAATTTTGTAGGTTAGGTTGTTAGGTTCATGAAATTAAATAACTCGTTTTCTGCGCTGTCACGTGCGAGAGGTGGGAGGTGGGCGTGTTTTCCTCCGCTATGCAGTTTTTTAAATGACCTTTAATGCCACTGAAGTTAAGGGTTAAATTTGTTAAGACACAGATGGTTGCGAAGCGCGAAGCTATCTCGTGTAAATACATACATATGTGAAAACATTGGCATCGGAGGCCCGCCACCACGGCGATAGACTAGGCGCTTGGTCCTTTATGAGGGCTAATATGTTGTAAATAATAGTGCAGGTACTCCTTATTTATATATTTATATTTATTAATATATTTATTTTTAGAAATTAATTTTTTACCCGATATATGAATTTAAAAATGAAAAGTAAGTTCTTATTGTAGGTAGGTAGGTATATAAAAAAAAAACTTTGGAATTTTCACAGGGAGGCACTGCCTCCTCTGCCTCCCCCCGACGAGCCACCACTGTCTCAAAGTTGAGCAAAATATCGAATTTGAAAGCTACCAGACGAATCAAATGTGATGTCAAATCACATAAAATTTAAGCTGACCTTTTAATTCCAAAGAACTTTTTTTTAACATATTGTGACATTTGTAAAAGTGACATTAGTGACTGATTAGGGCTGACGTTTATTAGATTTTATAGGTTACGTACTTAATTTATTTAGTTTATACACTAGCTGTTACTAAAGAATTATATGGAATGACATATTAAATATTCTAGATGTCAAACGAATTTTCTAGAACATGTAAAATTTATAAATACTGGTGTTGTTGCTAGGATAAAGTTAGTTGTGATTTGGATGTTATACTGTTAAGACCAACGAGTTGTAAAGTGTTAATAAACGTGTTTAAACTGAAGCAGCGAGTTATTTGAAGGAGAAATTCGTAACAATATTTTTTTTGTGTTTAAAAAAATTGAGGAAATTTACTTTTGGTACTTTCCATTTCTTTACAACTTGTGACCAGTCTTTATAAAAATCTGACAATCTGATTTTTGTTTGGTAGTTTAAGCATAAGAAGGAGTTTTTATGAGGAAGTACTTTTTTTCTCAAACCCAAAAAAAAAAAATATATCTCGTCTACTTCATCCTCACTTCATACACACTCTATTGAATTCGGGGGTATATAAAAACTTCGTAGCAGGCCATGAAGCTGCATTTTACAAGCCACGATAAGGCCAGGAGAAACAGATTTCAATGCTCTTTACACCAAAAAATTGTAAACGATTATCTTGGAAAAATGAGGATTATATGGATTTGTATATAAATAAAAGTACATGCCCAATACAAAGTAGACACCCAATATGTCTATCGAATTCACATTTTAACATTGTTGCACTTAACATCGAAATACACTTTTGCATACAACGTGGGTGTTTCGTCAGTATTAGTCATCTCCTGATGATGCCAACATGGTTTGCGAAACCTGAATCTTTAGTGCAAAAAAGTGTTTTGGTATTAAGTGGAAAAGTGTTAAAGTGTGAACTGTTTTCTACGTCGAAGGTTCCAATTCTCTTCCAGAATAGGTACATCTACCGATCAGTTGATGTGAAGTTTTTTAAAAATATATAACACAGATTTTTCTGTCAAGAGCATAGACTGACAGAAAATTGACCGCTTTTAAAAAATTTGTACGAGTTAACTATAATATCAAGGATTTGTTTAGTTACAGGCTAGATGAAAATTAAAAAGTAGTACCTCTATCACCTCCCTCTACAATCCGGAGTAGCTTAGAGTACTTTTTGGACTAAAAAAAAATATATGGTATATAAAAAAGGAATCCCCAAAATTTCAGAACTTTTCTCCATAAAGTCAGCCATATTTTTTTTCTAAAGCATTTAATCACAATTCTGAAATCGAAAGATCACATCCGAAAACATTAGGATAAGTGTTTTTTATTGAGTGAATTCATTAATTTCCCTTCGAGATTGGCGCTCCAAAAAGGATGAAAAATTGTGTCCGTTTGGGCGTTAATGGGTTAATGTCCATAATTTAAAAGTAAATTTTTATATTAATGTCTATTAATTTTCAATTGGTATTTTTTAGAGATGTTTCATTTATATTCTGGTTCGCCCTGTATATTAAAAACATTTCCAAATCCGGATGGTCGTTCTTATAATCACGCAGCCAAAAAAAATTAATAGATGCGTATCTACATAGGTCCCGTTATACAAGATAAAATGTGCAAAGGCACATTTTTTATATTACTTTTTATAAAGAATCTTTAAACTTTAGAGAGTTATATTTCTGAATATGGAAATCGTTGCAAAAAAAAAATAGCAAATGTTAGCGGACAGCTGCAACAGATAGTATGAATGATGGCGAATTAACAAAAACCATCGTACACATTCGTTTGCATCTCCGCCTAAAGAAACATCCGGTCGTCTATCACTTCTATTCATATTTATGGCCAACCGGTCGTTGGAAAACAATTGCGACAGTGGCATTGGCGCCACGAATTTTTAACATAATTTTGGGAAGCAAGTGTATTTTATTTTAAATAAATTTTAAAAAGGTTGGGTTGAATCTTTTAGTGACAGAACACAGTTGAAGCAATTTTTAAAAGGTATAATATTTGTACAAACCAATTTTACAAAAAGTAGAAGAAAGTGGTGAGCCTGGTATCACCACCATGAGCCCAGTTATCAATTCCACTAGAATTGGTAACTGGGACGATTGAATAGTAAAAACATATTCAAACCCTCCACTCAATTCTTTCTTATTTTAAGGTACTATCACCTCCCTTTCTTCTGTTTTTATTTTTTATTGAAAGTGGTGAGCCTGGTATACACCATGAGCCCAGTTATCAATTCCACTAGAATTGGTAACGGGAGAGAGATAGTAAAACATATTCAAGACTACGAGCTCCTACCAGCATTTTGACAAATATGTATGACAATTTTTGAATTTTGAAAGTGGTGAGCCTGGTATCACCACCATGAGCCCAGTTATCAATTCCACTAGAATTGGTAACTGGGACGATTGAGATAGTAAAAACATATTCAAGACTATGAGCTCCTGCCAGCATTTTGACAAATATGTATGACAATTTTTGAAGTTTTCTTAATTTTTCTCTATTTTTTGTCTATTTTTTTTTTCAAATCTTCACATGGGAGCGTAGTAATTTAGTATTCTGTTTTAGAATCCCATTATAGAAATCTACTAATAACAATGTGGACGGAATCTTCTGAAGAATACGAGTAATTTTCGCGGTATCAGCCACCATATTTGAGGCCAAAAACAGTACACCCAAAATAGCGTTGCCCGCTAACTACGCACGACGAACATGGTAGGATTTAGAACGACCGCACCCGAGAGATATTAGTCAGGTGTTATCAGCGACATGTACAATCAGCGAAAGAAACATTTCAAGCAAGCAAAGTATAATTTACCTATCTCAGAGATAGGTCAGAGAATGTGAAATGCACTTCAATAATTACACAGGTTTACAAAAAAGAAACAATTGTCTGGATCTAGGGTCAGACCATATGTTTCTTATATATTTTTTTATTGTTATCATTCTTATGTATTTTTATTTGCTTTTCTGTATTCGTATTATTATTTTTATGTATTCGACGCTGAATTCGAATCTATTTTTAGTTTTGCTCTATCATGTCAGGATTTTAAAATATCTTAACCTAAAAGTGCAAAAAACACGATTTTTTGTCATATTTGAGGTTATGTAATAGCTCCTAGAATTTTTTTTCTCAAAAAAGTCGTATGTGGGATCTTAAAGTACAAATCTTCATCATTAAAATGCCGTTGAGTTTGCTCAAATATATATTTTTTTTTTTCGCCGAGATATTGCATTTTAAATAAGGACCATAATCAGTACTAATTAAATGTATTGGGAAAGATATGACATGAACAGACAATTTTGAAAATTCGACATTCGCAAAGCGGCATAAAGCCGACATAAAAACATAACCTCAAATATGTCAAAAAAAAACGTGTTTTTTTGCATATTTAGGTTAAGATATTTTAAAATCCTGACGTGATAGAGCAAAACTAAATATAGGTTCGAATTCAGCGGTCAAAAATACATATGAAACGTATGGTCTGACCCCAGATCCAGACAACTTTTTCTTTTTTGTAAACCTGTGTTATTAACCCTTAAATTGAGATCACACGCCATCCTATAGCGCCACATAAAACGGAGATAAAACACAGTTTTTGACCAAGAAGACCATTAACAAAATATTTAGGTTACTATTTTTTGTTACTTTCCTTTTTGTTTTATATGTATATGATATTAAAGCATGTGTTTTTCATTTTTATTTTGTGAACATAGTAACACTTCACTTTAACCGATAGTCTCAAATAGCATAAAATTCATGAACGTCTTGGGTTAAAGGATCATGGAATTTCTTATTAGCTGTTGATTTAAGAAGGTCGTTTGGAATAAGACAAACATTCTAATAGGGATACTAAAATACGGTAGTGACAATCATACGAACTGGGTATATTTTGATATATGTATTTTATAATTTCAATAAAAACACAATAACTTGTCAAATAATGGAAACTAACCCTATACATAAAGTAGACACCCTGTATAAGATAAAGTATAATATTTTAAATCTCTATGCCTTACAAAGTATGCTATACGTTTCTGATCCGTAACGGTTCTGTATATGTAGTTATTTTGTCAAAAGTTATATGTTTTTGTATAAATTTTTATAAAGTTATATGAGAAAAAACAATTGTACATCAGAAAGCGTAAAACTGAACAAAAACTGTATTTTTTTTTAAATTGAACACCCTGTATAATTATTACATTTTAACCCTGTTTTCCTTTTTTGTTTATTTTATTCCTTTTATGTTTAAAACATACGACATGGTACATATGTACATGTTTGCCTCAGCAAGCCGATACATATTTAATTTAAAGATAAATAAAAAACTTCAGTTCCATAATTTCCGTGTGAAAAATTTGAACAACAAATATACAAGGTGTTTCTTTCTATAGGATTGCAAAGTAACATTCAACTGTCCTGACATTATTCCAGGACCCACTTGACCTGTCTAGCTGCTTTCAAATTCGATATTTAGCTCAACTTTGAGATCGTATAGAAAGAAACGCTTGTGTATTTTTTGTACACCTTGTTTTGAGATTTCGCAGATGGGAGTTTGATTAAACCTGTGATTTCAGATTTTAAATAAAAAAATCGCTAAATGGTTATATTGGATTTCGGAGATATAAAAAAATTGCAGCATGCCATGGGGCTGACTCTGTATATCTGTTGAAACATCGTATAAACAATACATTTCCACATAAGAATCTTGATTGGATTTAAAGATACACTTTTTCCAGTGTAGAACAAATATTATTACAATTTCCTACTGTTTTGCCCCTTTGCTGTACCTGAAAAAAAATGTGGATATATTCCTTATAAATAGTCCTTAGTAGTGTTCATAAATAACAGTGTTATGCAGTTTGTAACACATTTCATATTATTCTATCAACTTCAGGTGTCACTGACAAATAAGTGTCAGTATAAAACTAAGCTACCCAATTAGACCCAAAATTAAAATATTACTAATTAAGTAGAGTAAATGAATTCTTACATCTCCTATCTCGTATAAAACGCTTTTAATAACATATTTTTTTTTATTAATTTCATTCTCTACGTGTGCTTATCTTCATCTCGAATCGTCTCGCTCACAGCTGCTCTACATGTAGAAAACACATAAGCTATTGTATTACAGTTATATATTATTCATAGATTTATGGCTTAATTTATGGGACCCTTCAGCAATTTAACGCTCTCCCGTAATAATAGTTATTGGATTATTTATTGCTGATCGATTAATATCTAACAATTGTTTTGTTGAATTATTACCACAAGTTCGTGTACAGCAAATATATGCGTACATCTGTGGAAGTATAAGTTTGTGATTGGCAAAAGTCGCAGAAAATGTTTCAATACAAATAGTTTTATGTATACTTTGTACAAAATAAAAACCGATGCACATCAAATATGACGCTATTAAATGAGTGCAGTGATACCACCACTCAATTATATTGAAATAAAAACTGTTATGTAATGTTTTGTTCAATTTTAAATTTCACTTGACGTTCGTTGTTATGCAGTTGGCAGCAGATCTGAAGTTGCCGTGTTATATTTATACGTTGGCTTTAATAGTGGTTTGTGTCCTTTCTCAGCTTCAAACTATATGTTGCATTGAAAAACAATTATTTTCAGAACTATCAAAGTATTATAGTTGTTAGACTTCCGTTTGCAATATACCAATACAGTTAAACAGCTGCTGCCAAGAGTTAGTTGCATCGCTATTAGTTATTATGAAAAAGAATGAGACAATAATGATCCATTGCTACCCTCAACAGCTGGAAGAAAGTAAATTTACATATATAAAAAAATTAATTAAAACTACAGTCCAATTTCTTACTTTAGCGCGTCTGCTACACTTGAATGTTTCTACGATTAATTCTTTTTCACAAAAAGCGAAAAACAATGAACTTTTAAAATGTCAAAAGTTCATAGTTTTTCGCTTTCTAGGTAATGACCTAGAAAGCGTAAAACTACCAAGAGGGTTACAAATAATATAGCATTGAATACAAGTGTCATTCGTAACATTTATAATAAATAATTGATATATGTGTACAAAAAACTACACTGCACTATTTGTAACCGAATGGTGTTTGCGAGAAAATCTTTAATTTTAATATTTTCATATTAAATATATAACATTTTCATTGAAAATATCAAAACTTCCTCTCATTAAAAAAATAAACATATTTACTAACTTTTACTATCGAATTTTCCTACTCTTTTTTTTTTGTACTTTTAAAATATATATGTACATGTTGAAAAAAATAAGTTACAATCATTATTTGTTAACACAGTGACTACTTCTACTGTCGAACCCCTTGCACAACATTTGTGACAAAACAAATTTGTGAGAATTTTTTTGAAAAATTTTAGAATCACTACCGAAAAGATAGGTTGTATTAAAATTATACTTCAAGAAATTTCAATATTTCTCGAGTAAGGATAAATAAAATTCGACCACATCCATGTTAGTGGGGTGGAAAATTATAACGTCTTTCTAATATAGAATCAGGTGACCATGAACCATCCGATTTACGTAAGTTATGGTAGAAACTTCTATTGTTATCAAAAACAACAAACCTAACATTTTTTTCCCACTGCTCAAGTCTCCGTATTTTTGATTTTCAATAAAATTATTCGTTAAATGAATTATCGTTTTATACTTAGTAAAAATAGCCTCTAATTTGTTTAGATCTTTTTCAGGTTTTTTAAATAGTTTAAGTTTTTCCTGACAATAATTATTATGTTTTTCAAAAAAAAAATAGCTGTATACAAACATCCTATATTATTGTTCCCTTCATAATTAGACAATACTCGATCAAATGACAACAATCGATGTCAGTTTTGTAATAATCGTTTATAATACTTTGTTTCATTTAGATCCCTACTCGTTAGTTTATTCTGTTTATTCTTGGGGATACATATTTGTACTGACTATACTCTGGTTTCAAATAAAGTCCTCCTTTTTTCACCAATACAGCCCGGTGAATATTGGACTTATTATTTTCCATTGCTCCCGTATCTTACTTATTTTCAATCTTCAACGACGTTTTATTTTCATTCAGTTGCATTAAAGCAGAGTACCCTCATTTTCAATTTTTAGTTCATTCTATGTGATTCTAGGAATACGTATTTATATTGAATTTGACTTAGTTGGACTTAGAACAAGACAAGCCCTGTATCACATTTCATTTCCCTTCAACAGTTGAGACCACTGTGAACTTTGAATGCGCTTTTCTCCGTTACCCACATACATGCATTGTTGATTCTATCTTCGCGTTTCAAAATCTTTTTGCAGTAGATTTTTTAAGATATTGTAGCATGGTATATTTTAGCCTTCTTAACCATAATTACTTTAGGTGATGACTATACACATTTGAATCACAAAGGTGGAAAAATTTTTCAAAAACACTGGAGCACTCCCTGGTTCTCAGTAACGCTCTGTGGGATATTTGCAGGATTTTTTTTTTTTTAATAAAAAAAAATATAAGGAGCGTTTTCGATTTGTTGCAAAAATTTTTTTTTTCAAAAAGTTATGGCCATTTTAATTTTAATTTTATAGGAAATTTTGTTTCCCAAAATTAAATTTTTTGAAACAAAAATATTTTGGAACAATAAAAATTAGATTTTTTTAAGATAGTGGGTAACTGTGATATGCACTGGTGTAGGAAAACTGCCTGCCTTTGTTTCGTGCTTTGTTTCGTTTAGATCCCTATTCATTGGTTTATTCTGTTTATTCTTAGTGATACATCTTTGTACTGACTATACTCTGGTTTCAAATAAAGTCCTTGTCTTTTACTCCAATACAGCCCGGTGAATATTGAACTCATTATTTTCCATTGCTCCCGTATCTGAACTATTTTCAATGTTCGACAACATTTTATTTTCATTCAGTTGAATTAAAACAGTGTATCCTCATTTTCACGTTTTAGTTAATTCTATATAATTCTAGGAATACGTATTTATATTGAATTTTAACTTAGGAAGACTTAGAAGGAGACAAGCCCTGTATCACATTTCATTGTTCCCTTCAACAATTAAAACCGCTGTGAGCTTCCTTGTCCTTGTCTTTTACTCCAATATACAGCCCGGTGAATATTGAACTCATTATTTTCCATTGCTCCCGTATCGTACCTATTTTCAATGTTCGACAAAACAGCGTGACCTAATTTTTACTTTTTAGTTCATTCTATGCAATTTTAGGAATACGTATTTACATCTATTGAATTTTAACTTGGGAGGACTTACAAGGATACAAGCCCTGTCTCACATTTAATTGTTCCCTTCAACAGTTGAGACCGCGAATGAGCTTTAAATGCATTTGTCTTCATTACACCATACATGCATAGTCGATCCTACCTTCGCGTTTCAAGAGATTTTTACAGTAGCTTTTTTAATACATTGTATAGAAAAAATTGTCTGCCTTCGTTTTATTTGGATACTTATCACGACTATTACCCAAATACCCACGATCTTGCGGTAGGTGATACCTACGTGCGCAACCTGCCTGAAAAATGATCGGGGTTAAACCTTCGTAAGCATTTCGAGACGATCCCCTTTATTATCCTCATTAGGGAATTAACTATTTCTGCGAAGCTGCGCTGCCGATGTAATTGCATGGGAAAAGCGTAGTTAAGTAGTGGTATCGCACGCCGACGGGTACAAGAAGCTATGTTATTAAAACGATTTTTCGCGCGCTGCCGGCATTCGCGTACCTAAGAAGCGGTCTGCATATACAGCGTGTATGCGGTTGATATTTACTAGTTGTTTCCTTAACATGCCACCACACTTGATCAGGTAACTGTACGGATTTAGCACGTGATTTGTGCGAGCTGGTCTTTAATATATGCACTGTGGAACATGAGGGTCAATGACTGACCCCACTCAAATAATATGTTCACTACATTATGCAAATATATGTTGTTCATATTTAATGACTTACCCTATACCCCCAATCCATGCATGTCCTGATATTTGTCCACAACCAGCAAAATGTCGAGCGATTCAACAAGAAAAAAAAAACGCGTCAAAGTTGCCGAGCAAAAAAAGACGTATTTTTGTTCCTAATTTTATATTTACGGTGTGTGTCAATTAAGCAATGAGACTGGTTTTTTTATTTTTTTTTTAATTCGAATAGAATCACAATTAAGTATTGTCTTTTGCAAAATAACTACCTTAGGAACCCACACAGCGCTGGAAATGGTTCTTCCATTCCTCATAGCAGTGCTGGAACTCATATACTGGAATAGCCCTCATCTGGTCAGTTACAGTCGTTTGAATGTTTTCTACGGTTCCAAAATGACGTCCCTTAAAGTGATTTTTCAATCTCGGGAAGAGAAAAAAGTCACAAGGACTCTAGTCAGGCAAATAAGGAGGCTGAGGAGCCACAGGAATGATTTTACTGGCTAAAAACTCGTTTACTGAAATGTCTGTGTAGTGTGACAAGGCGTATTGTCGTGATGCAATATCCAGTTGTTCTTGATGTTTGGTCTCACACGCATGACCCTTTTTAGGAAGTTTTTCAAGAACCTCTGTGTAAAAGTGTCGATTTACTGTTTGGCCTAGGGGCACAAACTCTGTGGACAATTCCCTGGCTATCAAAAAAAGCAATATAATCTTCAAGGTTCATCTTCAATCGTCTCTCTTCCTTCCGAGAATGCCTTAAACCACCGAAAAACTTGGACTCTTGAAAAAACGCTGTCTTCGTAGGGTGTTGAAGTTTTGCAAAAGTATCCGTTGCGCTGTGTCCAAGTCTGAAGCAAAACCCGATAGCACACCGTTGTTCAAAATTTTCATTTTTAAAACGCACTAGAAAAAAACCGGTTTACGAACACATTCACAAAGAACAAACAACTGACTCTAACAAGTTCAGACTTGTACTAAAGGTGCATTACATGTTAGGATACCGCCCTTCCAAGTCCTGTCTCCGCAGTGTTGATAGATCGTGCGCTACGTTACCAGTATCACTACTTAGTTTACACACCTCGTGTAGCCTCACTGAATTGTCAAGGCTTTTACCGGGTATATGAAAAACATAAATAAAAAAATTATTACCTACTAAACTATATTTTCGAAAAAATAAAACATTATTAAAGAAAGGCCCCATGTTTATATACACTTGAGCTCTTATTTTAACTGAGACAATAACATGCTGCAGTGTTCCACGGTGTTCCATTAATTTCTTCAGTTTTATTGGCAATGCGTTGCTGAAGGTCTTCCATATCGCCAGCGGGAGTTTCAAAAATTTATTTTTTTAGATAAGGCCATAGAAAAAAATCACAGGGAGTGAAATCGCAAGATTTAGGAGTGCAATATGGTCTGCCTGTCCAAACTTATTATAGGATTTTCGAAAAACTTCGCCTATATAATCAACTATTTCTCTAGTAGTGTGCGCATGAGCTCCATCATATTGAATATAATTCGTCGTCATGCAACATTTGTACGAAAACAGCATTGTTGTTGTTAAAATGGTTAATAAACCACTGGCAGAACTGTAATCTTAGAGGTCCGTCCGCTCTGGAGCTCCAAATAATTTTTCGACATTGGTTGGCGTTGTATAGAGCAAATTCACTTGTTGACTCAGATGGTTAATTAATGTTCTTGGATTGTTCGTTATCACTTGTCTAATCATTTCAACGTTTTCTTATGTCCTTACTTTGGATCTACAACTTCCTTGTTTCCGATTGACGCTTCCTGTTTGCCGCTACAAATTTAGGCAACATTTTACTGACCGGCTAAAACGGTTCTAAATGAATAACTGCTTCTGGAAAAACTTCCTTAAAGTTCCCTTAATATGCAGCTCTCATCGAATATATCTAGTTTCCATTGATTCTACTGGCATTTCTAAAATAAATTTCGAGTATAACACGCCTCTGTTCTTCGTTATCTTAACATAACGTCATTATTTATTTTACAATTCTGACATCCACTTCAAAATGTTGACAAAGTTTCGTTTAGAGCTTCGACATGACAGCTATTTCTATCTCTCACTCGTTCATAGCTAGATTTGATGATTTTTTTTTGGATGGCTTATTATAATAAAAACATGCACTACATGTGCTCATAATTAACTCTCTAATCCTCTTTGAAATTATTATTTAGATTTAACGCGTAACGTATGGTTTATATTATGTCCCGATTTACCTATACATACAAGTTTATTGTTTTTGTTTTTCAAATCAAAAGTCATTCAAAATCGTTGATTTAAATCCGGTATTCAAACGTACTTAAAAATGTTCTGGGGTTAATCGTTAACCCACCCTAACAGTTGCTAACCCTTTTGAGCTAAAAGTTGCTAAAAAAGGAAACTAAAAGCGTCAACTGGTTGGTGGTTCTGCTAGGTTTTTAAATGCACTAGGTTCATTGAATTTTTCAGAATGTTGAAAATCAGTTTATTACGTAATACTGCCTTGCTTTTACGAAAACAACAAGGGGGAGTGAAACAGTCTCTTTTATCAGAAATAGAGAAAGATAGAGATAAATTGGTTAATATGTCCAAAATATGAGTATTGCCGATTAATTAAAGGCATAATTAAACAATGACTGAGCTGCGCTTCTACTGTCTAATAAGTTTAACTCAATTGGTATTCGCGTTAGCCCTTCCTAAATCTTAATCCTCAATTTCATTTTTCTGTTAACTTAATTAGAGGAAGTCCGCTCTAGGGGGATTTAATCTTACAAGGAGAGGCCACGCCCTTCGGGTCACCGATTTGGCCGAGCTTCTCGGTACTGAAAGATACTTACTAGTGTAGTATATCCCCAAAGCCGTAGGGTGCACAACTCGAAAATAAGGGAGAAATTTTTCTCGAAAGTGTTAGGCCTACCATTTGTACAAGTTCCAAAAAATACGATTTTACGAATGTTGTCGTGGTAAAATGGGCATCTTGCTCCATTTTCTTGTACTTGCTAATTGCGAAATCACAACTCAAAATACACGTCTGATGTGTTCAAATGTTGGTTCAAAACTAACGGCTACTAACAATTTACTCGCAGGAGCAACAGCTAGCCCTTCCCTCGCCCAGACAGCCCGCCCTTATCGTCCTATCGTTTTTGACCTACTCTTTTAGGTTTAGTAGAACGTATCAAGACAAGTTCGTATAAGTCATCAGGCTAGGTATGTCACCAGGCGCCACAATGTCGACGAGACACAAGGAAATATAGTTCGAATGTATTTTTCTTATGTTCGTTCTCTCGACAGAGTAATATTATATAGAAATAAATATTAATATTATTATTATTATTATTTATTATTATTATTAATGATATAATTTAAATTACTCAAATATCTGAAAAATTCACATGAATATGATGATGAACCCATTTTCACTGTCCATCTAATTATTATTTTTATTATTATAATAATAAATATCCATCTAATTATTGTTTTTATTATTATAATAATGATTATTATTATTAAAAATATTAATGTAGAAACTTATAAGCTGCCCATTTTACCACGACAACATTCGTAAAATTGTATTTTTGGAACTTGTACAAATGGTAGGCCTAACACTTTCGAGAAAAATGTCTCCCTTATTTTCGAGTTGTGCACCCTACGGCTTTGGGGATATACTACACTAGTAAGTCTCTTTCAGTACCGAGAAGCTCGGCCAAATCGGTGACCCGAAGGGCGTGGCCTCTCCTTGTTAGAGACATTTAATCGGCTGGTCATAGAGCGCAGAATATCAAAAATTCATTCAATTCACCTACAACAATTGGGCGGAGTCCTTTATGGTATAATGATTATATAATTATAGGAGAACCTATGGTCTTTGATGAACCAGTCAATGAGTCTTATATTTTTGACATCTAGATTTGAATAGTAGTAATACAGTAGATTATAGCAAATATTAAATTAATAATACTGTAAATACATTATCTCTACAGAAAGAGTTCTACTCTATGAAGCAATGTCTTCATTCAAACTTCTGAAACAACTTCTGAAAAATCAGCAAGCTACCAGTCATATAACTCGCAGTTGTAAGTATCCCTAAGCAGCTTCTGAATGCAGTTTTAAATCTCCAAGTCGCCAGTCTTCTGAAGCAGACAGGATAGCTGATGAGAGACGTGAGAGACATTCGTCATAGGTATATATGTAGTTACTGTCATTTATCGTGTACTATGTTCCCAAAGCCAATTTTTATTACTGTCATGATTTGTTATCTACTTCTGCAATACCATTGAGACCAGAATATATACATTTACAATATCAGTGTTTTCTCTCATGTCGTGGATATAGTCCTTTCCATTATGGCCATCCTTTTATAACTCTGAACAGAACGTTCTTAGGCGAATTACATTTTGCAGGTTATGTATAAACTTTCCCATGAGAACACTTTTTGTTAATGGTAATTTTAATTTAAAAAATCAAAAATAGAAAGGTCACTTCTTCCATCATCCTCATCTTTGGACGTTCGGTACTAGACTTCTAGGTAGAAATTAAAATAATAATGTAGCCATGCCAGAGGTGCAATTAGATGCTCGAACGACAAATAAATGAATTATTGAAAAGTGCGTAAACATATTTGCGTGTTCACGGTAGGCAATTATTAATATTTCTCAATCTCGTACCCACAGGCGCAGCTATTTGCGAGCACAGAATGCGATATTTAAGAGTATGATAATGTCTTCGCCGGAGGAAACGCTGAACTGATTAATCGTTTACGGATAATGAGTGTAATACGCGTAGTGACACTGAGAATTAAAGACTTGAAGTTAACAGATTTGTCGTATCCTCAAGTTGTGAGGCTTTTCTTCTCTTTCAGATTCCACGTAGGCTTCGGTAGCAGTGTTCTTATGAAATCGTCTAATTATATTGAGTACAGTTGCTTCTTGGCATTAATAAGGCTAGATCTCTTCACTACCTCCATGATCCTTTTTTATTTCTTTTTGACTCCTGGTTAGTAATAAGCTTTTAATTAGCATTTCTCGATAACATCTAACAATTACTTCGCGCTAGTTTCGTTATTTTAAACGTCGTCATTTAGAGTATATAACAGTTTATTCAACTAAACCGAAAAAAAATCGACATTAAGACGACTGCTGAGGCGACTTCATTGGCACCAATAAATACAGTTTTTCTGTATTTCCCGTAATTATCTCTCTAGTTAGAATTGCCACTTCATCAAAATTATTTGAAAAACTGGTGATTATATCTCATATTAAATTATATTCGTAGCTTCGTTTCATTGCTCTTCAACTTTGCATTTACAATTAGCTGTTTTTGCTCTTGGTGGTATTGTAAAGATTGCTAACCCTGATTCAAAACTAATACTATTCGTAATAATTAAGTTTACAAGTATTCTAAGATAACATCCTCTTTTTTATTATTAATTATTCATATTTATTTTCTAGTCACACTATTTTGGTGTCTCAAATTTTCATCAACCTTATGCCACCTTGAATTGAATAAACCAATCAACTTACTGTCAAAAGTACAGAAGTGAAGATGATGAAAGGGATGATATGAGATAGTGACAGTCGGAAAACAGGAGGTCCGTAATTGAGTCCATGGAAAAATCGTAAAATTCCCATACGAAATGAAAAATTCCTTATAATTTTAGTAATACAAAACTCAAAAGCACGTATAGATTGGAAACGATCACAAGAAAACCACCCTAGGGAAGCAATCAGTGAAATACTGCACAAAATTCGAGTAGAGGTTAAGTTAATCAGTTGTGGTTGTGGCAGCATCAGATATTACAAATTTTTTTTGATACGAAAAACATTTTTGAGTTGGCATCTGAAATAAAGTGTGATGTAATTTGATGTTCACAGCTATCTATACAATTACCATTTGGTTTCAATAGACACAGTTCTAGTACAAGTAAACTACTCACAAAAATTAAGGGAGCAAAATAAAATCTAATATTTTCCCCGATATTTGACGGGCTGTCTCTAGGTAAAACATGGTTGTATCGCGAATTTTAAAAAAGCGTTTTGAAGCTCCAAGACTCTAGTTTTCGGATCTATAGGCCACAATTTTTAGAAGCCACGGTTTTAACGCAATCCGAGGAAATCGGGCGAAAAAATTTTTTTCCAAATTTTTAGCCCTTTTCTCGTTCCAGGGCTCGTTTTTTCGGTTAAATGACCATATGGATCAGATATCTTGTTTATTCAGCTTCAACTTCCTTTTTTAATTGTTTGCCACGTCCATTTGTCGCGGAGATATCCGAATTGAACGAAAACGGACCCTTTTGTCTTCAACCATCAATATCTCAGCAATATCGTATAGGAAATTGAAGGGCAATTTCGGAAACTGGAATAAATTTCCTATAAAATCCTGTCGAGGCCTCTTTAATTTTTTTTTGAAAAATTTCTTTTTTTTTTCAAATTTACCAAGTGACAGGTGCAGAATTGAGAAAAAAAGTGAAAAAAAAACTGGTTTTCCATTTTTATGAAGATTACACAATGTTTAAGAATAAAAATCTTGAACAATGTTTTAACTAAAATTTACAAGGCTATTGGGGGTACCCCCAATTGAGGTGCAAAAATTAAATCTCATCATCAATCAATATTTGCTAAGATGCAGTCGATTTACCAAAACAAGGGAAAAAGTAACTTTTTTCAAATTTCTTTATGTCGATATTGTTGGTGGAAACTTAAAAAAAAGTCCTGGCAGGAGTTTATAGTATGTTTATTCCAGATTCCGAAACTGCCCTTCAATTTCCTGTACGATCATTGGTTGTTGAGATATCGATGGTTGAAGACAAAAGGGTCCTTTTTCGTTCAATTTCGGATATCTTCGCGACAAATGGACATAGCAAACAATTAAAAAAAGGAAATTAAAGCTGAATAAACAAGCTATCTGGTCCATTTGGTCGTTTAACCGAAAAAAGTTTTTCCGAGCCCGTGGAGCGAGGAAAAGAAGGTTAAAAATTTATTTTCGCGTTATTTCCTCGGATTGCGTTAAAACCATGGCTTCTAAAAAATTTCAGCCTATAGATCCGAAAACTAGTCTTGGAGCTTCAAAACTCCTTTTTTGGCATTCTGTCTTTGTTATGGTCGTGACACGTCATGCGTCACATCACGCGGTTACTACATCTGTTCGCCGGCCCGACGTATAACCTGATGGGGGTCTTTATTATCGGATTGCCCCTGGAAAATATTGCGTCATGCGTCACGTCTGACATTCTATGTCTTTATTATGGGATTGCCCCTGGAAAATATTGCGTCATGCGTCACGTCACGTGTTTACTACATCTGTTCGCCGGCCCGACTAAACCAAGGGTCATATTGTCTTCTACGGTTACTACATCTGTTCGCCGGCCGACGTATAACCTGAAGGGGCAAAATCTGGGGTAGGGAAAAACTCTATCGAGCATCATGTATGTGACGCATGACGTCATGGGTCCAAAGACATAGAATGTTCCATGGCCTCACGTGCATAGCTTCGTGAGCTAATTTCGGAATTTTTGTATTCGCGATACGACAATTTTTCACTTAGATACAGAACGTCAAAAATCGGGGAAAATTAGAATTGTTTTGCTCCTTTAATGTTTGTGAGTAGTGTAGATAAAGTGGACCACATAATTCGAGAATCCATCATTAAAAACATATTACTCACTAATATATTGTTATAATAATAACCCCACTTAGCGAATACCCTGTATGGTGACGCATAATTCGAAATAACTTCCGTTTTATTTATTTTATTGTGCAGAACGCCTTATCAACGTTTTCCCGAGGGCCCAAATAATGTTTCTCTTTCGTAGTTTATTACGAAACGCATGAATATTCCCAACTGAAAAAGTCGCGCTCTTGCCGCAGAGCGATATTTCATACGAAATAATACTGTGCCTCTGTAGCGCTAAATCACAAAGCTTGTAATAACTAACAACCAGTGAATAAACACCACATAGTAGCTTCTGCATGAGGAGTACAATGCGAGACTCGGTATATAACCTGCTTGGCCAATAATTTATGGTCACCAGCACGTTTCTAACCCGTATTTATAGTCCTCCGCCAATAAATATACTCCTAGGAATAACTTAATCTTTACAGGATCGAATACAAGCGAGGGATGGTATTTAGGAAGTCGAAAATTATCAAAAATGTGTAAATTAACCTTAATATTTTTCCACTACAATTATTTTTGGTTCCCTTATTTTGTTCATTACTCCACAACCCTTTCGACAGACCGATAGCTTTCTTTGATCTTAGCAAATTGTAAATCAACTAATTTTCATGGGAATTTCATTCAAGCCAATTTTAAAGCAAAATGGACGTTTTGGACTCAAATTGTTCTTTGAGCAATTGTCTACAATATGTGATACCGCTTTTTTCGATTAAAATAATTGGCCGATCTTGCCAGACCTCAAAAGTTGGTGAATTTTTTGGCAAAAAAAAAAAATGATTTTTTTCGTTGCACCTCGTCGATAATCAAGCTACAGTTAAACAATTTTTTTCTTGAAAGTGCATAAAAAAAATTCCGAAATTAGCTCACGAAGCTACGCACGTGAGGCCATGGAACATTCTATGTCTTTGGACCCATGACGTCATGCGTCACATACATGATGCTCGATAGAGTTTTTCCCTACCCCATATTTTGCCCCTTCAGGTTATACGTCGGGCGGCGACGGTGGTACGGGGGGAAGGGGGGGAAAATTTCCGGGGGGATCCCATAAAAAAGACCCCTTCCGGAACGCGGCCGGCGAACAGATGTAGTAACCACGTGACGTGACGCATGACGTGTCACGACCATAATAAAGACATAGAATGTCAAAAGCTCTGATTTGACTTTTTAAACATTAAAAAGTGTCACTCGGATCAAATATTACAGGGGTTTAAAAATAGACTCATTTTTAGCGATAACAAAAAAGATATTGCATTTCACAGTTCCTCATAAAAATCGGACTTATCTTTGTATCTAACCAACCTTTCTCAATGTTTTAAAGCGCAATTTAAAGCTGTTTATACGTGTTTTTCATAAAACTTTTAGTTGGAATTTTACCTCGATTTTGCATCGAGCTTAATAATAAAAACGAAAAAACCGCTATTTTTCAGTTTCGCTCATAATTCCTTCAAAATTATCGTTTGCGCTATTAAAAATTTATATTCGAAGTCTGGTTATTATTTATACTTCTTTTCCGAAACACTTTCCATCAAGTTTTACGTTCGTAGCCGCAAATCACAAATGAATTTGTCTCAATGATTGTATTATAATAATGTTATGGAAATATTCATTTTTTACTGGTATACATTTTATAACACTTTTTGTCACAGTATAATTTAAATGTATCATAATATGATAAAAAATAAAAATCTATGTGTATCCTTATACGTGTATCTTAAAATTTTGATAGCCTGAAATTGAAGCCTCAATAGCATTGGCTAAGAGCTGGTCATGTAATATGCATTCGATATTTCGGAGCAGGGACTTCTACGAAACTTTCGTTTTTTTCGATTATTTTCAATTTGTCAAAAGTACATAAAATAATTAGTACAAAATATATTGCGAAAATGCAAAAAAAAAATGTTTAAACGATATAAAAAAAATTTCAAGTTACTTTTTCATTTTTTTGTGAAGAAATGAAATAGTTTTGTTTTATGAAAAACACGTGTAAACAGCTTTAATTTGCGCTTTAAAACGTTGAGAAAGGTTGTTTAGATCCAAAGATAAGTCCGATTTTTATGAGGAACTGTGAAATGCAATATCTTTTTGTAATCGCTAAATATGAGTCCATTTTTAAACCCCTGTAACTTTTGATCCGAGTGACACTTTTTAATGTTTTAAAAAGTCATAGCAAAGCTTTTTTTATGCATTTTGAAGAAAAAAGTTGTTTAACTTTGTAGCTTGATTACACAGCTCCACAAAAAAAAAATATAGAAAAAATACCTCCGGGGTCTGAGTAGGTGTACTATATGTTTTTGGGGACGCTGAATCCGAATTCGATGTCTATTTAACTCTATGTCATAAGGATTTTTCATAACCTCAAAAAAGCTGCTTAATAATGAAATGTCTCGATAACTCTAGCTCTATAACTCCATGAAAATTGAAAACCATAAAAAATAAAACCCCACACACCTTAATCCTTCAACATCTTTCCCCCACAACCCCATAACCTAATAACCCTATAACCCCGTAACCCAGAAAATTAGGAAAAACGACACTTGTGAGTGTCTTAGTCCTGAAGCTTCGTGTCTACGAGCTAGATGATGTAATTGAGACCCAAAACTACATTTCTATAGATTCTACAACACCTTAACCCCATAACCTATTAATCCTATACCATAACCTATTAACCCAATAACCACATAACCCAAAAAAATTGTGATAACGACATTTGTAAGCATTACAGCCCTGACGCTCGTTGTCTGCGGGCCTGATGAAGGAATTTATTTGTTACTGCGAATTAAAATTTTATATTTGTGGTGACCACATTTTGCCGAACCCAGGAACAACGACGAGGACGTTGAAGGCTTTTGTTCCCTTCAGGGTGCTTTTTTATAGTGTGTCCCCTTGCCGCACACTTTTTGGGGTGCTTTATTACAGTGTGTCCCCTTACCACAATTTTTGGGGTGCTTTATTACAGTGTGTCCCCTTGCCTCACACTTTTTGGGGTGCTTTATTATAGTGTGTCCCCTTGCCTCAGCGTCAGGGCTAAGACACTCACAAGTGTCGTTTTTACTCATTTTCTGGGTTACGGGGTTATAGGGTTATTAGGTTATGGGGTTGTGGCGTTGTGGGGGAAAGATGTTGAAGGATTAAGGTGTGTGGGGTTTTATTTTTATGGTTTTCAATTTTCATGGAGTTATAGAGCTAGAGTTATCGAGACATATCATTATTAAGCAGTTTTTTTGAGGTTATGAAAAATACTTGTGACATGGAGTTAAATAGACATCGAATTCGGATTCAGCGGCCCCAAAAACAAATATTACAACTACTCAGACCCCGGAGGTATTTTTTTCTATTTTTTTTTGTGGAGCTGTGTTATCGTCGAAGTTGAAGCGAAAAAATCATTTTTTTTGGAAAATTCACCAACTTTGAAAGTCTGGCAAGGTCGGCCAATTATTTTAATCGAAAAAAGCGGTATTACATATTGTAGACAATTGCTCAAAGAACAATTTGAGCCCAAAAACGTCCATTTTGCTTTAAAATTGGCTTGAATGTAGATTTTTGTCCAATTTTCGATTAAAATCAATCACCGTGCAGCATCGGTTTGCGAGACATCGATTTTCATATTACATTACAAAAGACACTATCAATTAAGATTATCTCTGACCATAATCACGCCTCACTGTATTATAATCTGCTAAGATCAAGGGACGCAGTGGTCTACGAGGTGTAGCTATTAATTAACCGAACTAATATACGCTATCAGCGCGCAGCAAGCGTGTCGCGACAAGTTTGAACACAACTGTGTCTGGTGATACTTGTGTCTCCACACTGTGCTAGCTGGACATGCCATTAGGTGGCTCAGTTTCACTGTAGCAGTCGTTTGAATTAGTCTAGCACCAGTGATGCGTCGAAAAAATGTTAGGTATTCAGATGGAGCAACGGGTTAATCTCAAGTTTCTTAAACTGAGGGTCAGACGGTCAATCAACATTATTACATCGATGTTCTGACGGCCCTTCGTGAGCGTGTGACAAGGCGAAGACCAAATCTTGGAAGACTCACCAAGACAATGCATCGGCCCATTCTGCTTTGTTTGTGAAGGCGTTTTTTGCATTACTGCGTTGGAACATCCACCATACTCGCCCGACCTTGCCCCTTTTTTTATTTCCCAAGGTCAAATCGGCGCTGAAAGAGACAATATTGGAAAGTGTGAAAGCGGTTAAAGCAAAAGCGACGGAGGTTCTGAACCAGCTGATAGAATCGAACTTCCAGCACTGCTTTCAACAATGGAAAAGTCGTATGGAGCGGTGTAGAGATCACCAAGGGGAGTATATTGAAGGCGAAAAAGTTGCTACTGTAATTGGTAACGAATAAAAAGTATTATAACAGCAGTCCGGTTATTTAATAGCCACACCTCGTATCAGCCGTAAAACAGGGGGAGAATATTTTTGTCATGTAAGGTTAGTAATATTTAGTTCACCATATCCAACCAATTTTTGTACCAATAATAAACTTTTAAATGTATAACGTAATAATAATTTAAAAATTTTAAGTTAATTTAATTTATTTTTACAATAACATATCTTCATCAAAATCATCTTGATGAAATTGATGAAATCAAACCCTATTATGCTTTCCACGGCTCCACGGTTTTTAATAGTAGCCTAGACTAGGCACTAAAATAATTTTAGAAATATCAAGGATCAATAAATTAAGTATACCCATTAACGTTTTTAAAGGATGTTTTGAAAAATGTTTTTTATTAAAATTTAAATAAAGTATCAAAACAATTTATTCAATGTATATTACTGGCTATTACAGAAATGAACAACTAAATACAAATATAACCGGAACCTGAGAAAAATAATTTGTTTTACAGAGGTGTTTGAAGATGTACAACACCATTAATAAAATCACGAAGAATGTCTTGTATTTTTTATAGAACTGTAAAGAATAGAAAACACTCCTCGTGATTTAAAAAATTATGTTATACACCTTATAGGTATATTCATATGTGTCAAAATTTTATATTTTACAACCAAAAAGTATACAGATTTTTTAAATTACTTTGGATGTTCATATCAGAAGATTGTGGCTGAATTTAAGTCCTGATCTAGTCCTACTGATCATTACAATACATTATATAACCTTTAAGTGTTAATAATTGACAAAAAAATATTTAATCGTGTCACAAAAGCATTTATTTAATTTAAGTGTCGCAAAAACGCGTGACACCACTTCTTAAAAATCTTCTGAAATATTTGTTCGAGCTAAATAGAAAAACTATCAATAAAACCACCATCACTTTTTCAGAGAATAATGCAATAACCTTTAAAGTGCGTACAACCCCCATCTAATTACGAATATGATAATTAATTTCCCCTTATTAGAGCGTATATACTGAATATCCGTAATTACATGTAAAATCGTTATATTAAAAAAAAAACGACCACCACTTGAATGATAGGGGCAGCTGCTAGGTACAAAAAAAGCCTCACATAAAGTGATACGTATTTCTTTAATTTTAAGTAAATCGTTGACAAGGTGCGCTCATATCAAGATTATAACTAGTGGTAGATTCTAATTATCCTACTTACGTGGCGCGTTCATCTGCCCTAGCTCAATCCAGATTCCTAGTCAAAGTAAAAAAAAAAAACTTATCTGGCAACTGCCCTCTGCGGTCCCCAGTAGGCTGTATGCAGCGGCGTACCAGAGAGGGAACAGCAAACGGGTTGAGGATCGCTAAGTAATAATAACAAATAAAATTTATAAAACTCAGCTTATAGAAAATACAGGCTATCTAATAAAAAAAAAAAAACGCAAACTACAACTCTATTATTTTTAATCTGATTTTAAAAAATAAAAAATTACAGGAAGTAGTTCTAAATACATTACAGATGGACCCAGTCCACAATACTTTTTTAACCTTTTTGAAAAGTGATAGGCAATTTTTTATTTAGTTACTATGGTGTAGATTTATTTTCTGAATACAATGAAAAACACTTATCACTGAACAGAGGCAAAATGTGTGTCGATATCACAATAGGCGCCTGCCCGCTTTTTTACGCATTCCATTCTACGGCCTTTCGTGTTATTTTTTATGGCATTTTGATATGATTTTGACTCTTTTTCTGTGATAAGAAATCTGCAGAGTAGTGAATAAACAAAGAGAGTTATGGCTTGCGCAATTTTTTAGTAGACAGTAGTACAGTAGGACAGACATCTACTGTATATTCCCAGATTGAGATTGACATTATTTATTTTTTATTTTTCCAACATGAACGTACTCTTTACACGTGATTTTTTGCTTATAAAGAAAATATTATTGGCATATGGTAATTTTGTTTCAGATGTACAGAGAGAGATGGAAAATACTGTAGACTGTATTTAATACAACGGGGAAAAACAGTAGACATTCACATTTTTAGAACATTGGCACTTATACTGAATCAAAAAAATGAGGATTCGATTTAAGGTTCAATTTACTCAAAAACAGATGTTTTGAGTACACCGCTTTGACAATATTTTATTTTCTGCTCATCCGGAGATCTGATCGAATTTGCCTTTTAAATGTTTTTCAACCAACAAATTTTCTGAGGAATGTGTACATTTCTCCCGAAAAGTGAAAAATAAAGAAAAAGCTTATCTCAGTATGGGGACATACTGTATACATAGATATATATAGTGGACGTGAAATATATAGTACAGCGTCAATCATAATATATGCGAAATTTGTTTGTTATTGTTTTTTTTATGATCTATTCTGCATATCCGAGTCCCTAAAAATGTATTGGGATATCAGTCACGTGATCGGTGGAAAATTTAAAAAACGGCACAAAACAATGGAAGACAGAGTTCGTTGTTGAGCCATCAAAAACAAATATTTGTAAAAAGTGCTTAGAACTTGTGTGAATTGTTGTGCAAACAATCAACAACTTGGAAATACTTTTCCAATATTGAAATTCCTTGGTTTTGAAATATTTTTCATCATAACGCATCTCGAGTAATTGCCCAATAATAAAATGAGGGAATTAATTTTTTCATACTAATTTTCAGAGTTGTAAATAATAACAAAAAAATTCCACTGGTTACTAAGTTTTTCACTTTTTTCAATGCACTGTATGTAGACGGCTAACGCAGTGTTCAATAACTATATCATGTCAACATATCTTAGGAAGATGACATTTACAGCTTTTACTGATTTTATTTTTTTTTATTTTTTTCGTTGTGGAAACAAAAATACTAAATACTAGCAGAAGGACTCCCAGACTTCTTTTTATGTTAGTTTGATATATTCACTTCATATTTTAGGGTACCCTATTTTATATCTCTGAGTAAAACAAAAATGCATTTTTCACAATTTACTACACGATCCACAAAAAGTGAATACTTCGTTTTGCTCTTCAATAAAAAAAATACCCTATAGGCCCCTGTCTAGCTGCGTCCCTGGCCGCGCGAGCGCTCCTTGATGAACAGGGCTGACTAATTTGAATATTTAATAAACTATGAAATATCTCGGGACATTCGTTAAAAAAACAGGCTTGTCAATCTCAAGTTGTGTTGTTATTAGACGCATTACTATCGATTTATTATTCCATTAAGGCCGCTTCTTGTTTGAAAAGGTTAAAGTCTCTATTATGGTGCTAGCAGTTCGCCATAACTCAACGTCGAGAATTCACCGGCTGATATTTTTAATAATTAAGGGCCGATTTAATTTAAGAGAGAATTATGTGGTGATTGTGTTTACCGAGACCGGACTTGATACGGTTATTTAACATTTTGTGGTGATTGAACTTCTAGAATATGTGCAGTATCGACGAAATTAAATGGCGCCTGGTAGAGAAAAAAACATCTTAGCCTATTTTTTCCAATGTGTCTGATATGTAAACAAATTTTTGAGAGATTGAGTCCTAGGCAATTTGATGTGGTGTTTTTTTTTTGCTTTTGAATCTTATAGCCTGGTTTTATCTCCCACCAGCTCCATCTTTCATGTCTTTTTCGGATACAAAGTGTCCAATTATTAAGGATCCACAGCGAAACTATAGATTTTTTGGCTAAAAATATTACTATTTAACCAAACTTACCTTAGTCCAAGTTATTGGTCACCAAGATAGAGGGTGTCAAAGTTATAATTTCATTTTCAAATTTGGCAAGAGGTTTTATTGTCATAAAGAACACCTAACTGTAGAAAAAAACAATACAATATATATAAGTAAACAACAATTTACTTTTGGCATGGGCGTAGGATGTTGGTAACACTTTTATCCCCCCATAAATTTTACGTCGATGTTCATTTTTTAATATACATTTTGCGTAGTTCATGTACTGACTAAATAACTGTGACCATTCTAAACCCACAGAGTGGATGAATTTGGAAATATTTGCAAGTAAAGGTACATTTTGTTTCAAATGCTTCGTGATTTTTTGAAATTGGGAGCTTTTTACAATTTCTTATATACCATACATCCAATTTTACATATGTAATTAATTGGATATAATATAAGATTTTGAATCTTAAATTTTTTTTTTTTAATCTTCTCTGAAGATGCCAACTTGTTGAAACCTCGAAAAATTTAGTAGTTCGGTGTTTCGTGGAAAAGTAGTTTTTTTTTTTTTTTTTTTTTTTTTTTTTTTTTATTTATAACTAAGGATTTGTTTTTTAAATTACTTTCTTTCGCTTCGCCTTCCCTTTCTCTGCGACAAAAAATTTCACAAAATACAAAATACTAATATTTTAGTAACTTCAAATGAAAACACTTCAAAGGAAAATATGAATATAAATATTAGTATTTATACGCAAGCTAGAAAGTTTGTGCTCGATATACATAGCTGGATGATTCTGCAGCAGCTGTTACTTATAGTCTATTGAAACACTGCCAAGACTAGGAAAGATTAGGTAGCGGTAAGACGTCAAAACTCAGGACACTATCACAATCATTAACAGGAAATATGTTATAATATTTTTTACGAATATGCAAATTTTCAGCTGCTGTAGGTAATCAAGAAAGTTAGATTGGATTGTAAAAAATATGACACAAATTGCAATATTAAAATAATATTAGCAGCTAGCACTAGGATAACGGTACCACAATATAAGCAAACATATATAAAAAATCGCTAAGAGAGGCTGCAAAATTCTAGAACAGAATATTTTAAATTAACTTTGTAAATAAATAAAAAAAGCACATGCTTCTAAATTTACCATATTTAGGTACCTTTCCTTGAATTTTGCAACAATAGTACACAATTATATTTTGAATCGCATATTTTTTCAGTATTTTAATTAAACTTAATATAGAATAACGCAATTAAACTTAATATAAAGTTATCAACAGGTATATCGAGAGAAGCAAAAAGAGAAAACTTGGAAAACACAGTTGGACACTTGAGCAGAACTTTTATTATCATAACATTAACCTTCAATCCATGCACCTACAAGCCATGTACCTACCGTATTAGCAAGCACTATGTATTTCCACGTATTCATTCATATAGCTACAGCAAAATTGGACATTTTTTTAAAACAATATTAAAAAATATAAATTGTTTATATTAATTAAACTTAGCGGAAAAGTTAGTAGTAACCAAAGTTCACGGTGTCAAATTTATAATTTCATTTTCGTTTTTGTAAATAACTTTAGTAAAAACTTTGGTGAGTGGGAGTTTCTTGGGGTGAAATATTTTAATTTGTGAATAATGCCGTTATCGATTCAGATCAGAATATGGATCAGTTATCATTACCATTACCATTATCGAAATATTTACGTTTAAAGTTCTCACTGCAAATTATTTAAAGTACGATTATAAGATCCAGATTTTTTCAAACGTAGTAGACTTGAAGTAAACCAATTCAAAGAAAGAACTTTCAAACTCCATTTCTATCTAACTTTCTTCTGGTTTGTTAGAGCTGTGACTATTTTTTTATAAAACGTTTTGAAGAAACGTATTAAAATGAGAATAAGTATATTATTAATATGAACATGACTTATTACATTTAGACTACGAGTAATTGTAAGATAAAGCTGGTTGAGTTGTAGTATTTTTACCCAAAAAGTTTATAGCTTTGCTATCTACATTAACCTTTAGAGGATGGGCATTTGAGGCTTATGATCTCTCTAAGAAAATGCAAAAAAAAAATCTTATAGCACACATTGATCACGAGTAAAGTGTTGATCATGGGTCAGGCCAGTGTAGTGGATTTCCAGTCAGGAAGGATAACACTAATGTTAAATTTTTTTCACTTTGAAAAAATTCAATTATTTTACTTGATTGAAAAAATAAAAAAAGTCCTAGAAAGTTTTGACATTGCTCCTAACGAATCTGTTATTAAATTTTGATTTTTGAAAATGGCGGATGCAAGTTAGCAGTTGTTGAAACCAAACAAAATTGCTTTATAATAATGAAAGTATGTAGATGAGTGGTTTTAGGTTAGTAATTATAAATCAGACTTCTACAATTCAAAATGGCGAATTCAGGATGTCAACTTATAATAGAAAAATGATAGAAATAATGAAAAATTACTCACGAACTCTCGAATGCATATTTTCATCAATATTATTAAATTTTCCACTCCTTTTCGGAAACCATCACTTGTTGAGATTGATTGAAATTGCTTATCACGTAATGATATTACAAATGTCACCAAAACGAAAAATATGCACCACGATATTTCGAATTTATTTTGACACATTAATATGGCCATTTCTCAATTCGGCAACAGAATGAAAACAATGTTCTTCCCAAGTAAATAGCTCATATATATTATTTTTATCAACTGGTATCTTGATTGCACCAGTTTGAATTCATCCAACTGAATCAGTCATATTGAATGCCAAAAATGTGATATCATATTTGTCATTAGCAACCCCCAAATCGTAATCATTAATGTAAAAAACAAATGGATAGAAATTTTATTCCACGATTGATTGAATTAAAAACTTTTCGTCGCCATATTGGGTCCACCATCTTGAATTTTTTTAAATAAAATTTTAGTTTCATAATCAGCGATTTCAGATACTCATTACAGTTTTCAGAACGATTTCGAGCAAATTTGAGATTTTTTGTTCCCAATATAGAATTTTTCCCCCACATTAGATGCCATTTTGAATTTTTAAAATCTGACTTCAGATTCGTAATCGGCGACCCTAAAGCCCCAAAATAATGATGTTTGAACAAAGACGAGGAACCTTTTTTTGAGCCAGTATACTGGATTTCCCGTCTTCTAAAAGTTAATTATGAGTTTTTTTAGTACAATATTTTTTTTTGTGAACATATCTAGTCAGTAGCAAAAGTATTCGTATACCCACTTTTTGATAATTATTGATGGTATTTTGTACGAGACAGGATGAGTCAGAAAGAATGGAACAAGACTAAACTGGAGATACTAGATACCAAAATATTATGATTGAGCTCAACATACCTTATACCAATGTCACTGGTTTAAGAGATACAGCGTGTTCAAAGTTTAAATTTTATCCTGAAATTTCCCAATGATTGAGAAAGTTTTGACAATATAAATCTGAAACTTGGTAGCTTTGTGTTTTTTAGTGTGAGAATGACGAATTTTAAGCTTATTTTGACGTTGCTCCTAGAGGGCGATAGTTTCACCGTATTATTTAAGTAAATTAAAACATTTTTCTATCTGCTGAGCCATGCGTAAAACAAAAGTTTCAATGTATATTGTCGATTTTTTTTCAGGCGCTGAATATTGCTATACTTTTTCTAAGTAGGCTTGTGTCAACATTTGTCAAATTTACATTTCATTAAATTATTTTGATTGAGCTCAACATGCCTTATACCAATGTCGCTGGTTTAATAGATACAGCGTGTTCAAAGTTTAAAATTTTGTTGATTTAAACTTTAAATCAACAAAAAATACATTGAACCTTTTAAAGGCAAATAACTTAAAAACCGATAGATTTAGACGATCTAAATAAGAGTACCTTTTCTCTGTAGAATTGAGCGTTTTTTCGGATTTTCGATTGTTTGTTGTCTTGTTTTACGCGTGGCTCAGCAGATAAAAAAAATATGTTTTAATTTACCTAAATAATAAAGTTAACCTAGCGCCCTCTAGGAGCAACGTCAAAATAAGCTTAAAATTCGTAATTTACATAAAAAAACATAATTCAAGTTTCAAATTATACTATCAAAACTTTCTCAATTATTGAGAAACTTCAGAATAAAATTTAAACTTTGAACATGCTGTACCTCTTAAATCAGCGACATTGGTATAAGGGCATGTTGAGCTCAATCAAATATTTTAGTGTCTAGTATCTCCAGTTTAGTCTTGTCCCATTCTTTTTGACTCACCCTGTATATTATTGATTCCCCTTTAATATGAATCTTTTTAACCAAAAACTTTGACTTCGACATATCACTTTCTACTTGGGCTTATTAGCAAGCGGTATCCTATCAGAACGGAAAAAATTAAAACTGTAGTACAAATATTACTTTGTCAAAAATTACGAATACTTTCGCTGCAGACTGTATGCATGTATTTAAAAAACAGTTACAGTTAGTTAAAAAAAAACGGATAACAGTGTAATAGTAATAATGTACAATATCACCAAAGGTATTTGGGAGCCTGCACTGAAATATGACTACATAAAGCAGGGTTAGAGGAGCAGGTTTAGAGGATTTCGAAATATGCACCGGGCCCTAAATTAGGTAATATAGTTCGAAATACCGAAGAAATCGGTATTTTTTCAAATATTTCATATCCTCAAATATATCGTAAAATTATATTTTGGACATTCTGAATAAAATTATATATAAAAACACTGAAAAAAATGTAATTTTCAGTTATTTTATATCCTCAAATATATTGTAAGATTCAAAATTACATTCAAACTTTAAAATATCCAAAATTAAAAATAAAATAAAAAGTAGGACTTTAACTTCTATAATTTACGGAAACGGATAAAAAAATACTACCGAGTATAGGATTCATTAACTTTGGTGAAAAATACCGTAACAAGAAAGAGCTAGAAGATCACCTTTGCAATTTTTTTTTTGAAACCGGCATCATGTAAGCCGTTATGTTATGCTGAAAGTCCAGAAGTTACACATATCAATAACCTCTCTTGACATCTCGAAACAGGTGGACGGGCGAGTCGAAATTAATAGGGAGGCAGCAGATTAATGTCGATTAAGGATAGAACTTCATTATCAGAATTATGGAAGTATCATATACGAGACACGCGTCCAGCTGCCGCTCGAAAATCTGACGCATTTAAATCAACATAGCCATAAAAAAAAAAAACAAAACAAAAAAATTACCAACGCCTGTAAATTTAATTTGGAAATGTAAATGAGCCACGTGCTGCTCTCACGCGTCTCTGGGACGCTAGAAAGTAGACGAATACCATTATATTATATCCGTTCGTATTCTCTGCTCTTCGTTAAGATAAAAGTATTTAGTATTCAATTATTTGGGTAATTACCGCTTGTTCTTCTGCAGCGGCCACACGCATTCCTTATATTTAATTACCGACAAATTTTTTATCCCTTTTTTTCGGCTGGCCAGAACAGGTGGCAAAATTATAGAATAACATTACCGCCGCCGTTTAGTTAAAATGTGGGCTAAAGTAATTGTTGTTAATATGGTAATGACTATATTAAAAAGTAACAAAATTATGTGAAACGTATGGTCAGTTATGGTTAATTGTAGACGCTTGGTAAAATTGCGTGGTTTGAGTTATATGTGAAGTTGACTCATCGAAATTCTGTAGGTTGTCTGAATTACTCTATTAAAAAAATCGTTGACCTTTGTATTAATAACCTATCCCAATAATACAGGTTTTATAGGTGCAAAAATCAACACGACTATATTTTAATAAAATCAGCTGATGGAATTTACGTCATAACTACTCGTATTAACAAACAGTACATCTGACTGCGTATCAGTAATTATGCGTTTTTACAGGGTGCTTTTGAATTAATTAGCATACGTGATGCCAACAATAACGGACGTCAAAATAAGTCCATTGAACTGAACACACCATAACCAATTGTTGCGCTCATTATCATTAGTGGTGATGAGCCTTTGGTATTTAACTACGACCCGGAAACCAAGCGATAAAGTATGGAATGGCACACTTCAAACTCTGCAAGACCCAAAAAAGCAAGAATGAGCAAGTCGAAGCTCAAATGCATGCTGATTTGCTTTTTTGATAGCCAGGGAATTGTCCACAAAGAGTTAGTGCCTCCAGGCCAAACAGTAAATCTACACTTTTACAGAGATTCTTGAAAAATTTCGAAAAAAGGTCATGCGTGTGAGACCAAACATCAAGAACAACTTAATGTTGCATCACGACAATGCGCCTTGTTACACAGCCATTTCAGTAAACGAGTTTTTAGCCAGTACAAACATTACTGTGGCTCCTCAGCCTCCTTACTCACCTGACTTAAGTCCTTGTGACTTTCTTCTCTTCCCGACATCACCTCAAGAGACGTAATTTTGGGAATAGATAACATTCAAACGACTGTAACCGACCAGCTGAAGGCTATTATAGTATATGAGTTCCAGCACTGCTATGAGGAATGGAAGAACCATATCCAGCGGTGTGTGGCTTCCCAAGTAAGTTATTTTGAATGAGACAGTAATGAATTCTATTCGAATAAAAAACTTTTAAAAAATCAGTCTCATTTCTTAATTTACACACCTCGTATTATCTCGAAAACCATAGGTCAAAATAAAAAAATTCAGGTTATCAAAAAATTGCAATCTAAACAGATGTATCCAAATGCCTCAAAATAAAATCCGATGAGTGCACGATAATAAAATTTCGGGAACAATTGCCATGCTCATTGTTAACTGTTGCGCACCCTATAAACCCAATGTAATTTTTATGCTGCACAAATACTTTACAAGCTGTTACCAATATTCTGGTGAGCAAGCAATTTTTCAATTTTTTTGTTGCAAATTTCATTTGAATTTTTTTGCTATAATAGCTGTTAAAGTCCACGATTTTTTAACTTTAATGACGAGATACGTTACAATTTATATAAGTCCAACAAATATATGAACTGTTGCTCTGTTGCTGTATGAGTAGTGGCACTACAAGGAATTATTCTAAGATCATCGTTACGTTAATTCTGCAAATTATGTTATTGGTACACATTGCATAATTCATTTTAAACTATTTTTTGATTGAAAAATTATAGTTAAACTTGAATCATGTCATAATAATGTAAACAAAGTATTTTCGGAAATGAGAATTTTTTGTGAAGTTCTTTTTGCTATTGTGTTTGCTTTTTTTTTTACAATGTAACTAGGTATAAATGGTAGCACATCTTCAAAATGAAAAAAACCTAGTATTGTTACCCCTGCTACGATGTTAAATATTATTTAACCTGTAGAGTCATAGATTGGTACTATTGTTTGAAATAAGTCTTCAGAAAGTTCTGAAGGTGTTCGGTATTCTTTAGAAGCTTCTGAAGAATATTGCAGGAGATACAACAAACCACATACTAACAAAAACTGGGTGTCACAAAAAATGGCCATAATAATATCGAATGATACTTGTACAAACAATCTTGTGTAAAAAAGTTAATTATAATGGCATAAATAAATATTGACTTTACCATTGGAGCCAAATTCCTATCCTATGTTCCAATAACATAGGAACATAGCAAAATTCATATAACCCACAAACCATTAATATAGAACTTCATTCATCTCATTATGAATTGAGATGAAACACGAGTTTGAGAAAGGATGAACTCTCTTATAAATTCTTGATAGGAGATAATTAAATTCTTGATAGCCGTCAAGAATTGATGAGGAAAATGTATCGTCTCTCTAGTATTTCATCTCAATTCGTAGTGAGATGAATGCAGTTCTATAATAATGATTTTTTTACCCCTTACTTCATACTTATATTTCAACACTTTGTAAGATTTCTGTCGCAATTAAAAAAATTGACCTTCCAAAATTGCTATAGGTATACATAGTTTTATACAAGCTATAGAAACACTGTATGTCAGCAGTAAATTACACTGAAATTACTACGCTAGGAGTAGAAATTAAGGGATAAAAAGAATCAAAAATATTTAGCTGACCTCCAAAGCTCTAACATCAGGAAAAATGGTCTTAGGGGAAAAAAGGAAAATTGAAGCTCTTTTTACAATACTTAACGTTTTTGATAGTTGAAATATGGATTATTGCTAAGAAAAATCTTTTTAACTTAAAAAAAAATGAATAAAAAATGAAAAGTCGACATTTCAACCATTCCGAGCACTACAAAAAAAATACAGCGCTTTGAAACTGTCAGGGTTTCTTTGGGGTACTTGAGTTTCTTTGATGTCAAGGTTTCTTTGGACTTGGGCGAAGGTTGAAAAGTTGCAGTCAATATCTTTGGTCTATCCATTATTTGCAGAGTAATGTCAAGATATCTCTAATTATGCAATTTTTTACCTCTTTTGCAATCAACAATTTCGCTTAGAAAAAAAAATTTAGCCAACCAAACTTGTAAAGTATACTTTGAAGTTTTCAAAACCCTAATTTAATTATCTGTTCATTATTTCTCGAGGAATTGATGACCAAAGTCAAAAATGACTTTTTTGCTTTGAACGACGATAACTCAGCGAAAAATTATCGTACATAGCTCGAAAACAGATCAAATAAAAAAGAATTTAATTATCTAAAATGCTTTATGGTGAAATTATCGAAAATAAATTATTTAAGTCGGTAGAACTTTTGAAAGACAAGCAAAAAATGTAAAAAAATTTGTTCGATGGTTTTCTTATGATTAGAGTTGGTGCGAGCGCGGAGTGTAACAGGCCCGTAGTAAGTTTACGAATGAAAATGTTAATATGTTCACAGAAACTATGTTGTATCGTAGTACGTTATTAAATATTATTACTTATTACCAAGCGCGAATGTCACAGGGACCGACACTGTGCATGCCTACCATTGACTCGTTGGCCTTCATAGCTGACTTGCATTACGAAAACTGCGCTAGCAATGTTAGTTATTTATGGCATGCTGTAACAGACAGTCGCCGCTATTGCATCGCGTTGATACGTTTCGTTTTTACGTATTCGCCGTGTGTTTAAATAACTATTAATATGAATATAATTTTTATTTTTTTTATAAATATTAATAATTATTTATAAATATTAATAATTATTAGTTGAGGGGAGAAGTGATTAAAGTGAGGTACCATGTCAAAGGTAGTTAACGTGGTTTGACAGTGATCCCGGGGGTTTTAAGGACATAAGTATTCAAGGAAATGACCTTTTTTTGTACTGTGTGTGAACGCATTATAAATTCTTCAGATAAAACTAAAGTAACAAGACATCTGAAAAGCCATGCCTCGTCCAGCGCCGACGACTCCGTATTTTCTATGAACTTACAGATGCATTTGTTGCAAACAATATTCCATTAAACAAACTAGAGAACCCCAAGTTACGTACGTTTTTAGAAAAATATGTGGACAAAAAATTCCTCCTGAAAGGACGTTAAGACTTGCAAATGTCGATCGGGTTTACAACGATGTATTGACATCAATACGCGAAGACATTGCAGACAATTTCGTGTATTTTATTATAGACGAAGCTACCGATGCTTGCCGACGGTTCAAGCTATTTTTTTAATTGGTGCGTTAAAAAGTGACACTGCTAGTGACAGCCACCTACTAGCTTATAAGGTTCTGGATAAAACTAATCACGAAACGGGGAACCTTGTCTCAACACTGACGTTTGTCGGGTCAGTGTTGCCATTGTTACGTGTAATCTTAATTTATATAGGTATTTTATCCTTGACTTAACCGTACATTTGGAAAAATAGTACCATGTTGCTAGATAATTTATGTAAACATATTCATATTTTCATTCGTTAACTGATTACGGTCCTGTCTACACTCCGCGCTCGACAATATCTACTTATGATTACTCAAAAACTGTTGACGCTAGAAAAATTGTAAACTCAAGATCCAAAAACTAGGAGCTTCAATTTCCTTTTTTTCTATACGACCATTTTTCCTTAAGTTACAGCTCTTTGTAAATCACCTAAAAATTTGGAATTTTATTATATCCTTTAATTCTGCGCCTCGAACTTACGAACAATGCCTGGAACAAAACATTTTAACAATAGAGCAAGCTGAGGAAAATTGTATATTCGAATTGGAGTATAATGCAATATTGTATACTCCTAATATTTCGTTTCCTCAATATCCTGAGTTTACTTCTGTTCACAACATTTTCTGTGAATATTCTTCAAAATATCCACAAAACATCACAAAAATCTTCACAGATGGTTCCAAATTAGAAAATAAATTAAGTGGTGCCTTTTATGTCCCATGTTACAACTACAAATATTCATTTACGCTGAATAAGCACCTAACCATTTTTACAGCTGAAGCAGCAGCCATATTATTCTCCATTGAATGGGCCATTTCGAATAAACTCGAAAAATGTACTGATTTGCTCAGATTCTCAATCGGTCCTCAAAGCTCTTGATAATTTTAGTGAGAAACACTACCTTTACCCTAATTTATTTATATATAAAATTATTAAACATCTGTACAAACATCAAAACATACAATTTTTATGGATAAAAGCACATGCCAATATTCCAGAAAATATTAAAGTCGACCAAATTGCAAAGAAAGCAAATGCACATAACAGCTCACATATACCACATCTTGTTATAACTGACTTGATAGCCTTTTTTAAAAAGGAGAAATGGAAAGAACTGTGGCAACGCCATGGCGAAATATCAAATATCCATCCATCACACGATCCATCCTAATATTCCGAATACACACTGGTATAATAACAGCAAGCTCAGTAGGAAAACTATTTCAACAGTTATGCGAATAAAACTGAATCACGGAAGATTTCCTTCCCACCTACATAAAATCGGCGTACGAGATAATCCTAATTGTATATGTGGCGAAACTGGAAACATCTATCACTACATCTTTAACTGTCCGTTAACTAAACAGAGTACAGATACACTTTTATGTTATCTACATGAAAGAGGTTTTAACTCTCCGATATGGCTCCCGTATATACTCAGTATAGGTGATGAAGATATTATGCAACACATCGTAAACTTTTCAAGGCAATCAAAATAGATATTTAATAATGTACCTAATCTTCCTCAAATTTATCACAATCTTTGTATTTACCCTTCTGTTTGTTCTAAACCTATCTTACCCGTGGTCAAGTGTTGTATGTCTAGAAAACTACAATGCCCTGACAGACCCCTGGGCGAGAAGCGGGTGGCCTTGTCTATTCCCTCACTATTTTATATCCTTCCTTAAACGAATAATATAATTCGTGGCTAATACACTTAACGTGTGAGGTCAATAATCAGAGAAAAAACAAAATTCTGCGCCTAGTGTATATTTCCAAACCTCTTGCATTTAAATATACTATTCGTTCGCGTCCTTTGTTCTCGCACGAAAAAAAGCAAAGCAAAACTTCGCGCCGCTAACAATACCGAGCTCATGAAGATGATAAATTAGATGTTTAAAAATTAATCGCATCACCGCCAAGAATACCAATACGGACGGGGGGATATCTATACGTTGCATTTATCTTAAATATTCGGGCTATCAGTCTCCGAGGCGGTTTGATTTATCCCCTAATCTTCGTTATTATTGTAATTCCCGCGCGAGGGATTTCGGAGAGATGAGACGGACGGATGACAAATAAGGAACATTAAAGACTCGCATGCGTTAGCATCAGCCACCTACGGCCGGTAATCTGACAACATTCCTGATAAGTTCGGACTGATCGCCCGAGAGTCCCGTCTCGGCTTTTAACCTTTCGTTGCAGTCCAGGGCCGTATCTACAAATTTTGAATAAAAAGACCCCGCACAAAATCAATGGAAAAGAGCTTTCGGTTAAATCGTTCGAAACGTCGGGAATAGTTAGACTCAGGATAACCAGCAAAATTACCCAGTTTTTGGGGCTTTAGTAAATACCAACTGCTAATGGTATTAAACAATGTTGTTCTTATAGGCCTAGTGTGGACCCCAGTTGACAGTTGTACGCCTAGAAACGAACATGTTGACGATCTTGCAACGAAAATAATACGTAACGATATCCCCAAGTCATGATACACCCACTTTTCACATTCTGTGTCTTTATTCTTAAGGTCGCTTAAATATTAAGATAATTTTTGTACTACCGAATTATTTTTTTGCTGATGATAAGATTATATCTTGTGAAATTCTGCCTCTAATGAGCCTAAATTACAGGTGATATGTCGATTGTGTGAGAAGATATCGCTAAAAAAGTGATATTGGGATGTTTTCAAAAAATCGTGAACAATTCCAAAAAAAGATTAAATAATTTAATTTTTTTACAGGGCACCTACGCCAGGAACGAAAAAAAAATATATACATTAGGGTGATTAAAAAAAAAACATTTTTTTTATTTTATTTTTTGCAAACAGGCTTAAAAGTTCCGTTTTGTGTAAAAATACGCCAGTTAAAATTTGAGCCCTTAATATTAATATTAAGATGGTCCGCAGCGCACTTTTCTATTTTCCATAAGAATAACATGGGAAATTTTTTTTTGGCACCTTCTGATTTTTATTGCTAGCTAATAGTGTACTATATGGAAAAAAATTGTAACATATTCGAGAATTGAACGCTCTATAAAAAAGGTCTCTTATGATTTTTCGCTAAGTCTACTGGTTCCAAAAAGTTATTCGAGGCCAAAGTTGAATTCACCGAGAGGTTTGACCGTTTAATTGTTCAACTTTAGTTTTGTTTAAAGTTAACAATGATAATTTTTAAAACATGTACTCAGAGTACGGAAAAAATTGGAAAAAAAATTAAATAATATACAATATTTTACTTTTCAAAAATATAAAAACTTTTAGTAATTTCAACTGAAAACATTTTTTTGCGTTTGATTTTTCTTCATATCAAAAAATTGTTAACTAACATTTTCTAAAAGACCAAATTTAAAAATTTACATAAAATTTTGGCTACATCTTTTCGATAAAACCTGTTTGTTGGCGAAACATTTAACGCATCTACTTACGGACTGTATGATTTGCGATGTCCTGGATGACCCTGGGTGCCGTATTTTCTGTCTCTAGGTGTCTTCAGCAGATATGGAAACACCGCTTGTTGATTCTCCAAAATGTTAATTTGTCGCGTCGCGGCGAAAAGACGAATGTCTCCTGGAGATGGGGAACACCACCGTGGATTATTGAAAGGTTTTACTAGCGTGATACGCCGCAACGAGAGCGAAATAGTTACTCGAATTAAGCGTTGGCCGAGATGAGATGCGACCGTGTAACTGTTCGCTACAAACGGAAACAAAAGGAAAGGACATTGGGTCGGAAGGAAGGGGAATGGTGGGCCCTTTGTTTCCGTATGTCAATTTTAAGCGCGAATATTTGATTTAAAAGTACAATGAGCGCGTCGTCTACTAAGAGTAGTTTTTAATTTAGTTAGAAAGAAATAAACGAACGAACAGGGGAATACAAACGCGAACATACCCCCCGCCTAAAATACGAAGTATTTTAAGTTTAAAGAGAATAGGGAGAGGACATAGTTTAACCACGGGTCTCCTTAAGAGTTCCTAACGCGGTTTTCAAAGTAACGACTCAGTACTACATTATCTGAGCCTGGGTGAGTTTCTAGGACCCGACCCACGCGCCAGTGTAACGGAGGAGATGAATCGTCTTTAATCAAGACAACAGAACCTACTTTAATAGGAGTCGAAGGGTCGGTCCATTTAGATCTTTGTTGTAACGTATGTAGGAATTCGAGATTCCAACGTTTCCAGAAATGTTGGTGCATTTGCTGGATCAATTGCCATCGTGTGAGCCGGTTTAATTTGATGTTAGTTAAATCAGGTTCGTGGAATGAAGTTAGCGGAGTTAGAGTCAGAAAGTGTCCCGGCGTCAAAACATTCAAATCGTTCGGATCAGAACTTGGCGGAGTCAACGGACGCGAATTTAGCAATGCTTCGATCTGCACGAAAACCGTATACAATTCTTCAAAAGTCAAGATCTGATCTCCAATAACGCGAGTCAAATGGGTCTTTACAGATTTAACCCCTGCTTCAGATCCCTCCAAAATGAGCGGCAGAAGGAGGATTAAATTTCCATTGAATATGTTCAATAGAGGCCGCACTTTGAGCAAAGTTCAGTAATTGTCGAGAAGCGCCTACGAAATTAGTGCCACAGTCAGAATGAATTTCAGAGCAGCATCCACGTCGAGCAATGAAGCGGCGAAATGCTGCTAGGAATGCGTCAGTTGATAAGTCGGAGACTATTTCTAAGTGAACAGCACGAGTGGATAAACAGACGAATAGGCAGAGATATGCCTTGAGAGTTTTTAGCACCTCGAACACGATTCATTGTTATAGTGAAGAACGCGAAGTCAACACCAACTATTTGAAAAGCTCTTAGTGCTTGTAAACGACATGGGGGTAGATCACCCATTGGTGGCTGTAACGCTTGAGGTTTAGCTCGAAAACATCTATAGCAATTGGATAGACATTTTCTTATAGCTCTACGAGCGGATAGAATCCAAAAATTCTGCAGTATTAAATAATGAAGGGGTTTTTGCTCCAGGATGGAGATTCCTTTTATGCACATCCTCAATGATGAGGTTGGTCAAACGATGTTTCTTGTGGTAGCAACGCGGGAAATTTATGTTCAAATGACAATTTGGAATGTCGAAGACGACCACCTACTCGGAGGATGCCCTGGTCATCAAGAAACAGATTCAGCTTACGTAAAGGCCTTGAACAGAGTTGATTGGTTTTTAACTTGTGAATTTCAGATTGAAATACTTGACCTTGAACCAGTTTCACCAACCTCAGAAGAGTGTCATGGTATTCAACGTTATTTATGGGTCCCACCTTTTAGTCAAGGGGTTTTTGCTATTATGATGGAAGCGAACAACATATGCCAGCACATGACATATCGTTTGAAGTGAAGAAAACCTATGTAATAACTGCATGAGAACAGATGGTTCAATCTGAACGACAAACACTTTAACAGTTTTTTCCTCTTCGCAAAGTGATTCCGTATTTGACTGGAGGGAGGAAGCTAATTTATCAGATTGAGGCCACTGTTCGAATGGTAGCGATAGCCATGGTGGTCCGGACCACCAAAGCTGATGATTCACGAGTTGAGATGGAAGGATACTTCTTGATGCACAATCTGCTGGATTGTCGATAGATGAGACATGATGCCAGTTAATAGAAGGCACACGTTTTTGTATAGGCTACTCGGTTCATAACGAATGTTTTCCAACGATGAGGAGATGAATGGATCCACGACAAGACGATAGACGAATCAGTCCAGGCAACGACATCTGATATACTCAAAACACCAGAGTATGTTTGCACAACCATGTGTGTAGTAATTTAGATAAGAGCACTGCTCCGCACAACTCTAACCGAGGAATAGTTAATTTATTTGACCTTGTAGGTGCTACCTTTGATTTGGATATAATTAAACGGGTTATGTAAGACTCCCATGCTTAAACCGACCAAAAACCGTTGCTGCGTATCCAGCCAGTGATGCATCGCAAAATCCATGGATTTGACATGGACTGTTCCGGTCGAAAATTAATTGACGATCCACACTGATGTCTGAGAGAAAAGAAATTTCTGATTTGTATTTTAACCATTGACGAGTAAGAGGTTCAGGTAGAGAATCGTCCCAGTCACAGCTGGAATGCCATATCTGTTGGAGTAAGTGCTTTTATGTAGAAGGTGACAGGAGCGAGATATCCCAATGGATCATATACACGTGCTAATTCTGACAGAATTCCGCGTTTTGTACATGGACGGTCGAAGGACATTAGTCTAAACGTGAACGTGTCTGTCATTGGGGACCACTGGAGGCCTAAAACTTTAAGAGTGAGGTAGATGGAGTCGAAAGAAAATGGGGCTTGACAATGTTCGGCCGGAAGTGTTTCTAATAGATCTGAATGGTTACTCGACCACTTTCGTAAAGGAAACCCTCCAGATTCACACAGTTGAATAAGCTCAGATTGTAGATTCTGTGCTGCAGCTAATGAGTCACAACCTGTGATGATGTCATCCACGTAGATATCAGTTTGCAGGACCTTTGAGGCTGCGGGATATTTAGTCTGTCCATCAAGAGCCAGTTGTTGCATTGTTCGCAAAGCTAAGAAAGGTGCAGAAGACACACCGTAAGTAACAGTTTTTAGCTTATATTCAGTCAGAGTTCATCGGGATTGAATCGCCAAGCGATACGCTGATAATCCCAGTATTGAGGTGCAACTTGGATTTGTCGATACATCTGTTTGATGTCAGTTATAAAAACGACCGAGTGCGAACGAAATCTAAGCAAAATCTCGACAATGTCTTGTTGTAATTTTGATCCCACGAGCAGATTATCATTCAGTGAGTTGGTTGTTGGCGGCTTTGGCCGATGCGTCAAAGACTACCCTCAATTTAGTTGATGAAGAATCAGATCTCAGTACCGGATGATGAGGAATGTAGTAGGAATCGAGTTCATCGATGGGGGCAGCTAATTCCATGTGATCAGAATTCAGATAATCACGCATGAAATCAACATATGATTGTTTAAGAACAGGATCCTTTTTCAAACGATGCTCCAAAGCGAAAAAACGTCGAATTGCAATATCTTTAGATTCAGGAAAAACAGGTTTAGAATCTCGAAAAGGCAAGGGAACGACGAATCGACCAGATGGGAGTTTGCTATACCCTTCAACGTACAATTTCTCACATAGCTCATCGTCTGGGCTAGTCGAGATCATGGGGACCTCTTCAACCTGCCAAAATTGTCTCCATAGTGGACTCAAGGTCATTCTCTGGGCAATCTTCCATGATTTTGACATGAAAGGAATTGATGACGCGTTCATTAGTTTGTTCAGGTTGAACTGAGCCAGATAATACCCATCCGAAAATGGTATTGAACGCTGAGGGGCAACGAGGACTAGGGGCAAGGACAAGGCCCGGGCGAATAAGTTGAGCATAAACGTCAGCACCCAGCAAGAGATCAACGTGGCGAGAAATGTAGAAATTTGGATCAGCTAATTTCAGATTATTAATATGATCCCACGAATAAAACTGTAATGATTGAGAAGGTATTACCGAAGCAACATGAGGTATGATGTGAGCTTCTAGATGTATCGCGGGTTGACATGATCCATGAGGACTTATCTGGCAATGGATTGAACCCGATGAAAATATACTAGAATTTGCACCAATACCTTGTATTTGAATTTTGTCATGCTGTCTTTTCAAGTTAAGATTACGAGCAGCCTTTACTGTGTAATGAAACTAGCCTCACTACCATTATCTACTTAAAACCCGTAAGGTGTGGGTGTCCTTGCGAGTCATGAACGTCAACAAGGGCTGTGGATAACAGAGCTACCTGACGAGAAAGTGAACTAGCCAATGCATTGACAGTGGGCACAACTATTTCAGCTGGTGCTGTATTACCACTATCACTGGTTTCATTTATAGCTCCTGAGCTGCCCGAAAACCTATCGAAGTGTAGCAAAGTGTGATGATTCTTATGACAGGTACGACAAGTGGATGTAGAAGAGCAATTCTTGACTTGGTGCGGCCTCAAACAATTGATACAGAGCCTCTTTCTTTAACTACCTTGAAGCGATCTGCGGGAGACTTGGCTTTCAACACGGGACACCGGTAAATTATATGATCTTTTCACAAACTAAACACTTTTGTTCCGAAGTATTAGCTACCAGAGACGATACCCATTTTGGACGCGATGTAAATGTATTATGGTTTTTTGAAGTATAAGTATTGCTTTTAAGGGGGGTCAAATGCTCTGCAGCAAGAACATGACACTGACTCTCTACAAAGGTATTTAATGTATCGAATACAGTTATTTCACCTTTCAAATTCCTAATTTCTGCTTCAAAAGTATCGACGAGTTTTAGAATCAAGTTTTTCTTAAAAGAATGTTAAGCAACATAAAATCCTCTAATGAATCTGCAATTTTTAATGCCCGTAAAGCTGATAAGTTTTTCATTAAAATTATAAATAAGACTTCGTAAACCACTAGGGGTTTCATCTTTTAATTTCTGCAATGATCGTAAACGATCCCAATAATGAGTTGCTAGCTCTCTTTTATTGTCATATCTATCTAATAATGTTTTGTATGCAATGGGGTAATTGTCGTCTGATAGCACAATAGTTTTAATTAGGTTGAGAGGCTCACCCGATAGACAACCCAATAAATACTCAAACCTTTCGACATTTGCTAACGTGTTATTATCATGAATACTTCTATATTAAAGACTTGAATGAATGCGCTCCAATTTTCTAATTTTCCATCAAATGTTTGTAAGTTCGGTTTTGGCAAAACGCGTTTTCGACGTTTGGACAATTGAAGTTTTATCGGCAACTGGCGACTCAGGCGAGGGACCGAAACTGAACCGGCAACTCGCGAACTATGGATTGAATAGTAAAATAAGTCTCGTCTACTCTTTTCAAAAAAGTATGTTCCTCATCCAGGTTAGAATCCGGTAAAGTCGCAACCTTCATGACTATGTCCCCGTGAATTTTTAAAATATCATCATAAATGTTTTTTACAGACTCGCTTCTTACTTCAAGCATACGACGCACGGTATGATTTTCGGGTTCTGTTTGAAAGGAAGCCGCAACGGTAGCTATATCTTCTAATCGTAAATACAAACTCTCACGGAGAGCACGTTGTTCGAATATGTTTATTTTGAGCCATGTTTTCTCCTAAATCCGGATTTAACAGAGAAAATTGGCAAAATACAAAACGACAATAAGCAAAATAAAATACGAAAGAAAACGACAATGTGTATCTTAACGCGGTATTAAATCGGTCGACGTGACCAAAACAACCGGTTAGAAAACGACGCCGTAAAAAAATGTGACCGCGGGAAAAACAGCACGCTAACCTCAAAAAATTAACGAATTACGTACGTATATTAAAAAATGCGACGGTCGGGCCACAGGAAATGTGGTTTTAACAGGATTAATCCGACGATGAAGGACCAAGGAATGTTTGTTGGCGAAACATTTAACGCATCTACTTACGGACTGTATGATTTGCGATGTCCTGGATGACCCTGGGTGCCGTATTTTCTGTCTCTAGGTGTCTTCAGAGATATGGGAAACACCGCTTGTTGATTCTCAAAATGTTAATTTGTCGCGTCGCGGCGAAAAAGACGAATTGTCTCCAGGAGATGGGGAACACCACCGTGGATTATTGAAAGGTTTTACTAGCGTGCGCCGCAACGAGACGCGAAATAGTTACTCGAATTAAGCGTTGTGCCGAGATGAGATGCGACTGTGTAACTGTTCGCTACAAACGGAAACAAAAGGAAAGGACATTGGGTCGGAAGGAAGGGGGAATTGGTGGGCCCTTTATTTCCGTATGCCAATTCTTAAGCGCGAATATTTGATTTAAAAGTACAATGAGCGCGTCGTCTACTAAGAGTAGTTTTAATTTAGTTAGAAAGAAATAAACGAACGAACAGGGAATACAAACGCGAACAAAACCATTAATTTTGTTGTAATACACTAAAAACGGTCAAATTTGCGGTGAATTCAACTTTGGCCTCGGAATAACTTTTTGAACCACTAGACCTTTTTTTATAGAGCGTTCAATTCTCGACTCGACTCGAAATATGCCCAAAAAATTTCCATATAATACTCTATTAGCTAGCAATAAAAATCAGGTGCAAAAAAATTCATGTAATTCTTATGGCAAATAGAAAAAGTGCGATGCGGACTATCTTAATATTAGTGTCAAGAGCTCAAATTTTAACTGGTATTTTACACCAAAACGGAACTTTTAAGCCTGTTTGCAAAAAATAAATTAAAAAACTTTTTTTTTAATCACCCTAATATACGTATTGATCGGGGTACGATAAGTTAAAATAATCTATAGTTATATCAATGAATGACCTTTGATCTTTGGCGGTACCTACGTTAGGAAAAAACTAATACTAAGTATATATCGTAGGTGCCCCTGTTCTAAACAAGTAAGTCCTGGAGAAATGGTACCTCCACGAGGTCCAGGTTGGGTAACGCTAAATCCACTTCAGCGTATTACTGTTTTCAGGGTGGTTGAATTTCAGATTTTAGGAGGTACTTTTCATAACGTCGCTAGTTACTGGCGAAGCGATATATCCTATTCACCAATTTATCGCTAGAAACGACGACTGAGGATACATATCAACACCTTTCAAGGACAATAGGCTATGGGTTAGTGTTTGAAGGCTTCGTTTTGCATCAGTTAAAGACATAAATTGAAAAGTCTATTGTTTTACAATATTTAGGTCCAGTGTGCTGTTGAGTTTTTAGACTCGTTTTTCTTAGTTTTCGGGGGGTTTAGTTTTAGGGGTTTGAAGATTTGGATTCGGAGATTTTGATGTTCGAGAGTTCAGTTAAAAGGGCTGTCAAGTTTAAAAATTAAACTTTAAAATTAAAAGTTAAAATTCAAAGTTAAAATTAAAAATTAAAGTGTGCTGTTGAGTTTTTACTCTTTTTTTTAGTTTTTGTGGGTTTTTGAGGTTAGATTAAGAGGCTAGGAGTTTGAAAATTTGGATTCGGAGATTTCGAGATGCCAGAGTGCAGTTGAAGGGGCTATCAAGTTTAAAAATTCAGGTTCCGTGTGCTATTCAATTTATGAACTAGATTTTTTGAGTTTTTGAGCGTTTTTTGAGGTTAGGTTAGCTGATCAAGCAAAAAGTTAGCGGATTCATAATCAGCGATCCAAAAAACATATAGTGGGCATAGTGTAGTATCTCCGCACATGAAAAAATTTTTGTGGTCCTGTGATATCAATACTGTAGTACAAACATTATCAGAATGTATGCCAATTTCAAAAACTGGGTGCATCATGACTTTTGTTGACGACTGTACGTGCTAAAAAAAGGTGAAAGCTCCTAAAACTAAAAGTAGAAACCAGCTCAGAGTAGTCACAGGCTACCTAACGGCACGTGTCCCAGTTTAAACAAAATGGAGTTTTACAACAGAAATCTCAGCTGCAGACGGTGTGGTAATGATATCGTGACGTTTGAAGTACATAAAAGTTGGGTAAAATAAATCAATAGGCTGAAGTGCCCCCGACATTACAGTTCTTAAAGAAATAAAAAAAATCTCTTACCTCTGTTTACTAATTTTCGATATATAAAGGTACAGTCAAACTGTATAAGATTAATTAAAAAAACTGTCAAACGAATATTAGTTATCAATATTGCTAGTTTCTAACATACCCGTTGTGTATATCAGCACAACATAATGTCACTTAATATTCTTGATTAAATTCTTTTGATTATTAGTTTTTGTTTGACACTGTCGAACCGGATCTAAGTACGGCCCTGTTATACAACAAATAGTTAGTACCCTACCGTCTCTCATTTACAGTCATAACTCGAGACGTTCACGGCGTTTGATTGTGACCGTATACAACGTTATTATTGCCGCAATGGATCGCTGTCGTCTTTACCTTTGTGCTAATTGATTTATAGAGGCCATCATCGAGACCGAATAACGCATTTCAACGTCACATCTTAGAACTCGAACTGATATTGAATAACTCATAAAGGGGTCAGTGCGGTGATATAAGACGTGAATTATAAAGAGATGATGTTGACCTCCCTGAATGAAAATATATGTACGTATTTTTGTATTAGCTGAATAGTTAATTGAAGTTTTTGAAGATATATCGAAATATATTTTCTGGTGGTTAGTGTTTCACGACAAAAATGGTGTAGTTTCTTTTAATCAAGAACAACATGGAATTATATTTGAGAAGAAAAATGTCTCTCTACTTCTTTTCACTAAACTTACGTGTATTTTTGCACCCATACAATTTTCCTATGACATTATACCTACTATAAATATATCAACAGTTCAGGTTTGGCGTTAATATATTACTTAAATAAAAGTAATTTACTTAATAGAGATCCACGGCCAGTGCGATAAAACGTCACATTTTACTTCCATATCCACCTTGTGGAGTGGAAGTACAGTATTCATGAAAATTTTTAATGTCTAAAAGACAAAATACTTTGTATTGACTAAATTAACCGAAAATGTCCTAAAATATCGAGATTTTTTGGAGGGAATTGAGGGGCTTGAAAGAAGGAATTATTCAAAATAGGTAAAATAAATGATTTTAATATAAGTTGATAATCACATATTCCGTTTAGGGTAAAATCGATGTATTATTGTTAGTAGACATTAAAAAAAATGTGTTCTGATTTTTTCATCCAAAAATAATTTTGAGCAAAAACCAACCAAATCGACTCTCTTCATTTCCTTTTTTATTTTCGATCGTCTTTTGTTTTCTGGTTAAGATATGAGTAAAAATTTGTGAAATGTGTCACGGATTTTCCAACTATTTAGAAAATTTGGAATGAGTTTGCGCATTTGGGCAAATGACCTGTTGGTACTAAACTCTGCCTAAAATTTTTTCGAAAAAAATAATTGTTATAAAAGTTATGAACAAATGAAATTTTATGCAGCGATTAAAAAGAAAATGTTTATCTCGAAATGGAAGGCTCTAATCGAAAAATTTTATAGGACAACTTTTTTCGAAAGACATTGATCTTTTTGGAAAAAATTGTTATAACCCTAAAAATGGTTAAACAAATAAAAAAAGTATTGTTTATAATAAAAAAAATGCTGAGAATTCAATGTTCTCCTTCACTTATTAAAATGTTCTCTTTTTCTAAATACTCGTTATACATTTCCAGATATTTAGAAAAAACAAAATTTTTACGGGATCGCTGTTAGCAAATAAACTGCACGCTGTTTTGTTAGACGTTACTCCCGCGCGCGTGCCAGTGCTCGCGCCGTATACGCATCTAAACTTGAAAAAAACATGTAATTTGTCGTTTCTCAACTGTTTTATTGAATGAGTTAGCTTTTCTAGCTTATTGCAACCATGCCTCGAAGTAATCGTTGTTACAATCATTTATATAAATCGAAACATAAATGTGTGTATAAAAATGTAATGCAGTGACGAATAATTGGAATGTAAGTTTGCTCATTTGATTGGAAACTATGTATGTGATTCCTGTGAACGTTCAATTAACAACAATAAACTGGATTCGACTACGTAAGTTTTTTTTAATTGCATTTAATCAAATTTTAACGATGATTATTATTTAACATTAAATAATAATCTTATTTATTATTATTTAACATTAAATAATATTTAACATTAAATAATATTATTTAATGTTAAATAATAATCATCGTTGAAATTTGATTAAACTTAATTTACAAAAAAACTTACGTAGTCGAATCCAGTTTATTGTTGTTAATTGAAATTTACAGGAATCACACACATAGTTTCCAATCAAATGAACAAACTTTGCATTCCAATAATTATTCGTCACTTGGTGAATTATTTCTTCCGGGTTTGCTGCGGTCGTCTAAATTGACTTGACGTTTCGCTCATCATGCTGTCAGCTTCTTCAGAAGGTTTCTAAAGACTGTCTTTAGAAACTTTTCGCTGATCATGCTGTCAGCTTCTTCAGAAGGTTTCTAAAAGATTGTCTTTAGAAACCTTCTGAAGAAGCTGACAGCATGATCAGCGAAACGTCAAGTCAATTTAGACGACCGCGGCAAAACCGGAAAGAAATAACTTCACCATTGGACAACAGCCGTGAAAGCCTGCATTCTACAATTCGTCACTTGCGTCACATTTTTATACACACATTTATGTTTCGATTTATTTAAAGGATTGTAACAACGATTACTTCGAGTCATGGTTGCAATAAGCTTAGAAAAGCTAACTCATTCAATAAAACAGTTGAGAAACGACAAATCACATGTTTTTTTCAAGTTCAGACGCGTATACGGCGCGAGCACTGGCACCGCGCGCGGGCGTAACGTCCAACAAAACAGTGTGCAGTTTGTTTGCAAACAGCGATCCCAAAAATTTTGTTTTTTCTAAATATATGGAAATGTATAACGAGTATTTAGAAAAAAAATCAAATTGAAATAAGTGATGGAGAACATTGAATTCTCTGCATTTTTTTATTATAAACAATATTTTTTTTATTTGTTTAACTATTTTTAAGGTTCTAACAATTTTTCCAAAAAGTTCAATGCCTTTCGAAAAAAAGTTGTCCTATAAAATTATTCGATTAGAGCCTTCCATTTCGAGATAAAAATGTTCTTTTTAATCGCTGCATAAAATTTCACTTGTTCATAACTTTTATAATTGTTTTTTTTTTCGAAAAATTTTAGGCAGAGTTTAGTACCATTAGGTACTTTGAAATGCACCAACTCATTCCAAATTTCTAAATAGTTGGAAAATCTGTGACACGTTTCACAAATTTTTACTCATATTAATGATCTTCACAAAAAACTTACAATCCTAAAAACAGTTTTAAAAGGCGTGACAAATTAGAAGGGAAAACCGTGTACTTTTATTATTTCACATATTCTAAATAATTAATATTTCCCGTTGATTAGGGATCTGGACAACTACACTTTAAGGTGTATTCGCTTCACCTATGATGACGAAAATTGACCCTTTTTTAAATCCTCCTTGTCGACGGCATGTTTCGTATAAATTATAGTGTTGTACAAGGTGCTATCAAATCGTTTTAAATATACCATCAAATGGAAATGGCACCTCGTAAATCTATCCCAACAGGTGCTGAAAAGTATCTTCATCGATTCAAATCTACCGATAAACATTGTTAGCTAATTCCAGTTTGTAAAACCGTAAATATTTTCAGATAAGGAATTATTATGCTCGAGTTAATACGATTAACATCTGTTTGTGCTTCCTAATATATACCTGGTCCGTGTTGTTATAACAAGGGATGATATTTCAGAAGGACTACCTGTTAAATCCGCGTAGGGGGTGGTTTGGTCATTTAACACCACCGAAAAGCACGCCCTATTAGTCCTGATGTTTTTGACAGGTATTGTGTTGGGGCGGTGATGCTTTCTACAGAAATAAAAGTTAAGGTTCCGCTATTGTGTTTAGAAAAATTGCTATTCATTTAATTTCTACCAGTAATTTAATATCTGATGCGTAATGCAGCTCTAATTTCTAGGGTCCTCAATTATTCTCAGATCACGATCACTAATAATGTGGATAGTTTCTGATAATAAACCAGCAAATATTGTTTGAATTTTTTGTGTAATTGTCTATAGAAACGACAAAGCATAAAATACTTTGTACATATTAGTCCAGGCTAGATAGTTTATTTTTTTAAAAGAGTACTGAATAAGGTTTCTCGGCGCAATAATTAGGTAAAAAATAATAGAAATGGATTGTGTATGTTTTGGATAAAATCGGTATGTAGGAACGTTAGTAAAAAAATCTATAAAAGCGCCGAAAAACCGTTTTTTTGCGGATTAAGGGACGAAAAATAATTTTTTTTTCGTAAAACAAAAAATAGCACGTTGTAGCGCTTGAAGTGACGAAAAAAATTAGTATTTGGTGATTAAAATTGGTTCAGATATTTTTGCACAAAAAAAATAAAAACCGATGAAAAATGCCCATTTTTTGAAATCGAATTACAAGGGTTCTAATGGTCGCATAAACTTTTGTCGAATTGTAGCTCTTGGTGGTGCCTATCTGCAGTAAAAATTTCATGCAAAAATAATAAGAACTTTTTGCATAAATCGAAAAAAACTAATAAAAAGGTCTTTTCGAAAAACGGCTTGGACAAGCCGAAAAATTGTCGTAGAGCATTTTTCCTGGGCTTAAATTACTCGTCATTAAATTCCCTACAAATGGGAAGTGGACGCGTGGTGAGTGAAGCCTCTCCTGCCGCAGACTTCTGTCAGCGCGTCTGCGGCGGGAGAGGCTTCCCCCCACCGCGTCCACTTCCCCCTTCACTCGCTTACCCGAGCGCTCGAAGCAACGCGACGCTTGATTTTCAAACGCGTTTTTCAGCCGATTGAATGGACCTCTCCCACAAGTCACGATAATGGATTTGTAGGGAATTTAATGACGAGTAATTTAAGCCCAGGAAAAATGCTCTACGACCATTTTTCGGCTTGTCCAAGCCGTTTTTCGAAAATACCTTTTTATTAGTTTTTTTTCGATTTATGCAAAAAGTTCTTATTATTTTTGCATGAAATTTTTACTGCAGATAGGCATGACCAAAAGCTACAATTTAAGCCGACGAGCAGAAGTTTCTGCGACCATTAGAACCCTTGTAACTCGATTTCAAAAAATGGGCATTTTTCATCGGTTTTCATTTTTTTGTGCAAAAACTTCTGAACCGATTTTGATCACCAAAAACTAATTTTTTTCGTTTTTTTCAAGAGCTACAACGTGCTATTTTTTGTTTTACGAAAAAATATTTTTCGTCCCTTACTCCGCAAAAAAACGGTTTTCGGCACTTTTATCGATTTTTTTACTAAGGTTCTACATACCGATTTTATCCAAAACATACACAATCCATTTCTACTATTTTTTACCTAATTATTGCGCCGAGAAACCTTATTCAGGACTCTTTTTAAAAACTGAGCACTTTTCTGTTATATTCCCTGGTGTATATTAATATCATTCATAAACTTAAATAACTTTAATATCATTCATAAACGTAGCCACGTACATACACCGGGTGTCACCGGATTGAGTTACCTATAGGTGAAATGGACAACAAATTTAATTTTTCGGCAAAAAGTCATTCTTCAGAAAAAGTATTGTTTGTCTTGAAAGGTCCAGAAAGTTTGTTGTTTGTTTAGTTTAACATACCGGGTGTTCAAAACTAGCAAAAATTAAATAATAATGAAGAGTAAAGTACCTTAAATATTAAGGCTATGTAAAAAAGTTATTAAGAAAAATTGTTTGCAATTAAATTTTTTAATACTCGAATATGAAAGCATGGCCTACTAGTCAATATTAAGTATTTTGAAGAGATTCCGCAATTTTTATCATTGTTATACGTTTGAAGTATAGCCATTTTCCTTTAAAACATTTATGTGTACTAAAGGCGCAGACATAATAAGAAATCATAAACCCAAACACATTATTTGAACATTTATTTTGAAGAAACAGCACGTCCAGATAATCATTTAGTCAATCAAGACTGTAGTTAATAGGTTGTCTTTACACTATTTCTTCTCAAAGTCTCTAATTAGAATATTTGAAATTCCAGTAAGCCATCAATAAGGTTATTGTTTGAGATTGTGTTTGACAAAGCGCTTGAAATTTCTATTATTCATTTTTAATTCCAAATAATGCTTACTTTACAACATAAAATTTATCTTATCTTATCTTATCAGAAGTCGAAATGAGCCGTCAATGTTTGAAAAAGTTAGTACGAATTACAGTTTGATTTAACTGGTGATGTAAAATGCGGAAAAATCAAAGAACGATATACAAAAATGATGACGATAATGCAGCAACAATTCTAGTTTTAAATTCAGTCGAAGAAAATCCAAAACTATCACTAAGAAAGAGATCTGCACAAATTGATATTAGCCAGACACACATTCAAAGTATTTTTACCGAAAATAAGTTTAAAGCTTTCAAACCGAAAATAATACACACGTTGGAAGTGAGCGAAGCTTACTGTAGATATGCATTTTCATAAGAGTATAATTTTTTCCGATGAAAGCACTTTTTCTACCAATGGAGTGGTATCGTCGCAGAATTGTCGTTTTTGGGCACAAGAAAAATCCATTTTTTTCAGTTACTTCAAGAAGTCAAAATTTCAAAAAAGTGAATGTTTGGTGTGTAATTACTTTCAATTGAATAATTGGTCCGTATTTTTTAAAGAAAATTTAAAACAAAATTCATACTTGGATATGCTAAACACATTTTTCTGGTCAGAATTAGACGAAGAGATTTTAGAATATAGAAAAAAAAAGTATTTTCAACAGGACGGATGCCCCGCCCATTCAACAATTCAAGTCCGCAGTTGGCTTAACAAACAATTTGGAGAGAAGTGGATCGAAAGATATGGACCTATTTGTTGGCCAGCAAGGTCCCTTGACTTGTCGCCACTTGACTTTTTCCTTTGGGGATTTTTGAAGGAAATAGTTTATAGACAGCCGACTGCGCCTTGTGAAATGGCTATACTTCAAATGTATATGACTAAAATTGCGGAATCTCTTCAAAATACTTAATATTGACTGGTAGGCATTGCTTTCATATTTGAGTATTAAATTTAATTGCAAACAGTTTTTCTTAATATTTATTTTTGGCTATTTTTGAACACCCTGTATGTTAAATTGAACAAACAACAAACTTTCTGGAGTTTCAAGATAAACAAAAATTTTTATGAAGAATGACTTTTTCTCAAAAATTTTTCGTCCATTTCACCTCTAGGTAACTCAATCCGGTGACACCCTGTATATATTGAGCAAACAGAAAGGTCAGTTTTACATAGATTCAAAGAACACAAGTAAAAAGTGCAGTGTTTTAATCTTACAATTAGTAAAATAGATCACTAATCTAATCCCACTCCAATATTAAACAACAGTTATTTACGATATCGATTTTATTGAAACCTTTTTGTTTGTCAAAAAATAATATCTAATAACAGTTATAAAAAAAACATATAATTGCAACATAGATAATAAATAATTTGTTTCCTATAAAGCAAATATTTTTTTATTGGGTGAAATAGACTTTCATTTCATAATGTTTGTTCACCATTGGTAAATTTATTCACATAACATATACATTTCCTTCATAAGGTGAGTTTTCGTATGCTAAACATTTTATTAACCCCTTTTTTTAAATCTAACTGTGGGATTAAATTGTGCTTTAAACATGATGAACTATTACCTAGTCGAACGGAGTCACGTGACTTTCAGTGTTTGTCAAATTTTAAATTTTTCCAAAAGAAATCGGTCGAAATTTGGTGCGATTTCAAAAAGTTTTCCTAAGATAAGTTGTTTATTTCCAAATTTTGCATCTGAATGCTCTAGTAGTACATTTGTTTTTTTGCCAGTTTTTAATAGAAAACTTAAAAACTTCGAACTTTGAAAAAAAACTCTTTATTTTTTGTAGATCTATCACACCACTAATTATGTACTATAAAATATCCATTAAAATATGTATTTTTTAAGAAAAAAATAGAATATCGATTCTAAAGCCCAAAGAAAGGACATTTCTTTTTTATTCTTTCTATAAATTGTTCTTCTAAAAGCCCAAAGAAAGTTACTTTCTTTTTATTCGTTCCATAAGTCGTTCCTCAGAACATATATAGTTTCGTATTTTTCAATGTCGAGTCTATTTATTCAAGATACAAAAGTGTGCCAAGAGCAAATTTTCGGGCACCTGTCGGCTTTAACTGGAGCGTGGCTATTTAAAATATATTACACTGTCGCATGACAGTGACACCATACAGTTATTAATTAGCATCATAAATAATAAATATTAATTGGTTGTCACGAATTCGATTCATATTTTCACCACCTTGTTCAAATTGCAGAAATGATTCGGACTTAATACGACAGTTACCTACAGCGTGTCAAGTCTGCAACTACTGTTTTAACTTAAATATGAACTTAAAAATAAAAATAAAAAGTTCTCGGTTGCCTCAGCTGTAGGTACGTATGTTTTCATTTACGCGAATACTATCGGTTACATTGAACCACGATCTTGATAATTATCTAAAGTCAATTTATAGGTATTGTTATTCCTTCCACACCTACCAATTGTAGTATTGATGGTATAGGTAAGTTAACTGTATGTTAAAGTATAGTAAAAACTGTACCTCATTCCATATATATTAAAATATCACAAATTGTAAAATGTTGCAGATAGGACCTTTTCTGTATGGACGGCAATATTGAGTTTATGTTGATTCTAATCCTAATCTTAAATCAATAAACTTTTTTTTATTTTTAATAAGTGGGTATTAATGAGGCCAAGCAGAATTATGTACAATATGTTTCTGCTTTAATTTTGGGTAACAATCAGTGAAAATATAGGGGAGAGTCTGGAACAGTGACCACGTTTTTATAAAAAAATATAATAAAAGCTAGAATTAACCTTTTTTCTCGACCCTGATAGCACAATGTGACAAATTCTACATCCTTCTCTACAGAATTTCATTCTAAATTTCAAATTTCGGATTTGCAAAATTTTTAAATAAAACGGCCACTGTACATCGGCCATTAGGATATGGTACACATAGATAAAAGAAGAGATAGATGGAATCTCTCATAGAATTAAATGAAACCGTGAAGCGCCATCTCTTGAATTGGTCTCAAACTAATTTTAACTAATATGGCGGATGGCGCTATATTCAAAAAAATATTCAAAAATAAAATACAGTTTGCGGACTCTTAAGCGTTCCATTATGGACAAAACGTATGTATATAAGAATAGCATTATCATACTTGGTTACATAAAGTTTTGTATCTTTATCTAGCATAAACTAAATATGATTTTGCTATTCTTGTCATATAATATATATACGTTTCGTCCATAAGGGAACACTTAAAAAAGTCCACAAACTGTATTTGAAACTGTTCCTCAAGAAATAATGTCTAAAAAATAAATTTTAAAGACAGGCTGTGATGAAAAAGGAGGATATTTGAGATACTGAAACCATTAAATACCAAAATCAATTGTTTTAGATGTAAGATTTATACACAAGACACAATCACATTTAAGTATAAATTATTTCCAACTAGCCATTTATATAAACTAAAAAAGTAAAGGCATAACTTTCTTTACATGAAGTTTCTTTTATAACACACATCTGGTACCAGTTCTAGTTCTCCTTCTTTTAATGTAATATTAACTCAACTAATTTATGTCTCAAATAAGAATATATAATACCCAATAAACAAATAAAACACAAAATAAATTAACACATGGAAACAAATTAAACACAAAACTACAAAACTTAGGTTTGTTTTGGTTTTACTTAGAACCAATTCAATCGATACGCCCAGATAAATATTGACGTAAGAACATAACGCAAATTATAACTATTAAACATTTGGGCGCATGGACTGAACTAGTTCTTCAGGACTACCAATCTCTTGTTTTTAACAGTACCAACTATACATAACTAACTAAGCTGGTTGCGCCATCTATAGAGTTGGTCTCATACTAAATATCATACTTCAGGTAGGCTCATAAGAGTGAACAGCCCCTGATGGTACACTGACCATTTCTGTTTATAAAATGGTAAACAATGCAAATGGGTGATATTTGTCAGAATATAGATATGTATATTATGTTAAAAATAGTAATAGTGGTACCTAATGCATATTAAATTAATTTAAAAACAACTGAAACGTATACAGCAAAGTAGTATCACGGCTGAACGTTAACAAACACTATACATGACAAAACTAGGGTAGAAAACAAGAGTATAATTTAATTTACCTGTAAAGCTATTCTAAATAGTCCTCTTTCTAATGGTGGTACAGTAGTCATCCCTTATTAATATGATAAAATAGTGGCCACTGTATCTACCTTTAACCTGATCACTGTACCATCAACTACATGTTTTTTGAAACAATGGGTAATTACAAAAGCTATTTAATATAATTAAAATATTGTTATATCAATAAACGCTTAGATGTATTAGGTATAAATCGTCACTATTATCTCACTTCGGTATGTAGGTATTTATTCGCTGGGCATAATTTTCACCACTCATTGTATTTTACTACATGTGGTCAATTTAAAGTTCATAATTTAAAGAGAAGAAACTTTAAAGCTCAAGGATACTACCCGTTAATATTCTTAGGTTGTTGCTTGGACCCCTCAGCAGCGGGTAGCAGCCATTACTATTTATAATTCTCAATTATAAAGAGTAATGAATAATTATGTCGATTAGAGAATTCAAAAATTCTCTAATCGACAATGATGCATCCAACTTCCTGCGGTACGAATTCACTACACATATTCTAAACAGCTTATCGGAACAGGACTTGGCAAAATCGCTAAAGAAGCTGTGTGCATTCCCAAGGATCATACATTGAAGGTAACAATGCTATATTATAGACTATCTGCAGAATAACTGCTGAAAGAAGCGCCGCCCGCGGAATTTTTGATAACTTTTGTACTGTGGATTTTGTATTGTGTCATATGCGTCGAATTGTTTTTTGTACTATTTTTGAATTTGGGAAAGAATTCACAGTGTTGCAAATGTTATTAATTGCACGGGGAAGAATTTCTTGATAAAGTAAGTATAATTTTCACGAGAATCATATTTATATTTTGTGTTGAAACTGTCTAAACTATTTGATTTATAGGTTATGAATGTAATTGTAAAGAATTAAGTGAAATGTCTGATAAAGAAAATAATAACGTGCAAAATTAGGATAGTATGTACAACAATAGTGCAATTAAATAAAGAGTCAGGTTTAATGATATTTATACTTTTATTAAATGGCAGTCTATGTACCGCAATTTATAAAAAAATTTTAAAACTTTCAATGTCACTCGTTTTCAGGCACTTCAGAATTTCAATGAAAAATACATTTACATAAAAATATAGACTTTCACAAGGATACCTACTTTTTGGAATTTGATGCCTTTTTTGAAATACTGATATTTAATCACGATCGATATGATACGTCGATACGTCTTCAGATTAACCTAGAAGACGTAATTACGGACATATTAATAAACAAAAATTCAATGACGGACAGTTTGACGGACTGCTCTTGAAGACGGACAAACTTTCTGAATGACGGACTGTCCGTCATAATGACGGACGTCTGGTCACTTTAGGTATGTAGCGCGACACAAAACACTGCACTGCTAATATGCCCGATGCTAATTCAAGATGTGACGTCCACAGTACTTCATGTTCAAGTTATAGTTTATTACTTTTATGAATTGGATTGGCTTCCGCAATGATTACAATGACATAATGAGCAATAAATCGTATTTTGCGTATTGTCTTCTTGTAATATGCCAGCAGGAAACTTATAGAGTAAGCCGCCGCGAGCGCTGTTGTCGCGAATCGCTAAGCTCCGCCTTTCTGCAGATAGTCTATAGATAACATTAAAAAAAAAAACTTAAAAACAAATAGTTCTCATTACTTCTGAGATATACCTACCTTGTCTATATGTATATTTTTCATTATTTCCAATCTTTCTTCAACGTTTTATTGAAAAATATAATTAACTTAAATTTTGCAACATTTTAAATTAAAAAAAAATACCAGGTGTCCCAATTTAAAACATCCACATGAATAACTCTGTAGAAAAGCCACCAGTCCAAAAATGACTAACAAAAGTTATTGTATAGACCATGTAATCCAACACCTTGTCCTTGATACGGCCCTGAGGCACCCGATCCTGATACGACCCTGAGGCACCCATTTTTTTTTTTTTTTTGGGAACCCCCAATTTTCATTGCAGAATCTGATTCTACGGGAAAAAATACGTCGAAAATAGATTTATTTTCCTGACATCCGGGCCTCATCGGGGCACTTAAAAATGATTCCCTAATATCTCGTGAATTCGAGGTCATGGGAGCTACAAATATTTGAAAAAAAAAGCATGGATAAGCATTCGTAAGGAGCTCGGATGAAGCCCGAATGTCAGGAAAATTACTTCAAATACAGATTTTGGATGTATTTTTCCCGTAGAATCAGATTATGATTTCAAAAAATGGGTGCCTCAGGGCCTTATCAGGATGCCGGATAACGTGCTGGATCACATGGTCAGATGGGATGGCCCCCTCAATACCAAACAACTTTTATTAAAGTCATTTTTAGATTGGCGGATTTTCTACAAAGTTATTCATGTGGATGTTTTAAAATGGGACACCTGGTATGTATATTTTGCAACATAAGGATAAAGTCGTTGTATTTATAAATCACACCTATTAAATTTGAGTTGAAGGTTCCAATCTCACTCCAACAAACAATTATCGCAGTTTCTTCCCAAAATATTGCCCGAGCGACTCATTCATCTCGATCTTCGTTCGGTAACGCGCTACCTCTACCTGTTCTACATTAAGGAGCGGTTAAGCAGCTGTAAAATAAACGCGTTTTCGGGTTCCACCTTCGGTCCATGACTTGGCGAATATCGCGGGCCCGGTGATTGACTAACGATAATCATAATTTAAGTCGGTATAAGTGACGAGGCGAAGCAGCATTAAAAAGTGCCGGATTTCTATTAGCGACTGCTACTGATCGATCTGGTTTTATATGGTTCATTCGAATACACCCCGCGGAGCGCATCACAAATTACTACCTTATAATTATAATTTGTTTTGTTGTGTTCTTTTCACGAGGGATCAGAAATAATAAGGTACCATATTCTTTAATAAACTAGACGCACCGTGAAACACAATGGGTCGCTAGATGAGATGTGCGGACGTGTTGTGTACACTGGGAAAAGTGAACAACCCGATTTTTTTCAGTCAACGGATTCTGTTATCACTATTTAACTTTGTTGTCCTTCAGTGTGGAAACAAGAGCATAATGAATCAGACTGATCATCAGACGAAATGTGTGAACGTTATTATAGTAGCGTGAGACTGAGTAGACTGAGAAAAGTTGACAACGTTCGAATTCTTAGTTCAATCAACGGAAATTCTATTATCAGTACCCATTGCCTACTTAAATCACATTTGTCATATTTGTAGGTTTTAATGTGCAGATTAGTCGCAAAATGATGTACAATGACCCACTAGATTAGGTTTTTGAAAGTGTCTAAATTTAACGTCTAACTGCTAAAATTTTTTTGAGCTAGAAATAAAATTCAAACTCTGAAGTCTGAAGGAATTTTCCAAGGATTTTTAATTTAGCCTCGGGGTTTTTATACAGGCCATTGTTAAGAAGACATTCTCAAAAACTTACCTTTGAAAAATGATTCATCGAATAAGTCGAATTTTGTGCAGTATATTATTAAAAAATATACAAGGGGTATAATAAAAGTGTCTGTTGTCACATCCTCTTCTACTTTCCCGATAAGTGACTATTACAGTTTTTGAGTCACCTACATATATGTTCTGCAATTTTATTTTATTCTTTCGTATTCCTGAATCTGTAAATATATTTGCATTTATAGTGTTGTATCTGTAAAGTATAGCATTAGAATTTGTTTTCAATAATTTTCAAAAATCAATTTTCTTAGGATATCTTTTTAAAGATACCCTGTGTAATAATCCCGGGGACAAATTCAGATTCTTTGAAAAATTGTGCATGTCTTTAGCGTTTCAATTTTTCTTTTTAGCTCAAATATAACTCGGCAGTGAAAGAATAAATTGGAACACCCTGTACACTTTGGAGAACTCTTAGTCAATGGAAATTCTGTTAGCTTTGTCTCTTACTTATTTGAAGAATAATTTGCTTGTTTGTTGTTTTTTAGTGTGCAAACTAGACTACCATGAAGCTCAATGGTATGAGATGAGATGTGCAGGATTGTCATGTACACTGTGGGAAAAGTGAACAATTCGTATTTTTGGTTTAGATAATGGAATCTATTATGTAAACTCTGCCAACATGTTATGTACACTGAGAACATTGAGAAAAGTGACAGTTCGTTTTATTCAGTCAGTGGACATTCAGATAACACTTATATATTTCCTACTTCTAGAATATTTTGTCGTTTGTTTTTTAATGTGGAGATTAGGCGTACCAATAAGTGAGTTAGATGAAATATGCGATCATGGTACATACATATGTACAAAGTAAACAACGTTTGAAATTTGCCGTTCAATCAACGGAAATCCTGTTATTATTATCCACTGACTACCTATACATAAATATTTGGCTTATTTTTTTTTGTGCAAACTAGACGTACTATGAAGCGCAAAAGGTCACGTGATAAGATATCCGGACGTGTTATGTACACTGGAAAAAGTGAACTATTTTAAGATATCTACTCGACTTATTTGTTGTTTTCTTAGTATGAATAAGGGACAAAAGGAGACCATGGGACAAAAAGACGTTTGCTTAACCAAAATCATCACAAAAGAAGGTTTTATTATAGGTTTTGCAGAACAAACTTGTAACTGCATATACTGTAGCTTCGCAACTACGATACAACGTCGTAAGAGAACGGAATGTGACAATACTTTGTAAGAGGAAGTAAAACCTTGGAAGTAAGTAAAAACTTGCCCTCTACTAAAATACACATAAAAGTACATATGTAAGTTTTTCAGTTCAAAAATATCCTCGTCTTGCATATTGCATACCTCTGCAAGATAATGAGGTATTTTTGCTGCTACTCCTTTAGTAAATAATTACGCGTGTACTTGCAACGACGTAATAAATTTTAGATTAATTTCTCTCAGCTAATAGAGATGCAAAATCCTTTTCCTGTGCCCGGTTTACGATGCTTAACTACATACCTATGCTCGGAGTTAAACATTGTTTTCTAATTAACGTATTATAAACGTCAGATCTTTATAAATCACGATTAAGTTATTAAATTATTTATTGCCCTTTAATCTTGAACGGTGCAAAGGAAGGCTGATGCTCGGTAAAAATCGGTTAATTTAGTGTTGTGTTCGCAACCGTAATCAACCGGGTAATAAAATACCATTTTGTTTGAATAACCAACATGTAAATAAAATAACCACAATTTTAACGCTCAGTGGCTCAGTTCTACACTGGTAAAATTACTTCCCCTGTTTATAAGGAAGAAACAAGGTTCGTAAAAAGTTCATAGCAAACAATAATATAACATATAATAAAATCCACATATATCACTGTGATTTCCGATGACGAATGACAGTGAGAGGGAATTATTATCATTGTATTTTTATATAACTGTAAAATTTACATCACTATATATTTTTTAATTTCCTAGTTCTTGATATATTCATATAATTTATCACAACCAAATGAAATTAGAATGTTTGTTTATCTATATCTATTATATTTATTAGAAAATTTATAAAATGAAATTATTTCTTTACATTTCTTCCAAATTTAAAATTAATTAGTATTACACTTATCCCTATAACCCCATAACCTCAAATTCCAATATCCCTTAGGGCCGATTTCATAATAAATTTAAAGTGTACTTTAACCTTAAAGTTGACTTTAACTTCTGTAACCAGTTTTATAACAAAACTTTAAATTTTAAAGTCGGCTAAACTAACTTGAAACCTAAAGTACCGTTGTCGACCCTTTAGTGGAATTAAAGCTAACTTTAGGTAAACGTTAACTTTTACGAATGTGTTCTATTTGCAATTTTTTTAATTATTCGCCCAGGTACTTCTTAAAAAATTAATCTTTTTGATATATCCTCTTCTAGTTCATCAGATGAGGATAAATCTGTAGTCCTTAGAGTCTTCTAAGGACTACAGATGTACAAAATTGTACAAAAACGTACAAAATTGTACAGAAAACGTGTAGATTGTTTTAAGAAATATGATTTAAGTTTTTTCAAAGATTTCGCTACGAAAAACAACAGTGTTAGGCTTGCTGCAAGAAATTAAAGAAGACATAAAATTACCAACACAGTGGTATAATTATCTTTATCTAGATGTATATATCATTTACTAGCGACCCGCCCCGGCTTCGCACGGAAATATAAAAAATGGTTATAGTGGGTTATCCCTAAGAGATAGATATATACCATCGCGGACTTTTTTGTAGACCTTTCTAAGGTGTACAATACTGTAGTACATTATTTTGATCTATCTCGTAGGGTTCAGCCAGCGTTTGCAATGTAAGCGCAAAAAAATTTGTTTATTTACGACATCACATTAGAAACCTCTAAAATTATCAGTGTTTCTCTACTAAATTATGCATGTATTATACATATAAACCTTCCTCTTGAATCACTCTATCTATTAAAAAAAAACGCATCAAAATCCGTTGCGTAGTTTTAAAGATCTAAGCATATATAGGTAGTAGATAGATAGGGACAGACAGCGGGAAGCGACTTTGTTTTATACTATATTATGACAATATATATATATATATATATATATGAAAAAATGTTTCTAGGGGTTGATGCATAACACCTATGCAGCAATTATTATTAACTTTAAGATTATATGCATCAGGTAATATGCAAATTGCTGTAACTGACTTCAACGTTGACTGTCTGACTTCAACTGACGTTTCAAGATCTTCCGCATGCCGTTATAAAAAGAGTTTCGGAAGCTTTAGCATCTTTAAGGCAATATATTAAAATATATGATAATAAGAAGGATGTGTTTTTCCAATGTGATGGCCACGTGATTCTCTGTTTTAAGCCGACCAGTTCAATTTGGTTATTTACAATTTTTTCCTATAATGTAAATACAGTGCGCGCCTAAAATATCGAATAAATTCAGTAAATGTGAAACAAACATTTTTGGAAAAATCCTCAGAACAGGTCGATTTTGTTTAATAAAAACACACATTTTTTGAGGGAACGTTTATTTTCAGATGTCATTTTTTTTTGAGTAATGACGTCATCAACTTATTTTTCAAATGGCAACCCCATTTTTTAATTTAATTAGAGAGACCCTTTCGTTGTCGATTTAACGGTATAAAAAATGTTGCCACCTTACATAACAATTGACTGTTACAAAATGAAAAATATATTTTTCACAATAAACGAAAATTTCTTGAATAAGCAAATTCAATTTTAAATTAAGTGTTCGAAATGCCGTCCATCAACTTCTTGGCAATGTGCAAGCCTGTGTACAAATTCTTCTTGTACATTCTGAATGACTTCCGGGGTAATGGATCCCATTTCGTAGTTCGGCTAAATTGTGTGGTGTTAGATCATAAAATAATCAAGTGGTGTAAGATCTGGGGATCTCGATGGCCATTCTATTGGTACTCGTCTGCCAATCCACCTCTGAAGAAAGATAACGTCTAAATATTCACGAACTGAGCGCGCATAATGCGGGGGTGCTCCGTCTTGCTGAAACCAGAGTGTTATTTGGAATGTTAGGATCATTCTCGTTTGGGAAAATTATTGAAAGCGCTGGAACTAGATCATTTTGCTAGAACTCCAAATATCTTTCTCCTGTGAGAGTTTCTTCAAAGAAGAAAGGCCCTATTCTTCTGTTTGCGACTATTCCGGTTTTTTTACTTTTTTTTTTTATTTACGGCAAATACTTTTTCCTTCATTGGAAAAAGTATTTGCTGGTGTAAATTTGGATTTGTTTGACAAATATTCATCACAGTTTCACAGAATTGCAGTCGCCGGTCGGGGTCGTCGTCGTTGAGTTCTTGCACAAGCTGAAATTTGTAGGGATGGTAGTTTTCTTTCCTCAGGATACGTAGAACTGTCGTCTGACTAACTTCATTTTCTGAAGCAACTAGTGTAGATGTACTCTGAGGGTTCTCTTCCATACTTAACACCAGTGGCGGTGCGTGATATTTCAGTTAGCCATATCTTGAAAACGACGCGTGGGACCCACTTCACTTTTTAGGTGATGACTATAATACACCTCTTATAGAAAGGATTTATAGTGAAAAAATCGTCAGCAAAGTTTGCGAAAAAATTTTCAAAAAACACTGGAGCACTCCCTGGGTTCTCAGTAACGCTCTGTGGGATATTTGCAGTATATTTTTTTTCATAATCTAGAAACAAATATAAGTAGACGTTTTTCGATTTGTTGCAAAATATTTTTTTTTCAAAAAGTTATGGGCATTTTAATTTTAATTTTATAGGAACATTTTGTTTCCCAAAATTAAAATGGCCATAACTTTTTGAAACAAAAATATTTTGTAACAAATCTAAAAACGTCTCCTTATATTTGTTTCTAGATTATGAAAAAAAATATACTGCAAATATTCCACAGAGCGTTACCGAGAACCCAGGGAGTGCTCCAGTGTTTTTGAAAATTTTTTCGCAAACTTTGCTGACGGTTTTTTCACTATAAATCCTTCCTGTAAGAGGTGTATAGTCATCACCTAAAAAGTGAAGTGGGTCCCATGCGTCGTTTTCAAGATATGGCTAACTGAAATATCACGCACCGCCACTGCTTAACACAATGTCAATCTTTTTTATCTTGGGTAATTTTTGATCCTGATTTTGATAGACCTTTAACATCACCAGTTTCTCTAAATGTTCAGTTTTTTCAGAAATTTTCGTTTATTTATTGTGAAAAATGTATTTCTCATTTTGTCATTGTCATTTACTCAAAAATTTTGTTATGTAAGATGGCAACATATTTATACCGTTAAATCGACAATGAAAGGGTATCTCAAATTAAATTAAAAAATGGGGTGTTGCCATTTGAAAAATAAATTGATGACGTCATTACTCAAAAAACAAATGACATCTGAAAATAGACGTTCCCTCAAAAATGTGTATTTTTATTAAACAAAATATATCTGTTCCAGGATTTTTTCCAAAAATTGTTTGTTTCTCATTTAATGAATTTATTCCATACTTTAGGCGCGCACTGTATAATTAAGCCTAACAAGAAACCACAAATTGCCACTTTTTAACGACATTATAGCCCCGTTTACTCGCTGAAGATTCGCGACGCTAACCTTATTAGAGTGTCAAAAACAAATAACGATTCGCGCTCGACCGGACCCGATTATCGGCCATAAAGTTAACAAGTTATTCCGCAGGGTTATACGCAACGCTGGTCAAGAAACAAAACAGTCCGTCCCAGTAATTTTAACTTAATGATCTTTATATAGACATTTTACGCCATGAATGGGTCGCTAACTAAGTAGAAGTAGTTAAACCGATCGTTAAAGTTCAGCCCGAAGATTATAACTTTACTAGCCACCGGCGAGCAGATTGATGTTAACGCACCCATTTCGTGAATGATTGATAGTGCGTACCCGCCAAGCGCGTAATTTTTTTAAACAACGAGCGCCCGTCTGCAATTAATGCAATTTGCGTCGTGGCACTCTAGCTTGATCAGCGAACGAGTGAGTTGCTTCTTGATTTGGGATACGCATCTCAGATTTGTGGAGACAATGGAGTAAATAAAGCTTTGAGTATTTATTCTCTTATAGTAAACGTATAATATAAATATAGTGATCTAATAATTATACGAGGTGTGTAAATTAAGTAATGAGAGTGGCATCGTAGCGCCCGAGCTAGCAACACTGCGGAGACGGGACTTGAATGGGCGGTAGGTTAACATGCAATGTATATGCAGTACAAGTTTAAACTTGTTAGTCATTTGTTTGTTCTTTGAGACTGTTTTAGTAAACCGGTTTTTTCTAGTGCGTTTTAAAAATGAGTGATACTAATCTTGAGCAACGGTGTATTATCAGGTTTTGTTTCAGACTTGGACACAGCGCAGTGGATACTTTTGCAAAACTTCAACACGCCTACGGAGACAGTGTTTTTTCAAGAGCCCAGGTTTTTCGATAGTTAGAGCATTCTCAGAAGGAAGAGAGTCGATTGAAGATGAACCACGCAGCGGAAAGTCTTCATTTTCAAGAACCGATGAAATTGTAGACAGAATACGGGATCTTGTGCGTTCAGATGACAACAGCAATGTTTCAGTTCCAGCTGACGACATGAATGATCGGGGAAGACTTAAATTAGAATCACACCACTGTTCATCTTTTGACTAACGAATTGGGGATGAGAAAAATCTGCACAAAAATGGTTCCAAAAAACCGTTCGCAGGTACAAAAGGACATCGGGAGAGAAAAGTGTCTTGACTTTTTGGAGGCAATTGAAAATGATCCCCATTTTATGGAACGTGTCATAACTGGTGATGAGACATGGATGTTTGAGTACGACCCGGAAATCAAGTGCCAAAGCATGGAATGGCATACTTCATGCTTTTTCAAGACCCAAAAAATCAAATTCATTGCTTGTTTGATATCTAGGGAAATGCCCACAAAGAGTTTATGTTTACAGAAAGGTTCTTGAACAACGTCATGCGTGTGAGACCAAGCATCACTTTTTTCTTCCCGAGATTGAAAATCACCTCAAGAGACGTCATCTTGGGACCAAAGAAAACATTCAAACGGATGTAACCGACCAGCTGAAGGCTATTACGATATATGAGTTCCAGCACTGCTATGAGGAATGGAAGAACCGCCTCCAACGCTGTGTGGCTTTCCAAGGAAGTTATTTTGAAGGAGACAATACTGAATTGTTATTCTATTCGAATAAAAGAATTTAAAAAATCAGTATCATTACTTAATTTACAAACCTCGTACACGGATGCAGTGGTGACTTGTGCTAAAATAAAGTGGAGGGTGCAAACGACCTACTTATGAGAAATATGGCACATCTGAAAATGCTTAATTTTTCAAGGTCGAAACTGGAAGTTAGAAATTCAAGTTCAATGTTTCTTCGATACGCACAGTCGAGCTACCTGCAATGTGTATTAACATTCCACTAACATCAAGTTATCTCCAGCACCATGTTCACAACAATGTTTTATTTTGCAATGCATGCTAAGTCTACCAAGACTTAGATCCATAGTATTTCAGACAACTAGGAGGCCCTCTACAATCATGGATACTTCCTGAGGATGAGTAATATCTACTAGACTAAGAATATTAAATCTTATTATCTCCACGACAAATCAATGTTTTATAACTTTTTTTTAATCAGTAAACAATTATGTTATTCAACAGAGTTTGAGTAACGAGAATTAGTTCTGATATTTTTATATCATAATACCATTCAGTTTTATCATAAAACCTGAAATGAAAATCTGGTACACATATTACCCGCTACTACAGCTGTCAATTTCGGGAAGTTTTGTATAAAAGGCGTTCATTTATAACCCAAAATAATGCTCTAAAGGCGACTCATAGATTTAGTAAGTACAGACTTAGTTTGCCATACAAAAGATCATAGTGTCGATGTACTAAAATTAGAAAAAGACAGGCTGTTCAGGCCCTTCGCCGGACTGTTCTATAGTGGGATTGAAAACCTATGGGGGGATGTGGCCGAGTGGCTGAAATGGCACCACCATTCCCCCGCTATAGCACTTGTAACTTCTCTTTTTCTAAAATATTTTCTACAATATTTAGAAGTCTACCATCCTCTAAACTACATGTAATTGTACTGTATCATAAACACTCTAAAGCATTTACGAAAAATTCTTTACTACATGGAACGGTAGCCTTTTAGCTATAAAAGATAATAATTGTAGATTTGTTTCTTATCACAAAACAAGCTAAATCTTTCTGAATATCTTTAGTAAGTAACCAATAATGAAGCCTTCAAGTCACTGAATACACTGACTACGGTATTTTTCCAAAACATTTTATTAACTATCTATTATATCGCATAAATACAGTTTTATCAAAAATAAGCTTAATTTATAACACCTGGCCGCGTCCCCATAACTCTGATGAAAGAACTGAAAGAATGATTATTTATTAATGAAGCCATAATACCTCTTTCTCGCTACTTGAGAACCGCTCAAATCTCACAGTGTATAATCGTCACAGACCAACCAGTATATCTGTCCCGGAATGGACTGTCAAAGTGTCTGGGCAGTCTTATGGCTTACAATACACATTGTGCTCCTTATTTACGACTACTCATCGAGGGCGGCTGTGCAATCATTGGTCTCTAACCCATAATTAAGAAAGCCGTAAAGAGGCGCTCTCATTGTGATTGTGAGCTTCACTTTTGACCGGGCGAGAATTAAACGTGCATACCACCGAGGCCGACCGTCGAGCAAACAAATACGTTTTCTCTATATGAAGCGGTAAATTAATGATGCGTTTTTGTGCCGCGTTATTGGCAAATTGTAATCTTTAAACACCACTACCAGGCAAAACAATCACAGTACATTTCCCAAAAGACTATGGGTGAGTTTCTAAGTCAACTAGAAATTCGTTAGATGTAATGATGACATTGGTAATAGATTATTTTAAGGTGAGATTAAATTTTGTTTAAAAGGGAAATAATTAGGAATAGACAACTATTAGACAAAATACATTAAGGATAATAACCTAATCCTAACTCCATATCCGCCAACAATATCAAATAACAGACAGAAACAACTATGAAGTTGGTAATAGGTTATTAAAGAGAGTGTAAATTTTGCTGAAAAAAATAAGAATACAACAAGAAGAATGACCTAATCCTAACTCCATAGCCGTCAATGATACCAAAATTAAATTTTGTTGAAAACATTGACAATTCTGATGAATAGACTAGGAATAGACAGCTATAGACACAATGCAGCAAGGGATAATAACCTCTTCCTAACTCCATATCCGTTAATAACACCAAAAAATAAAGTAGATGGCTTTAATTCATTCATCATACTTGTAAATTTACTGATGAATTTTAAATGAGTTGAAAAGCGTTTGATGATAAATCATTGGTACAGCGATGAAGAACAAAATATCTTAGATGAAATAGATGACCAAATAGAATCAAATGGGTCATCTGATGGACTTCTCTGGAAAAATTCTCGGTATAGTAATGAAATGAGGTATCATTATAAACATTGTATGAAGGAGATTGTGATCCTGACTCCTCACGTACACTAGCCCTGTATTTCTCATTTCCCAAATAGGACGTGGAAGATATTTTTTGACGTTTCCAGCTTGCCATCTATTAAGGAAAAAAGTTGGTGGTTCGGTACCACGAAATGTTACCGCAACAATGCTTCTCCTTGTTTACCTAATTAAAAGAAAAAGGACTCAAAGGGTGAGAAAATTTATTATCAGTCTATACTATTGTCACGAGATGAAGAAACTTACTTTATGTAACGAACATTGTGGTGATGATAATAATGTTTTAATTACTTCTCCATACAAGAATGTTCTTCATATTTTGGGTTACATAATAAGTGGTGGTGATAAAGAAGATGAGAAAATGTATTCCTCCAAAAAATAATCTGTTTTATTTTCACGTTAACCTTTATTGAACCGTATACCTATCTTCTAACGCATCTCCTCTTTCTTTAAACAAAGCAAATAATAGCATTTAAACTAATTGTTTGTTGAATGTAAAAATGAAGTTGTGGTGATGACGTTGGTGGCCAAGTGTAATAGGTTACACAACTGCTGGGGCATTGTTAGTTAGCAGTGTCTCGACAGCGGTGGCGCCACCAACATGTTGTCGGACCAGTTGCCGGCCCTGTCCACCAACAAGCCATTAGTTTTCGTTTGTACCGCCAGTTACCTAGTCTAATACACAGCACCAGTAAAAATAAGGTAAAACCGATGGAAATTGTAACAAGCTTGAGTGTGCTTCATCGGATGTACTGGGATTCGCAGGTGCTGTCGGTCACCTTCTTGAGACGTCTTGAACAACCACCGCCGAGAATTGCACCTTCCAAAAAGGACATTGTCCGCAAACGTTTCGGATTAGTAGCCTTTGTTGCACACGAATGATGAATTATTATAGGTCAACAAACATGGGACAAATGAGCTACCATCCTTAGGATGTTTGTCGGCCTATATGTCCAACATTCTTCTTCTCGGAGGTAGTTGCCTTGATATCGCCTCAGGTGACCTACAGCGCCTGCGAATCTCAGCATACTCGTTACAACATACCCAACCTTATTGCGCGTTACAATCGTTTTCAAGAAATACAATTACAATTACGTATGGGGCAGGTGCGAACCCTGTGCACATAGGCCGATGCTTATTGCGCCCCCACAGGCTAATCATTCCATTTGTCCCGTTTCCTTAAGAAATTTAAGGACAGTTTCTAATGGAGCGTTTGTTACTTCTTTTGGTTCTATTGTTGTAGCTCCAAAGTTCTAATGCCTAACAGCTGCCAGTACTAGCATAATATGTGGAAGGTTTTTTTTGCCTTGGATTTAACGGGGCCGAGGTTCGCCATTGAGCGCTCTTGCACCTAACCCCCGATACACTCACATTGTAACACCAATGTCCTAACAGAGTTGTCAATTATGTTAGGCGGGGCTCCGAACCCACTGACAGAGGTTTGTCAGTGGGTTCAGGTGGCAGGTGGCTCAGATTGCCACCTCTGGTACCACCTACTAGATGCTTCTGCCCGACAAACTGCTCAGAGCAGATAGGGTCTCCCATCCGAAACACTACCCGACTCAGCTTTGCTGCACTCGCATTATCGGAGTTTATCGATCAAGTATATAGCAATAGGGATTACAAGGTACAGCAATCGGGATCATTTTTCGACCCCAATTGTGGTAAGATGTCGCATTAGTGTGCAGTTTCCTGTGAAGAGTCCTACTATCCATCTCAACTGGTTTCTACCCAGTTTTATAAGGTCTATTGATTTATCCCAGGATGGTTCGCCAATTAACATCCGCGATTATCTCAACCCTGGGACTTTCGCCCCAGTGAGAAATATGTTTTTCTCTTAATAGGTTCTTCATGGCAATCCTGGCTGTCCGGTAGGCCAGATCGCAGGTGGGTTCAAGCCCTACCAGTAGAATCTCAGCCCCTTTCTTTGCGAGACAGTCTTTCGTCACTCTTTCGTTCCCTTCGTGGCCTTGGTGTCCTCTCATCCACTTGATAGTGATACTGTTGTGTTTCTCTAGTTGTATTAGTGAAACCATACAGTCTTTAACTGCCTGGGAATGTAATTCTACTGCTATTCCTAGAAAACAACTCTGAAAGAATTTCCAGTGCATTTTACCATTTTTACTGGTGGTGCAATTTCAATAATTGCAGACAGTGCATGCCCATACGTTTCAGCACCCCTTAATGTGCCGATCAATCGGCGAATTCGTTTTGCTTACGCCATCAGTGGCTTAGTCTAATAGCTGGACAACTTTTATCCAAAATACTCAGACGAGGATCACATTTTTTTCCACATTCAGAAGCAGGATAAGTTATTCATGTTTTTCTTGTTATTCTTTCAGGCTCATCCTCGAAGATCCATTTTTCATCTCGCAAATTAGCCCGACATTTTTCACCGCGGTCACATGATAATCGAGTGATTTATTAGAACCGTCGCTTTTGGCGGTGGCCACGAGAAAAATTACACGTCCCATATGGAGACGGATTCAAACGCTCGCGATCTCAGTCAATCGCGAATAAATCCGATCGCATAATATAGTCGTCTAGTTAGCATACGCTTACGCCCTTGATAAATGGCGCCCGCTGAATAACGCCGCTGAAATTTTAAGCCGCGCTAGGATTAGCGTCGCCCCGCACATGAGTTATCGGAGGCGCGAGATCTTTATGTGGAAGTTCATGTTAAATCGCCCGAACACAATAAACTATCTTTAGCGTTTATACCGGTTCTTAATTCCGCGCGTCCAGTAGGCGCTGATAAAATACGAGACGCGAGGCGGAGGAGCCGGGGCGCTGAATTTTTCATTGTTGTCGGTGCGCGAGGAATGCGCGCCGAACATTGAGGCTGAAGAAATCGTGCTGAATCGTCGCCGAAGAGCCACGTTCACGGAGAAGCGACAGCTGGCGTTCCCGCCAAAATCAAATTTCAACATGCATGTGGGAATACCGCCGTCGTGAAAGCGGTATTAGGGTGGGCCTTCCTACGTGAGATTTTCAAAGTTTCAAATTTTCCAGCTCGCAACCCCTAGAATGGTTCCAGTACATGAAAAACAGGCCTGCCAAAATTTCAGTTCAAAAGAACAAATTTTTAGGGGTCCCTCAAAAGCTAGGATGCTTCGGCTCTATTTTTATTTCCAGGGTTAAAAAGTGTTGACAACAAGATGAAAAGAGAAAAGAAATGTAGCCTCGTTACTCGATAATGCAGCTTTCCATCCAAATATTTCATTACAGAACGTGAAACTGATTTTTCTTCCTCCAAATAAGACATCCTGTTGTTAACCTATGGACCAGGGCATCATTCAAAACGTTAAGTCATTCACAGAAGCATGCTTGTTAAAATATTTTTTGGCATTAATGGACACGGAAGAGTCATTGGAGATGGTGAAAAAACATTACAGTAGTCAGTGCATTAATATGGATTTCAGCAGATTGGAAGAAAGTATCGCCTATAACGACAAAAAAAATCAGATCAGAAAACAGCAAATCAGAAAGCCTTTTTCGAAAAAGTCGTAGAATATAATCGACAGGAAATCATTTTCAACAATGTATCAAACTTATTCAAGTGTAAGAGTCCAAGAATGAAGAGGAAACGCGGTTAACTTCAACTTGTTAGCGACCATTTGAAGAAATCTCCACAAGCAATTAAGTCTGACCTTATGAAACGATATAAATTACGATCATTTGTATCATCTTTCGATTAATGTGAATTTGTTCAAAATATTGAGAGATCAAAATTTGTGGAAAATATAATTACCTGTCGGATGGGTTCTTTAGGATAGGATTTTTTCAAAAAAAGGCTCTCTGGATGAGATAAAAATAATTGTTATGTTACGAACATAATGCCTATTTCCCGAACTTCAAAGCTGTTTGGGGAATCTACTAAAACGTGTTGTTTATGGTTTAAATTTTGGCTTGAAGCAAAAAAATATCAGAAGTTGAAAAATAAGGTTCACCCTAGTAATTATAATTGTAATCAACCTCATTTGTTTGTCTGCGTTTGAGTATTGTGTAATGTAGTATTACTCACTATATTTTAGTTATAAATAATTTATATCGGTAGTGCGCATATTTTTCCCTCTAACTTATGCGCATATCATTTCTTATACGTATTACGCATGCTCAATGACAGGCCGTAGACACCTCTTCAGCTTCTATAATACATAATATACGTGTATCTCCCCTCCTGTTTTGTGGTGATGACGACTGTTATTCCCTCGACACATCTTTGTTATTAACTAAAATGGGTAAAGTCATACTCAAAAATACTATAATCACCCACCCTCATTGCGTACCTTTCTGAAGTTACCCCCCTTATACACCTCACATACCTATCTGAAATTGAACCGTCATCCGTAACAAACGTAATCATGACCCACGCCCAGAGAGGCCATCGAGCTACCGAAATTAGCTAAATTAATGAAAAGACGAAACGAGATAAAAGATTTTGTTACAAGTATTATTGAAAAATTCCACCACGGTGTTTTAAACATTTCTGGCAAACTTTTTCGAATAAAAACCGGAAACATTTTCTGGGAAATGAAGAGTAGCGTTGATTTTACTTATTATTCCCAAAATTGTTTCTTGGGGTCGTCAAGGTGTAATAGGAACTTGCAAAGTTGTGTCTCTTTAAAGGACGGCCACAAAAAGAAATCACATGGTGTTATGTCACAGGATCTTGGAGGAAATCCATGTTTGAAATTCAAGCTTACGAAGCATTACAAACATTGCCTGCATTCTCTATCACCATCTTGCTGAAAGCAAATTGTAGTAATTTCGTTATTATTCATTAACTAGTTTACGAAAGGTATAATAAAATCTTGAATAAAATTTGGCCAATGTTCTCCTTCAACTAATATCACACCAAACACCAATATTCTGCACATCGACAAAAATTGATTGGGTTTTCAGAACTATTCATTCTCATATTCGGAGAATGCTTCATCGGAAAGAAAATTTTATGCAGGTTGTTGTCACCAAGGTTATTTAAAAACCACTGACACTTCTCCAAGTTTCTGACAAGTTGACGGGAAATAAATGTAAATCTTGTTTTGAGCTAGTAGAGCAGGTATCAACAGACATACAAGTTACAGATAGAACACGTAAATAAGTTTAGGGAATAGTTTCCATAACTCAACGCACATTTTTCTTTCAGCTCCTCCATTCGTACTGTAGGACGGTCATTATCTTTCTCTCACCCCACAAACGCTTAACAATATGGCGAAGGGAACACTTAGGCGTGTTGTAGTCGGTATTCACAAAAAATATCTGGAAACTGTTCTTGGAACTCCAAGTAACAGTATTAGGAAGAAATATGTATATTGCCCTTCAATTCTCTATCCATTTCTGAAGAAGGACTGCAATAATAAATGCTTTCAGTTGTGTAAACACCATTTCAAAGAGATTTTCGTAAAATATAGGAACTGTAAGAGGTGCTTTAAATTAAATACTATTCAGTGTTACATCTATCCTTCTCTATGTGCCACTACTCTTTTGAACACCCGTATCTAAAATTCCTGGGAAATACTACACTGCAATACTGTGTATAATATGAACGTAGTAAATATTGCTACATAATAAGGAAGAAAAAGCAAATAAAAGCTTATATCTTCTCCAACTTCCACTTAAAGAACTGTTCGGCTACTGGCTATATATTACGTATCGAACACTTTTTTAACGTGATTTATGATGACCCTCAAGTAAAGTCGCTAAGATAATACCCTAATCCTTTTTATCATGTAGGTGAAACAGGTTTTGTAGTAAGGGGCAGTTGGTCAAAAATTAGAAAGTCGGAAACCTTAAAGATTATTATTCAAAAACTTAAAGAAATCATAACAGTCCAATGATAATAATAATAATAATCATGACAAATGGTGAACGGTCACTATGTTCAGTAGTATTTATGTAATACGTACGTATATAGGTGGATATTAATTTCTGCATTGTTGTATCAAAATTAGGTGACTTTACTTAAAGGGTGTTATCACAGGAATTATCTTATCCAGCAAACATTCAACCTATTCTACAACCGAGAGCTCTTTCAGCCTGCCGGCACTCTCACTACATTGCTCATATTTTGGTCACGTCTATCTAAGAAGGAAGTTCACTTATCAATCTCCCTTCATTCTGTAACGTACATAGTAGCCTAAACAGTACTGTATATAAGCTATGGACTTACTGCTTAAATTCAGAATATGTTATAAACACTAATTGATTACACAGCCACACAAAAAAAAAAGTTTCTGACCTGGGGTCTCACTATGTGCACTATAGTCACATAACCACATAACCCCTTAACCCTAAAACCTTATAAAAAAAGTTTCTGACGTGGGAGTCTGACTATGCGTACAATATGTTTTTGGGGACGTTGAATCGAATCCGGGGTCAGTTTCATCCAAGCACGTCTGGGTTCTGCCATAACCTCAAAACCACCCTCAAATTTGCTATATCCGTTAAAACCACAAACACTATGGCTCCGAAACCTCATAATCCTTCATTCGTTAACAGATTTATTTATTTATTCAGAGATTCATTAATTTATTTACAGATTTATTTATTTACAGATTTCTTTATGGTGTACAAGTAGGTATATTTGCTTGAGAACTGTAAAATCAATTTCATTGTGAGAGATTGCGTTACATGATTACAACATCGAGTTATAGGGTTAATGTAGTTATGTGGCTATGTGGTTATGTGGCTATGGGGTTATGTGGCTGTGGGGTTACTGGGTTATTGCGTTATAGTATCATGACATGAGGATTAAGAGCCATAAGGTTTGTGGTTTTACGGATATAGTAAATTTCAGTGTGTTTTTTGAGGTTATGGCCGAACTTAACGTGCTGGGATAAAACTGACCCGTATGCAGATTCAGCGACCCCAAAAACATACAGTACACATAGTCAGACCCCCACGTCAGAAACTTTTTTACCGGGTTTTAGGGTTATGGGGTGATGTGATTATGGGGTTATGTGGTTATGTGGCTAGGGGTTATGGAGTTATTAGGTTGTGGGGTCAGTTGGTTATTGTATTATAGGATTATGAGGTTTCGGAGCCATATGGTTTGTGGTTTTAACGGGTATAGCAAATTTGAGGGTGTTTTGAGGTTATGGCCGAACCCAGACGTGCTGGGATGAAACCGACCCCGGATTCGGATTCAGCGATCTCAAAAACATATAGTATACATAGTGAGACCCCAGGTCAGAAACTTTTTTATGTGGCTGTGTTATTTATTGTCTTAAAAACGATAAAACAAAAAACTCATTATGTTCAACTAAATTGACCAAATAACGAATCTTGGGGTTTCCATCCTGTGCATGCACTTATACTTTTATTCAGAGCGTTTTCAGTTTCTGGGGGAGGGCTACATCTCTTTTTACCGTTCAAGCAGAAATGAATGCTTTTCCCACATGCCGAATAAAAAAATATTCCAAACAAATTAACAAACTGAATGGTAGTCAAATGATATTTTTTAATTCAGTACGCGTTTCGTTAAAGTGTATCGAGTTACCAGAAATCAAATGTTAACATTCCTGCGTGATGTGGCAGAAAATAATTCTTAATAGTTTTGGATGCTCGCAGCTTCTTTATTATGTGTTGGGAGGTCCGCGTTTAGAATGGTTATTTTCTCGTGTGCCCTCGAGCGTGCGTTACGGTCTAACCGAGCGTGTTAGTTTTTGCTACGAGATGAGATAAAATGAGACAATGTAATTTTCTGGTTTGATAGATAAGAAGAGCGTTACGAGTTCTTAGCGGCATAGTAAGGGAGCACACGTGAATATTTCTCACTGTTGCTTCTTGGATTCTACAACAGTCTACTTGAAGATGCCTGAAAGTAATATATTTCACTAACAGAGCCTTTCACACAATTACTGGGTTTAAAAAATGCCGTTTAATTTATTGCAAAATAAGAATGGATTATAATTATTTTTGGTATATTTTTTATGGATTCTTATAAACACATACATATTTGTTGTATACTCATACAACAGCACTGTATATGTCCGTTACTTCTTTGGCTTAAGGGGGCTTTCCCGCTTTTCGGTTTCAACAAATCGTTTTTTTTTTTTACTGAAATCGATGCGTTATACATTCAAATTTATTGTCCTGAAATTTTAAAGTGATCCGTGTATTAGATTTCGAGTTACAGCCGGATTAGTGACGACGGTCCCGGCGCTTGAAAAAGAGTCACGCAGGGAAAATGGAGGTGGACAGCGTAAAGGAAGTGTTTCCAACGATCCGAAGAAAAGCATAATGTAAAATATGCTCAGTATATTGGCGACGGGGACAATAAGACCTTCAAGGCGATTTTGGATTTGGACCCGTACAACAACAATCCGAAAGTAATGAAAAAGGAACGCGTCGGTCACGTGGAGAAAAAACGCAACCAGGCTCCGTAATGCGAAGAAAACAAACAAGGGACTCGGGGAAGAGGTACAGGAACACTGACCATCAAGGTAATATGCGAATTGACAACTTATTACGGCCTGTTACTTATTATCCGTATTCGGCGAAATGTGGATTCGCTATCTATCTGACGTGAAGCCAAAATGAGGTCTACAAGGCAGAGGAGGGTGTCTTGTACGGGCCCCGAATTTATGACGAACTGTAAGTAAAAAATTTCATAATTATGTGAAAAACACGTAAAAAAAACTTTAAACGCATTTTTCTCAAAACAACTTTTTTGAAACTGGAATAAGATTTTCTCGGACACTAATTAACCGATTTTAATGATTTTTCTTTTTAAAATGTTCACAAATGATGCCATTAGTGATCAACACTTAGGATTTTTTTGATATTGCAAAATTCGATTTTTAATAACAATTTAAAGGTGTAAAACAATTTAAAAATTTAAGGTGAAAATCGAACTTTTTTTTTTGCGAAGTTGCACCAAATCGCGTAAAATTTGAATTTCAAAAAACCCCTATGATAAACACTATCAACAACCCTATGTTTTATAAAAAAATCTTTAATTTTTTTATTTCAGATGAATAGATTGAAGAAAATTATCATTTACATGGAGACATGTCCGCCTGAAGTAGCTGCATTGGAACAAGGATCGACGGCCGCCATTTTGGTTTAAAAAATAAATAAAAAAAATAAATGTAACCTACATACCTGTAACTTTTAATTAAAAAAAAAATTGTCTCAATCCGTTTTATACTTTCCTCAAAAAAAAATCCCAAAAAAATCTTTTTTCCGCAGCGAAAAAAGCTGGAAAGCCCGGTTAAAGGTGGATTATATATTATCCGGTCAGACACGGTGCAGAGAACGTAGCGTTAACGTTCCGACAAAGACGGGAGATGTTTCTATTATCAGTACTATTTATATCACTTCTTGTACTATTTATATCACTTGTCTTCAGACATATAGATATATTGAAAGAACACAGTAAACTCTCGTTAAAAAATACTAGACGCGTATCATGCAGACAAACATTCTTCTCAACAATGACGGACAGTATGTATATGACACGCAATGTGCCTCAACGAAACCGATTCGATAAATATAAATACTTGTATAAGAAATACATATAAGAATGTTTGTCTTGCTGTTTCCGCACCGTGTCTGACCGCATAATATAAATCCACCTTAAATCGTTATACAACCTGATGATCGTTACCATTTTCACCACAGGTAAAAGCAAGTAAAACTTGATTTAACTAGTATCATCCTGGATTCTGCCTAATTTTGCATTTGGTTACAAAAGAATATTTGCAACGGTCGCTGTAACTAGTATTAGTATCTAGTATTTAACCTCAAATGCAATACTTTATTGCTTTAGTTGCAACAACAAAGTTCTGAATATAGTATATTAATCAAATAGTCACGATTATGCTGGCTTGACGCGTCTTTATTGCAGAATCAGATGTATACACTGTTACAAAAAAAAACATAAGTAATGTTCCCCAATATACTATATACTTTGTAAATATGGAAACATTAACTTAAAAGGTTATCGCAATATTGCTATATCCAGAAAGCCACAAGCCAAATCAAATTTCTCGGATTCTAAAATAACCTTTTAGACATGCGTAAACCCAATATTAATTAACTATTCCGAAACATGAGTCGTTTTTACGTTTTAAGGGGGAGATACAATTAGAAGGCCAAAATCAAGCATTTTCCAAACTTTTCTCTAACTATGAAGGAATTATTGAAATTTGGCATGATGTTTTGTACATGTTTAAAGAATATAAAAATATTTTTTTTTTTTTTTTATTTCAAAATGGCAGATTTATAAGCGGTCAAAGGCAGCACGTCCAAGAATGAGGCATAGACTTGCGGGCGTTCTGGAAGCCGTAATTTTCATTTGAAACAGTCCAATAAAAAAATTTGAGTTAATTAATGTTGTAGTTTCTATGTGAACCCATAAAAAAAATGAAGATAAAAAAATGAAGAGATGGCGCAAGTTTTTCGAAAAAAATCGAAAATATACCAAAAATGTACGATTTTTTGCAATAATTTTCCTATTTTGCAAAGTCGAATTGTATAAACTTTTGGTTCACATAAAAACTAGTTATATAGACAAGAAATCTTGAAAGTTTCGTCAAGATCGGTTGAGAAGTTTTTGAGATATCTTTCCCGCAAATTTCAAAAAATGCTGTTTTGAGAAAAACGCGTTTAAAGTTTTGACTGCCTGAAAATGACCCTTAATCTACGCCTTAATCAGTGATGCCAGGGGCATCAGTAGCTCTCAGATTTCATAAAACTCATTAATAATTTGCTGAAGCTCTGGGCGACCCTTATAAATTCGTCCCAAAGTATATCAAAAGTGACACTATAGACAAAAGGTCCCCTGGGTCGACATCGCCGAAATGCGTACTACGTCTCTCTTCGGAGAACGACAAAAAAAATATAAGGGCTTTGAATTTGATTTTAAAACATTGCATGCATATACTACTATACATTTACTATATTTTTAGTTAAAAAAAACACAATAGATTTTTGGACCCTCTAATTGTATCTCCCCCTTAAGAAAACTCACACAGACCTCACTAAGATCACAGAGTTTCAGATTCTAATGGAGCTACAAGTCTCATGTATCTGAAATTAAGTACCTAATGTGATAATTAATCGTAATGTTATAGGCCACTGTCAAAAAAACAGTCTGGCCAACCGCGTTGCCACAGCACGGTTCAGATCATAAATAAAATAAAAACGGTGACACTAATATCTATCTGTCTAAATACAACAAACTGCATGGCGTTACACTGTTAAATAAGAAGAATATACGAGTTAATTTTGTTCCTCAACAACAATGAGCACTTACCAAATGGTATAGTAAATGGCTACGAGTGTATTATCAAGTGGTCTGGTAATAAAACTAAATTAAAATTATTCGTCATGGTATAAAATATATCTGTCATTAAATATCGTATATCTATAACAAAATTAAGACGAATGTCAAAATTATTTTCAAAATTGTCAGTACCGTTTTTTATTTATTGAATCCGGAAAATCTACCGCGGTGCCATCCATCGTTATAGCCTTGTGCTCCACTACTAGCGAGAAGATATACGTTACTTTGTCTACAAGCTTGTTAGTTAGCACAAGCTATTGGTTCATATAATGGACAGATCTAATCTGCCATCAATTAGTTTTTTATTGCACCACTCAACAATTGAAGCCAAGACTACGGCAGTTTTTTCCATAATTGATGGCTTTTCTCGTTACGGTGTTTATAAATATTATTTTTTCTTCGGATTCTGGTAATACGCCATGGGATCTGTTCCGCTTTACACCATAACACATTACAGAAATTAATAACTTGTATTAAATATGTGCGTAAGTGATAATTTGTTGTTACATTCTTCTGTGGCTTATGTAGCATGTAATTTAGATTTAAAATAGAAAATTAATTTTCGGTGATGGAGTTTTTTACCTGGGATATTATGATTTTGAAGATCGTATGCTGAATTTGTTCGAGTTCTTCCCATCTATCTACGTGTTCCGGTTGAATCTATTTTAGATTAGACTTAAAAGTTAAATCCATTACCCATCATACGTATTCCGGGCTAAATTTAAAAAAATGTACAATGTGTTTTTAGAGACCAACGACCTTTCCATACGCCTGATATATTCACGATATTTAAATAAACACATGTTCCCGTAAATAGGTATATCCAATATTCTTTCAGGAGTAACTTTTCAGAAATATTTTTGAATGTTTCATTACAAAAACCATTTCAAGTTACCTTCTATCGATTATGTAAAGAGTGACCTCAAGATTGTTAGTTTTTTCGCTCATTTTGAGTCACATTAATCACACTGCGCGCCAAACGATATTTTAGTATAATATATGAATTATACACAATTTTTAAGTAACGGTAAATGCCATTTTCTAAGATGGTGGAAGATCAAATATGATAGCCATTGAGACATTATTGGAACATCAGTTCGTAAGTAAAAAAATTTTTATGTCAATCCAATACTTAAAACCTGTCTAATAATAAAAAACCTTTAAAATCTATTTACTGCACACGGCAAACTAAAGTTTAATAGATGTATCAAATAAAATTGTCTGTTTTTTTTTATTACAGATGCTGATTACAAATGTCCTCCTCTTCTACTTACAAATGCTCTTTTCATGATCTTATGATTACATATAAACATGGCCAGAATTTCGAAAATTTGACAATTTTTGAGCTAGAGCATTGTTTAAACTATTATAAAATGATGGGTCCCGTCTCCAGCAGGAATTAGGCTCTGGTAATAGGAGGAAATTCATAATGTTCCAAAGCCTTCCTAAAATGTAACAGGTTTGTATTAAGACTGTCATCTAGCCACTTTGTATGTTATGAGACAGTCCCAATACCGCGATGTTTTTGGTGAAACTAGTCGTTCAATCGATTCTAGCTTCTCTATTCTCCAAGGACGCTTCAGCTCGATTGCCAAGTTCACATATTTCGCGATCTTCTTTCAGCTTTCTGAATGTTGTGGGTAAGTGGCACTACGCTTTCTATGATGAACCCTCGTCATTGTTTCTCTTCTATCAGCACAATATCTGGCGGATTGAAGTTCACTGTTCGATCAGGGATAACTACCCCAGTACATTACTGCTGCTTCCGATTCCAACACAATTTCGGGAGTATATTTGAATATATCTAAAACATCATGCTTGAGCGCCAGTTTGTGATGGACTATCTTTGCAAGTAGAATATCCTTCTATTATATGTTCTCTAGTTTCGCCTAGGATCCACATTTTCTGCATACATCTTCGACGTCGTCCCTCAATATATGTTTCTGGTAGTTTGTGGGTTTTATTATCCGTTGTCAAGCACGTTCTATCCACTTTCTTAAGTCATTCCTTGTCATTGCTGTTATGCTAACGGATCCCATGTGGGTGAGCAGTTATTTTCTTAAGTAAGCTTCTTTGTTAAGGTCATTATTTTTTTATGATCAGTAGACCCCTCCCACGTCGTCTTCACCATAGGTAAAGTTTTGTTACGTGTTCAGTTTGCGCTACTGTAGAGTATCTGGCTTTCACTAATTGCTGATATTTAATAGCTTATTAGTACGCGAGGGCGCTGTTGTTCCGTGCTTGCAGGTTCGCCAGTGCGCACTCTGGCCGGTTTTCGATAGTCCTTGGTCGTCCTGTCCAATTCTGGATGAACGACGGCCATTAATGAGCATTTTCCTGTAGCTATTACACGCGTCGAGTCGTAGAATTGCATTTTGGCATCCATTAATTGGGATTTAAACGCTCGATCCGTAAATTGGATAGTTTGGTAATTTATTACTTTTACGGCCCTTTAACACAACATTTTTATACATAAATGTAAACCAACGGTAGCTCCCTGCGGAGAGTACGCTGATATATTTTGTGGTTTTCTTTTTTTAAGGTTACATATTTAAGGTTTTTGAGTATTTCGTATCGGTGTTAAGGCCGAATTACACCCACTGTGCCCACTGTAACTGACTGTGCTGTTTTCGTCTTATTAAAACGGTGTCTATTGGTGTTTGAAACGCTGTGTTTTAGTTTTCCTAGCCCCAAGGAACGAGAAACATCTAGTGTGTGTCTTTTGCTCTTTTGTTACCATCAGTTGTTACCGTCAAAATGTCTACAATATGTGATACCGCTTTTTTCGATTAAAATAATTGGCCGACCTTGCCAGATCTCCAAAGTTGGTGAATTTTCCAAAAAAAATGATTTTTTTCGCTGCAACTTCGTCGATACTCAAGCTACAAAGTTAAACAATTTTTTTTCTTGAAAGTGAAACATTTTTTCTTGGGACGAAAATCAAAAAAATACGAGCTAATGTGATTCACTTTGTAAATAATATAAATTTTATTTTGTAAAATACATTTTATGTCTTATTTCTTATGACAATATCTTTCGGCCCTGAAAGTTTCATGTCCAATATCGATGAGCCACGTGGTCATCAAGAGGCTCAAAGTTCGAATTTCTACCATACACCTAATGCTGAAGAATCTGACATTTTAATTTCTTATAAAAAAATGTGCGCATGGATTTCCATAATATTCTAGGGGAGTGGCAGGTCATCATGGGTCATTGAAGAAAAATACCATTTTGAAAATCGTACTCACAATGTAAAATTATCCCTTATGGCCCTTTGCTCTTTTTTTGGAAAAATTCACCAACTTTGGAGGTCTGGCCAAAATTTGAGCTCAAAAACGTCAAAATTGGCTTGAATGTAGATTTTTGTCCAATTTTCGATGAAAATCGATCACCGTGCGTCAGTACTAGGACAGTCCACGAGTTATTACTATAAATAATATTAAAAGACCAAAAACATTCTCAGTGACAATGCCTGATGTTACAAACTATCTATAAAAAAAGCAACAACTGCCCGCTGCCGACATAGAAATTAGCAGATTGTTGAAAATCGAAAGAGGAAGTATACTTTGCGGCGGGCCCGTTCCGCTTATCAAGATCACTGCCTCATTTTTAAAAGGAAGGACGCATTAACGTCTTGCGTAATGCGACCGTATCCTTAATGAGCCGGCTCAATTTAACGTAATGAATTTTAAAAAAATCAGATGGTATTGTTCGGGCGTTATTTAATATTTTAAGATTAAATGAGGCAGATGGAGTTGCGGTTCGGGATTGACAGGTGCAAGGAGGCGCGTTGCAGAAACCTTAAACGGTGTGTGCCCGATTATAAAAACGGCATGAAAGTGAAAGTTACAAGGATTTTTCTCGGCGTAATTCCGCTGCGTATAACGCCAGATTATGATTGAAAGGGCGCAGCGGTACCGTGCAAACGTGTTCTGCGTGGAAATTAAATGCCACGCGAACATAAATTTAGTTTGTCCTTATAGGGCGCTCCGAAATTACCATGCAACATTTTACCAACGCCTTTTACCTCTAAAAGTAACATATATGTATAAATGTGGAATATAAATTGCCTTTAAAGAACGAAACTACTAAACCTAATGAACGAAAGTCATAAAGCGTTGAAACTAAAGGTGACCATTTATTCAGTAATTATTTGCAAATCTACATTCTAACAATTAAACAGAAAATTAATTTTGAAACTTTAAAAGACTATTCTTTTGTGGCAGTCTTATACAGAAATCGCGATATTAAATGAAATGGTTCTAATTATTAAAAGTGTACAATACACAGTGGCGGTCATCGGAACTTGACATGCTCGTATTTTCGTAAGGAGGCATGGGACCCACACCATAATTTAGGGGGTGGTTACTTGACAAGTAACATAATGACAAAAAATCTTCAGGGAAAACTTGCGAAATTATTTTTCCAAAAATGGCTGCCTCGGGGCAGGTCTTGAAACGGCTTGCAAAATATTTGCGAAATATTTTTTTTTTCATAATACCAGTGATTAATTTTTATACTTGTGATTTTCTGAAATTTAATCTGAAAATTATGGAAATTTGAATTTTTTTTCATCACAACATTTAAATCTTTAAGGAGAATAAAATTTTCAAAAATCACAAGTATAAAAAAAATTATATTTACTCGGTTTTTTGAAAAAAATATTTTGCAAATATTTTGCAATCCAAGATCTGCCTGGGGAAGCCATTTTTGATAAAAAGTTTTCCCTGAAGTTTTTTTCCATTACAGCCCTCTACTTAGGTCTAAGTAACCACCCCCTAAAATATGGTGTGGGTCCCATGGTCGCAACCGGCAATACACGAAGTTTTTTGTCCTTCCGTATAATTCAGCTATTTAAAAAATAAAAAGTAAAAGGATAGGTATAAGAAAATATAAGAGAATAAAACAAAATAATAGATAATAGATATATGAGAATAAAACAAAACAAAATTACACTATACCGTTCCCAGCTAGTCCAATATTTGGTGGTATTTTAGGTTCAATATAGGTAACATAAACTTCACAAGAGATAACACAAAAAAATACACATAAGACACAAGAAAATAGTTGTAACTGTAACTTTTTTCTTTGAATAAATAATATAAATTTCTCTTAATTATAAACATACATACATAGTTTTTTAGTCACACTACTCAATAGGTAAAAACCCATTTACTGTAAAAGAATCAAAATCCTTCAACAAAGGCAACACTCCTCTCGTCTCACTCCTCTCCAATCGTCCTCTGTCGTGGGCTATTCTTTTAACTTCAACATATTTATTATTGGCAACCCAACTCCTCGATCATATAATGCTGTCGCTGAGTCTGCCTCTATATCTGTTTCCACCAACTGACCCTCCAGAATTGTTCCAACAAGACCGTCATGTCTTATTGTTAGTAAATTGCCAATTATATTAGGTCTTCTTTCATTTACAAGTTCCAGCAGAAAAACCCTCTAACTCTCCGTAGCAACTTTTTATTCATCAACAACATCACATTTCAAAAGCACACACTCTTCTTCTTTCTGAATGTTCTGCTTCCTTTTTAGTGATTAGTATTTTAAGGAAATGCTACTACCTTTGCCAAGTTGATTATAAACTAGTCCACATCATCTAGCACTTCCTCTTCTAGTAGCCCAGTGATATTAAACATTGCATTTTCGAGAAAAATTCTCGGAAAACCGGATTTTTGCTATAAACCTTGATATTGTGGTTCTAAACAAAACGTCAAAAGTCCTCATCGATCAGAGCGATGCTAAAAATTTTACGCGAGGTCAAAAATCGCCAAAAAACAGCTTTATGTGAATATCTCGTTAACGGTCACTTTAACAGAGATAATACTGGTTATCAAATTTGTAGATTTCCTACAAAATTTGCAATTTCCTACAAAAAAAGATAAAAAGTTTTACTGTAATCCATAAGAGCAACCGTTTCGAAGATAATTCGATTCGATTTAGATTAGAAGATGATTCGATTTATAGTATGTAACCGTAGTTGTAATGTACGTTTCACATGAAAGGTACATTCTTTTCCACACCACCTTTGAGATATTTAAAATACACTTTTTTGCATCATGTACACAGTATGTCTATTCCACGTTTATTTTTGTTAAAAAAATATTTACTTTTCCACAACCTAACAAACCCGTTAATATATGACTATAATATTAATGGTAATATACTAGACAGACAGACGAATTTAAGGACCTGGAGTAATATTCGATACAAAATTTACGTTTGCAGGTCATATCACATATTGTCTCCTCGGCCTCTAAGTTGTTAGGCTTTTTCACCCGAAACTGGAGTAGGTTTAAAGATACAAACACCTTAAAATTGCTATATGTAACATTTATTAGGAAAAAGCTGGAGTACTCATCCGTTGTTAGGTCTCCTATTTATGAAAACGTAATATGTTATATGGAATTCGTCAGGAAATGAAAATACATGTTTTACAAATCTCATGGCAATTTTTCCAGAGAGAGGATTTGATCACTCAATACTGCTTTCTACTTTTAATTTAGATTCACTAATAGACAGGAGCAATTGCTCGTCTTTAAAATTTTTACACAAGCTTTTGCATAATGAACTGGATTGTCCTTCAGGTCCTTGAAAAAAATTTTCTTTTTGGTTCCAAGACTGCAATCTCGGCAGCATGTTACTTTTCATAACAAAATTTGTAGAACAAACATTCTATTAAGATCACCTGTTTTTAACATGTGCAAATTGTTTAATAATTTTATCTTCCTCATGTGATGTAAATCATGATCGTCATTAAGTACATTATTTTAAAATACAAAGAGTGTAATTTATAAATATTGTCTAACCAACAGTTTTTGTATATTGAAGAAACTAGTTTATGTATTGTTATGTACAGTAGACTAGTGTCTACTGGAGTGCATTTCGTAAGATTTTCTGTAATTGGGTTTATCCTGTTGAAAATAAATGTATCTATTCTATTTATCTTCTTTATTCAGAACAGATGTTGCAGACATATTGCAGACTCTATTTCAATCTATATTCGTTCCTCTTCTTCATCTTCTTGTCTTCTTGTTTCACCATTATATCAGAAGCAGAGTTTGAAATGGCTCCAAAATGTTATCATTTAACGTGCAAAGTTAAAAGTATTTAAAAATGCGCGATCGTTTAAACAAAAGTCCATTGTTCAAAATCGCATCTAGATAAGATTATATCTTAGTAAACGTATCCGTGTAATTAGTCAATTCATTAGGTATTATTTTCAAATGACTTGAATTTTTACCTTTCTAAGAAACGCTGATGTTTGTATGATTAAAACTGGTTTAGTCACAATTTTAATCATCTCCTGATGATGCCAACATGATCGACGAAAAGCGCTCGTGTACAAAATATCACACACCGATTTCTGATTGCCCTGTAGAACTTCCGCCCATCAGTTGCAGGAAAGTGGTTTTTAATTGACACAAGTGGCTTAGAGTTAATTGTTGTAATATTCGCTTTTTTAATGCGTTTATACGGCTTCACACTGCATTATTAAATTCTCAAAGAAACGTTTATGAAGAGAGCGGCCCTACTAAATATACGTTTTGGGTATTAAATTAGGCCATATTTAATTTCATTGCTTTTTGCAGCAGGCGAAACGAGTTGCGAGCCGGATTTATTATTTCATTTAATTTTTGAAGGGGGAGAGGAGGAGGTAAATAGAAACAAAATTTAATACTTCGAAAAACTTCTTCAAACACAAGCGAAAAACATTAATTTATGCTTTAGCCAGAACAAATAGAAAATAGTAGTAGTAGTTTTTATCCTGGTAAAAAAATTTGATTTTCTACCCGAGACTTTTCGAATATAGAAAAATTTAATTATTAACCTCCACAGGATTATATCAAGTCAAAGCAACGCAACCAAAAATAATTAAGGGGCTAATTAATAGAATCATATATGTTTGTTCGAATATTAGCCCAAACAGAATTTCTAAGTTTCTTTTTTTGAGTGGTGGGGCGATCATTTTGAATACTTATTACGATGAAATTAGTTTTTTTGTTCTGTTTTTGTGTGGAAATAACATACTAAAATTTAGAAACAAAAATGATATGTAATTATTTTTGCAACCGCTGGACCGATTTTAAAAAATAAAACTGCACTGAATAGAGATTTGAAATACCTTTCATACGGAGTTTCACTTCTTTTTTAAAATTAAAAAAGAAATGCGATAGCAACACTATCTATACTATGGATCAAGTGACTTTATGTCAGAAAGTAGTAAAAGTTTAACGATTTCATTTGGTTTCAAAAGTTAGAACAGAAGGACCTTTCACAGCCGCACTGTATAATAAATATTAGGTATTCTAAAAAAATAATGTAACTCGACCAATGCAGTGAAAATTAAAAATGATTGTTCTGTAGGTACCAAAATTTTGATTTGATAACACAGGGTCACAAATTGAAATCTAAATGTAACTTATCTCACCCTCATGTTTTTGGGGTCGTGGATTACGACTCCGGTATCCAGATCATCCCAGCACGTCTGACTCAATGTCAAGTGAAGGTGAAAATACAAGTACGTTTTCCAAGTGATATAACTTTTTTGACCCCTCGTTTTGAAAGAACAGGAAATTGTACGTCCGAATACGCTTTGAACCGTTGGTCGAAGTAACCTCTGGAGGTCATCTGGAGGTCAAATCCTCATTTTGTGTCTCCCATCTAGAATGTCGGCTACGAAACGAGATCTCGGATCACGGACCAGTTGAGCTCCATGTTTTTGGGGTCGCTGATCACATCCGGGGTTGACATTACCCCAGCACGTCTGAATCAAGGTCAAATGAAGGTCAACATACATTTTTCAAGTCATATAATTTTTTTCTACCACGAATTCTGAAAAAGGGGGATATTTTATGGCTGAATACGCTTTGACCCGTTGGTCAAAGATTTAACCTCCAGATAACCGTCAGAGGTCACTTCGATCAACGGGTCAAAGCGTATCCGAAAGTAAAATTTCCCCCTCTTTCAGAAACCGGGGTCGAAAAAATTGTATAATTTGAATGTCGGAATTTGACCTTCATTTGACCTTGATCCAGACGTGCTGGGCTCATATGGATTCATCACCGGGTTCGTGATCTACGACCGCAAAAACATAAAGAGCAACTGGACTGAGAGAAGTTACATCACAAATTTCATTTTGTGGCCCTTTGTAATACTGTCTATACTCTATTAATCCTAAATACAGCAGACCACAGATATAACGAGTCATCAAAAAAAACGTCATCAAATTGATGAGAAAAAAAATACGTATTTCTATTCTTAATCTTAAATCTGACAACCATTATTTATTTTACAATTGTGACAGAAACTTGTCAAAAGTTTGACAACAACAAAGTTTCGCTTTGATCTTCCATATAACCGCTATTTCCAACTCTCTCGTTCATAACCAGATTTGATTACTTTTTTTCTTGGGATGGCGCATCACTAAATGCATACGTATAGTATAGAGACATCCAAAAAAACGTCATCAACTCTGGCTATGAACGAGAGAGATGGAAATAGCGGTCATGTCTAAGCTTTTCGGTTATGTCAAACTTTTGACAAGTGATTGTCACAATTTGTAAAATAAACAATGTCTGTCATATGATATGACAGTCTTGACAAGTAAATAAGGTTATAAATTCCATTAAGCATAGAAATACGTCTTTTTTTCTCGGCCAACATTGATGACGTTCGGTTTTTTTTTTGATGTCTCTATATATCCCAGTTATGATTCCCGTCTCATAATTATCAGACATTTCTCAAACTTTTACAGGCTATACGATGACCTATAAAAGTCGTTGTTTTGACGTTGAATAATTCAGTATTACAAATTAAATGTTACGTAATGTCGATCTGAACATATTTCAATTACAAAATCGAAATTTAATGAAGTAAACACACCGGGCACCTGACGATTATAACTTGGACGTGAATAAAAAGGACTGTATCACTGTTATCATATTTGGGACGCAATGTGTTGGATTGACATTTAAGAATTACCGCCTGTTATTAAAAATTCATATTATTTTTATTAAAATTGTCATGCGATATAAAAAACATGTGTTCCGTTAAGTGGACCATCGCAGTTGGCGAAGTAAGTACAAGTATTTAACGAGGAAAAAAATTATTTAAACATCGATCTGTCAATATAAGGATAATTGAGAGTTCCTGTCGATAAACTGAAGGTCGATATTTTCGTGCAAGAACGCGTGTGTCCGATTTAAGAAAGATGTGAATTAAAAAAGTGTGAACTTGTTAAATTTGCATTTAAGTGTTAATGCAGGAATGGATTGAATAAACAATGGCAACAGTTGAACAAAAATAAATTGATATTTTGGATACAAAAATTAAACGTTCCATTAATTTTCACATATTTCTCATTTTTCGTATTGAAAATATTTATGGGCCAAGGTACGAGATGCGGCAATTAAATAACGATACTTCCTTTTTCGCTTAAAGATCAATATATACATTGTGAAAGTTATGGGGTTGAATACCCTCCGGACAAAAAAATTATGACGCAAAAAAATATCAACAAATCGGCAACAACGGAATGAATGAACTTACAAGACAAGACAATATTCTTTGAAATGCGATTATCTCGAAAAAGATTACTCTTACCGACTTCAACTAGAATCGATTTCTAAAATAGTTCAATCGATATACTGAACCACACAAAGTTATGATATTTTAAAGAAGCCTGATGATCCTTAGGTGCCGCCCTCTATTCATGATACCAAAAATATGAAGGAATTTAAATTTATCATGTATAAAAACCTAAACCACTAATTTCGTGCTATTATCTCAATTTATAATGAATTATACAGAAAAATTGAAAACGAAATTAAAACTTTGAATCCTGTATCTTGGTTACCAATTACAGAAGCGGCTTCAGGATACCAATATCAGTAACGATACGAAATATTAAACAGGTCTTATCTTATACATTTTATAGTGATTGTTGATTACACCTGGTAACGTATCCGTACTGCCACTCGAGTTTAAATAAATTGTATTAATAACATATGTATATTAAATTAGTATATGTCCTTTGTAGACCCCGGTAATTCGTCGCATCCGACAGTAGCAGCAATACATAGCATACAGCATACAGTTCTCCTCGACCCATAGTGACTGTAGACTGCTAGACTGCTAGTCATAATTGTTTCCCCTTTTATGCTTTCCAACACGAACTATCAAATGCCCTTCCATGGCTTTTACCTCATCCAGTTCCCCAACCACTACGTTAGGTGTGTTATATCCTTAACATCCATCGTTTCGTCAATACTTAAGGTGGATTTATATTATCCGGTCAGACACGGTGCGGAAACATTATGTGTCCAGCAAGGCAAACATTCTTATATGTATTTCTTATAGAAGGCCAGGATACGCGTCTATTATTTATTAACTAGAGTTCACGGTGTGCTTGCAATATATCTATATGTCTGAAGACGAGAGATATAAATAGTACTGATAATATAAACATATCCCTTCTTTGTCGGAACATTAACGCTACGTTCCCGCACCGTGTCTGACCGGATAATATAAATCCACCTTAAGCCGTATAGGTTTACGCAATTCCGAGACGATATTTTTTTGTCCTTCCACAGTGGTGCTATGTGTAATCGTTTAAGAGTTGTTTCTACAAACACATTAACTTCGCATACTTTCCACTCGTAGCTGTCTGTATAAATTGTCTGAACTCGGAGATATCTAATTTGGCGACTGGGATATTATTATTATTACACACTACCATAATTTTGACTAAATCCAAGTTAAATTGTCTCTGTCTGTCTCGCTCACTCACACCATCATTTACACGAGCTTTATGTCTATATCAACATATTGTAAAACAGCTGTTTTTATGTACCATGTCAGTAAACTGTATACGCGACACAATGAAGTTCACTGCTTGCTATTCAAGATCAGTTCCGGAAAACTGTTTGTCCAACGGTTTACAGTAACATGCGACGGACGCTGTCCCGATACTTTTACAAAATTATTCGACGTTTAGTGAACAAAAATGATGCATCGACCAGTGCAGTTTAACTAATACTAACAAGAAGTTAACCAATATTAATTCAAAGTTACGTTCGCGTTCGCAACTCGACCTCTAGCACGTGCCATAACTTGGTAAAAGTAACATTATAACAGTATTCTAATCGCGTTGAGACCGGTCCTGGAATTTATTATTAATCTACGGGCTCTAGTTATCATCAACAGTTGGACTAAATCACATTATTTGACCCTAGAAATCTGCTGTTGCACATGTACCATTACTTATGACCAATCATGTATATATTCTTACTCTTCTGATTTTTTTTTATAAAAACGAGAAAGATTTTATCGGAAATTGTTCCACATTTTACTATACAGCCGGTGACGCATTAAATTCTGCCATCTGCGAGAAATCATTTTCGGCCACGCAAAATGCATAAAATCGAAAGTAAAAGCGGCTCGTTATTAAAACATTTATGCCTCGTAAAATGTACGCCTTTTAGGACGTTGGCAAGATTTCAGACTGATAGGGAATCATTAATGACGCAGTACGTAGAGTTTAATGAAAACGAGTATAAGATAAGAGTGTTTCAGAACGGCCTACCGACCTCATTATAACGTGAAACCTACAATATTATTGAAATTACATATTTTAGGCTTGCCGCGATATATTTTAGAAAATTTTGTACCACGAATTATGTTGATTTGTGATTGCGGATAAATATATTTTTTTCAAAAAGCATTACCTAGTAATTTAAAATCACATCTCAGAATACCTATTTATTTGAGAGATTTCAAATTCAGTTGACTGTAAAACTACGTGACTAATACAATAAAATATGCAACGAGAGCAGCTTACGCACTGCATATATGAGGATTTTTTAATTTGCGTATAATTACATTACATTACACTAAATTACATTATATTACATTAAATTACATTGCACTACATTGCATTATATTACATTACATTGCATTACATTGCATTACATTGCATTACATTGCATTACATTGCATTACATTGCATTACATTGCATTACATTGCATTACATTGCATTACATTGCATTACATTGCATTACATTGCATTACATTGCATTACATTGCATTACATTGCATTACCTTGCATTACGTTGCATTACGTTGCATTACGTTGCATTACGTTGCACTACATTGCACTACATTGCATTAAATTGCACTATATTGCATTACATTGCATTACCTTGGATTACATTACATTACATACATTGCATTGCATTGCATTGCATTGCATTGCATTTACATTATATTACCAGATTTTTCAATCGTACGTAGCATGGATCTCTTACCTTAAGTCTTTATAACCGTAAATTCATCAGTAGAAAATGTTCCAAATATTATTTCTGACATATGAGATGACAATACATGGTAAATAATTATAATAGTTACTATAACACTAGGAAGACCAAGCTTTTTTTACAAGATTTTATTTAACTTGCAATGTATGTTTGTGTATTTGTTTATATATATGTTCGGGTCAAATCTTGCAAATTAATTTTAGTTATAGTAGAAAGTAGTTATCCTCAACCGACTGAAATGAAATTTTGCATACACGTTTAGTTTTGATCACAATGCATCGTTAGCTAAGTTATGTCATTCTAAATTCAAAATGGCGGACTGTCTAAGATGGCGGAATAGTTATTTTTGCGCACTCCCATGATATGAGTATCAAATGAAAGGGTTTTCTGTGAAGAAATAAGAAAATAAAATGAATTTACTCTAAATCCAATATGGCGGACCGCCCAAGATGGCGGACTAGTTATTTTTTGTGCACTCCCATGATATGGGTATCAAATGAAAGGGTTTGCTGAGAAGAAATAAGAAAATAAAATAATAATTTTTGAATGGCCATTTGCAGTCGGATAATTAGGCATTACTGTCGGCTGGAACATCACAAGTTATCCACTTTATTTTGCTATGTATCCACAACGTAACGTTCCACAAACATATCTACTACACTTGGTGCATTGTTGACTGTTGTTTTAGCTAACTTGTTTATCTTCTCTTTTTCAGAATTTCGTAAGTTTGTAACAATAACGACACCTACAATAATAACAACTTACACATGTTACTACTTACACATGCCCGCCTGTATTTTCTAAGGCTAAAGAAACATATCAGAATATTCTAAACTATGTATCTAATTCACAATTTGTTATTTTATCAACAATGTCTATATTTTAAGACGTTTTAAAAAATCGCTCTTAAGATCTAGCAAAAAAGAAAACTTGGGGATACTTCTTACCCCCCCCTTCGGTCCTTCTAGTAATGAAGCAAGAGGTGATTCAAGATAACCTGCGAAATGTGTTTGGTCAGGACCCTATTGAAAAGGTTGGAAGACAGATTATTAGCTTCTTTGCGTCTGTAAACACTTGAATATATTTATAAGTGTATTTCGTGCGTTGTTGATTTAATATAGAGGACATATTTTTCGTCCATTCTGTGTTCGGTACTGGAGAAGAATTGGAACCTTCGGCGTAGAAACACTTATTGGAGAAAAATTTCTTGCAATAAATCAAAACTTCTCTTAGAACCCATTGAAATCGAACACCAACAAAGCCACTATAAAATTGAAGCTAAAACAGAAATAAAATATTTAGGTATTATAATTGATTCCCATTTAAGATGGAACTCCCATATTAATTATGTAATAAAAAAATGCAAACGTTACTATTTAGAATAAAATGTTTAAAAGACATATTAAAATTGCAACAAATAAAAATAATTTATCACGCCTTAGTTGAAACACACCTTAGATATGGCATACTGGCATGGGGAGGAGCTTTAAAGACGCATATAGCACCCTTAGAAAACATACAGAAGAGAATAATAAAATTGATTCTTGGTAGAGACGTGAGATATTCCACAGAACTTCTGTTTTCTGAAGCTAAACTGTTGGACATAAGACAACTATATTACTACAACGCAAATATACGTTATCACATAACAAAACACCAGTCCTCTTTACCTGCCCATAATTATAACACAAGACAAAAAGATAATTATGTCATTCCGCAAACAACAAAAACTATTAGCCAAAGGTCATATAACTTTTTATCCCCAAAATTATATAACACCGTCCCCAAGGAAATAAAAAAATATTAACTCAATTCCCTCGTTTAAAAAAAATTAAAAAAAACATGTGTTTGCAAATCCTCGTCTAACATTCCATGAATATATTGATTTAAAAAAATTATTGTTGGAGTGGGTACTGGAACCTTCGGCGTAAAAACAAAAAAAAAACTGGACGTTTTCCGCGAAACACCAGAACTACTACACTTTTCTCGACGCGCGTTTCGCCAACCAAGTTGGCATCTTCAGGAGAAGATTAAAAACAGTTTTAATCTTCTCCTGAAGATGCCAACTTGGTTGGCGAAACGCGCGTCGAGAAAAGTGTAGTAGTTCGATGTTTCGTGGAAAACGTCCAGTTTTTTTTTAAATTATTAACAATAAAGAATTAAAAGCCATAAACATTTAAATACATTTAAGTCTAAGCGACAAACTGACTTCTAGTCATGTCATACATACCTAGAACTTACCATTTTGGCCGAGTTTTTTCCCGATGTGATACTGCCATTTATTCGGTGCTTCTAAGTATATACGTATTTGTAAAAAAAAATAATGTCTAAATCCTTTATATGTTTCAATCTTCCCAGTGAATCCATCTCAAAACAAGTGCTCTTACATAGGCGCTTATTGAGCCTTTGAATTATTAACGATAATTTATTAATTCAGCTGTTTTATTTAACTGTTGTATTTATTTATATTGTATTTATTTATGTTGTATTTGTTTATATTATTTATATTGCAATTCTAATAATTACATATTTATATTTATATTGTAAATTGTATTTATTTGTATTGTAAAAATTGTAATTCTAATAATTTTTAATAAATTTTATTATTATTATTATTATTATTAATTGGAACCTTCGGCGTAGAAACACTCACTCTTGAACCACGTGTCATCGTTAGATGATTGAAACGTTTAATAATATCCTGAAAACGTACTCCTGGAACACTGATTTTTTAACCATAATTTTTATAGGCAAATTACTGGCAAACGACTGGCCTATCTCCAGTCGTGTAAAATTTCCTTTTTCCTTTCTTCTAGAGTACTTGTATTATGAGTATTTACAACATCGTCCGGTAAATGTCGGAAACCGGTGAATTAGGAAATCGATCGTACACTTAACGCACTCTAATTGTTTTAATTAGCATGCCTTTCTTACCTAATTACACTAGTTAATTTAGTCTGCCGACGGTAATGGATGTTTTCATTATACGGTTGACATTTAACTTTATGCCTGCATTGCCTGCCATATGTAGTGCGGTAGCTCAGATCGCATTATCATTTGCACAGGAGGTATAAGGGCCCGATGTTCTCAATGATATATTACATCGTTTGTAGCGATTTTAGTTTTCCATGCCTTATTTTTGTGCTTCCTCAGTTTTGTACCTAATAATATTTGCTAACAAGCCTCTTGCCAAATAAAAATACATTTTAGGTACCTCATTTCGTAATTCCACATTGCAACAACATTTCAAACAGCTGGTCTACCTACTATGGTAAATCTATATCAGAACCATCGAAACACGTCTAGTCGCATTTAGGCACACTAGAGGGCGGTATCTCCTCATAATGCCGGCGTATGTTCCTGGTAAAGTCATGACCCTAGACGCTTGTTTATTGTTATTCGTCGTAAGATATATGACAATGATGACTCTGATGAAACCTAACAATGTCGAAATTTAGATATTATGTGAATTCCATTGATGAATAACGATGAACGTGAATTCATGAGCGTAACGAACTTACCATTAGTATGTAATGTATGTACTATGGGAGGTATCTGGTGTTTGATAACTTTGCCAAAACAACTGGAACACATCTAGTTCCATCTAAACACACTAGAGGGCGATATATCCTATATAACGCCACTGTAGACATTAATTTTAACATGTACGAGTATACAATGTATATAATATAAGGACCACGAAATATAACACTAAAATGAAGTATAGTAAAATATTAAAACTCAGTGTAATAACATATACTATATATTATGTTATAAGCAGCATATACTGAATTTTAAATTATGAACTTGTTTTCTTTTGGTTCAAAGTGTTATATGGATGGTTCAAGATATGGATGGTTCATCGGATGGTTCAAAAATTCCGGAATAGCTGAAAATTTTAGAGAATATGCATGAAATCGAAAAAAAGCGAAATGCTGGTCCTAATACTTTGTTGAATTGTACTATACTCACCTTCTGGTATATAAAAAAATATATTGTTTAGAAAGTTATGCTGATATTTATTCTCAAACAATGATAGTTGCTACATGTCCTAGATCCGAGAATGAATATTTAGAAAAACAATGAAAAAAATGTGCTCGAATTGATGACTTTCTCTTGGCAGAGTGCGAATCAAATGTAAACTTATATATTCTATTTAAGATATAGATATAAGATGTAGTCTGCAATATGTACATCGGATTGAATTTATTTGAAATATTATGTATTCTTCTTTTAAATCATCAATATCGTTTGTTTAGTTTCATACGCCGAGTTTGTTCTTCAAATATTCCCAGTTAAACAATTCAAGAGAAGTCAGATCGGGTGACCTTGTCGGCCACTCTATTCTGGCCTCCGTCAAATGCATTATTCATGGTAATAGTCGTATTTAATTAACGTCAATATTAATGTACCAGATGTCAATGTATTCTTCTGAAGTAGGTACATTTGACGAATTTTTGTCACGGATTGAAAAACCTACGAATTTTGAGATGTTGAATCCGAATTTGCAATAAAAATGGGGTTACCACTTGAAAAAATTACTCCCCACCCCACCCCCAGAGGTTAGGAGGGGGTTCATTAATTGTTCCGAAATTGGGTAACTTTCTTAAATAATGTTAAAAAAAAATTCCTCGCCAAATCGCACGTACCGAGACATGTAGGATCTCGCTTTGATTAAAAACAAAAATTAACATAACTAAAAAAAATGTCACAAATCAAAAATTGCTCCTTTTTATGGCCAAAAAATACAATAAAAATTGCTGATGCCCATTTGAAATTTTATTTTTGCATTATTTGGCCGTACGTTAGGGAGAAAAAGGAGAACTTAATGTGAAATAAAACATTAATTTTACGTACTTGTTTTTTTTTTATTTTTGAGGTAGAAAAACTAAAATTTCACACTTCTAAGGTTTTTTTAGATTCAGTGTAATAAAGTGTATAAAATTATATGTGGAAGTAGTTATTCTTTAAGCAGTGGATTTTTAACAATACAGTTATCAAATATCAGATAATCTACTAACAAGTAATCTTGCAATGAATCGATTCTTACCTCTTAAAAAATGCAATCGTAAAAATATACCTCCAATAAATCACATCATTAATGAGTTATCTCTTATCCCATATTTACGCACAGCGGTGAGTCCCGCCTTTCATTACTCGCAGAATAGATAAGCGTAAAACAAAAGAATGGTAGCAAAATATTAAAAAAGAAGACCAACTTATTATCCCACAATTATTACAAAGGGGGCCTTTCTAAACAACTAATTTGACGCCTATGGTGTGAACGCTCATAAGCAATCACCTGTCTAGTTACAGTTTTGATTAATTTTCAATCAATTGTTAGATGATTAATTGTTACGGAGCGCTAGTGGCAAATCATCCTATCTGCCTATACACACCGTCGAAATTACCTTCGCTTCATTGTCGACTGTTTTCTACTAAATTACGTTTTACGGGCCGGGTCCTGCCTACCGGGGCAGGAGCCATTGTTGCCGATTTGTGACTTTTAATGGCACGAAATTTTCAGCGAATAATTAATTAATTATTTGTACGTTTTCTTAAATTGTTTGCCAGGCACTTAATTCTTACTCACTTTACTTAATCTTTACTGCCCTCAATACAGTACTTTATTTTTGTAATTGTGGTATTGTTCCGGTGTTCTCCGAAGTGTAAACTATTTTCAGACAGTACAGGGTGTTTCTAAAATGAAGTAATATAGCTAACGTTGCACCCCTCTTGAGAAACAGTCCTAAAAGTTTTTAAACCAACAAACGAGTACTTACATTTATTTACATATCTACGTAGTGGAGTGGAAGTAAGAAGTAGATGATAAACTTTTCAAAAATTTGTATTGGCTAAAAGGCTTATTTTAGGTATATTAGTATATTAAATAGGTAAAATAGTATATAGCAACAACGGCTGCACAGTATGGCCAAATCCCAAAAACCTGGTCAAAAGTCAAAAAGTGTATAAATCGATCTGAAAATCTTTACTTGGGAGGTTTTTGAGGCCGCTGATTACAAATCCGTTATCAGATTTACAAAATTTCAAAATGGCGGAGAGATACCGAGCGTGCGCACATGCAAAATCAACAGAAAGTCAAGCAACTGCTCTGAATTTTGTTGATCGGGGGTTTTCGGTGTCGCTGATTGCGAATTCGGTATCGGAATTTGAAAATTCCGATGGCGAGTCCAATACGGCAGAAAATTTCAAGGCGGCAATTTAACCATTCTTCATTTTTTTCCAAAAATTTTCCTGTTCGATTAGCTGAATGTCATTTGCCTCTAACCTTAGAAATTAAGGAAGTAATATATTTTTTAAGGTCATTCGGTATACAATATTTTGACCCACTTCTCGAGAAGAGATTATTTTCAATTTTTAGTAGCGGATTCTCAGCCATATTTCCTCAGCCATCTTTCATTAAGTTAAATATTTATTTTCTTGTGATGGAAATATCGTGTGAAGTACTAGTATCTACAAAAAATCATTGCAATCTGTTAATAATAATAATTATTAATATCAGATGAGTAAATATTGTAAAAAACAAAAATGTTGTTGTAAATGTTGAAAAAACAAAATTAGAAATCTGGAGAAATGCGAAAAATTTAAAAATTTTGAAATGGTGAAATTTTGCGTCTGAATATTTTCTATAATATTCAGACCCAATGTACTCTAGGGACTTACATATGATCAGGTTTTTCAACATTTATCGCATAGTACAACCCACACTATACAGAAGATATTTCCGAAAAAAAAAATCAAAAAACGCAGGGGAGCAACTAGGTGCAGCTGAAATTTGTTCTATATAATAAGTTATAGTCTGATATACAATTCCCATTGAGCTTTATGGCGGTGTCGCGCGGTGCTACGGAACTTAACCAACAAATGCATGAGATTTTTGTCTGCTTTATTGTGTAAAAGTTTCATTCAATGATTATTCTCTTACAACTGTCCGATAATATAGATTACACAATATATAACTATTTTCTACTCACCTTCTAGTCCAATTGATAAAAGCACTCCACCTTGCATTAATTAGGATTTTTTTTTCTAGGACTGTTTAGTATAAGGTGGGAAGTGTGAAACTAAATTTTCGACCTCGAATTCCGGGGGAGAACTTTTCGCAGGCCTTAGTTGTTTATATCCAAAAACCGCACGCATTTATAGTTCGAATTGTTATTTCCTACATTTATTGGTCAAGGTTTGTATGTCTTTTTGCATTCTATGGAAGTTTGAAAATCGTGAAATGAAAAATATTTTAAACATATCTTATGTAACAGGTGTATGTATATATGGGACAATCCGCGTCAACCGGATCAGAGCCACGACCAAAATTAGAAGCAACCAAGAAAATCGACCAAGTACTTATTTTAAAGCTTAGAGCGTCTACTTTCACATGCCAAGTGCGCCTTTGAAAAATGCAATATGGCGGCTCCAATATGGCGGCCGGAAGCCGGAGACAAATCGAGTGTCCAGCAAAAAAAGCTTGTGAAAATAAAAATTCGCAACCGATTGGGTCATTTTTTGGCTCTGTCGGGGGATTTTGGGGTCACTGATTACGAATCTGAAGTTTGATTTTCAAAATTCAAGATGGCGGACGTTTTTTTTTTGAAAATCCACCGAATTTCACCAAATTTGGAGTACGGGGGGTTTTTGGGGTCGCTGATCAAGAATCCGAGGTCATATTTGAAAATTCAAGATGGCGGGTTCATAGCGTTTGGGTAATCCGTCTATCCTCTATTTAAAATTAAATTTGAATTCAAATTTAACAATGCTTGCAGGTGATTAGTAATTTTTAAATTGTTTTTTTAAAACTACTAACTTATTTTAGTGCACAAAAAATTATTGCTAATTTTTGATGACAGAAAAATTAAATCTGTAAATTAAGTCTCATCTAAATTCGTCGATTTTCAAACGTCCATAGAATACGAACCACATGACATAATTATCTTTGACTAAAGCATTTTATAGGAAATTTTGTCTACTTTAATTTTGGAACCTATAAAATTTTCTGTAGCATGATTCTTTTTAAGAGATATAAACAAAAAACTAAAACAAGTGCGAATTTTTCGTTGTTTTTCGCCTGCCAAAAGTTCTCCCCCGGCTTTCAAGGTCGAAAACTCAGTTTCATACTTCTCACCTTATACCAAACAGTCGTAGAAAAAAAAAACATTTACCCTAATTAATGCAAGCGGAACCTTTCCGAGGCTACGCATCAACTGGGCTATTCTGAAATGGAATCCATTTGGTTTTATTTAAATTTGTCGTATTTTTAAGATTACTCAGCTATTATAACACTTGGGTTTGTTTCCTTTACAAGTACAGAATGCGTATGGCTTCAGAGAAGGCGAGTTTTCGAATGCTTTACCGGAGTCTATACAAGCAATAAAGGACTAATAGTAGTGAATACATAAACTACAAGGGTCAATTGTCAAATCAACAATACAAAATTCAAAACTAGGAACTTTTTTTGGGGAATTTTGGTCAGGTTTTTGAGAATTGGCCCCATTGTGGGCTGGTGGAATTTGATATTCTCGTATTTTCGTAACGAAGCATGGGACCCATGGAATCATATTTTAAGGAGTAATTACTAGATGTATGGTAATTTAGGTAGGTATAATAGCAAAAAAAACTTCGAAATTCGCGAAAACAATTTTCGAAAAACGTCTCCTCAATAGAGTACTAAACGGCTTCAAAATATTTGCAATTTTTTTTAATCATTAAGTAAATACAAGGTATTTTTATGATTTGCGATTTTTTTTAGAAATTCCGTGGATCTGTAAAATTTATGGTAATTGGATTTTTTTCATCCTAGCATTTCGTATTTGAAATTTTATAATAGCTGTATCCTTAAGCAAAATAAAAAAAAAACAGTAGAATAAAAAGTTTTCATGTTCACTTGGTAATTCTAAAAAAAAGAAACATCGTAACCATTTCCAAGATCTCCTGGTGAGGCAGACGTTTTTTGATTATTTTTTTGGCAAGTACCGTTGAAGTTTTTTTTGCTATTATAGCCTTCTGCTTAGGTTTACTAATCATTCCCTAAAATATGATGAGGGTTTATATATATTATATACTATTTAAGAAATATACATATATGTTGCATGGACAATATGACTGTTACTTGTTAGTGTTACTTGTTGTTGTTAGTGTGACTTGTATTAAAATGTATTGTATTGTAAAAAATTGTATTGTATTAAAAATGGATATGTTAGTAAAATTAAGAGTAAAGGCGACATATCACATGAATGTCTTTATTAATTCACATTCCACCTCACATTCTCAAATTCCACCAGCCGCCACTTGTATATAAGTTTATTCTAATGTGAATTAATAAAGACATGGAAGGATCTAACACAAATTTTGACAACGGGATCGTATTCAGCGCTTAAAAATACTTCGGAAATGACATGTCTGGTTAAGAAATGATTAATATTTCACAAAAAAAAAAAAAAAACACAAAAACGTATTTTGACAACAAAAAACCGGGATTTTCTGAGAATCTCCGCGGTAGAAAGTTTTCTGACTTAAAAAGTCGGTTTCAGCACAAAAAAATTCTTCGGATTTGATAGGATTAGTTCCTAGGGCAGATTTTTTGTAGGCCTGTGTAATTGAAGTATTATAGTATTCTAAGAAGTCCATTTGACAGCAATACATTTTAGAGTAATGTAAATAAATAATTAGAATTTATTGTGTTCGAAAACGGTATATCCTATTAAAATACAACAACAGTACAATTTATTGTGCTACATCTAAAATAGCTTGTCAAATTTCATAATACTTTCGAATACAGTGTATATTAAAACCACTTGTAAGGAATCACCAGAGCAGTGGCGGCTGGACGAATTGGAAGTTACTGTATTTTCATAGGGTGTGATTACTAGACCTAGGTATACGGCTATGGCAGTAAAAAAGCTTCAAAAAAAATTAAAAATGTGAAGGTCTTAAAAGCGACCTGCAAAATGTTTGCCAAATATTTTTTTCATTATCACCAAGTAAATCTCTTTCAATCAATACAATCAATCTTAAAACTGTGCTGTTTTCTAAATTTCGAGATTTTCTGTAAAATTTATGGTAATTTGAATTGTTATTTCACCCCAACATTTCTTTTTGAGACTTTACAATAGCTGCATTTTTAACTAAAATGAAAATTTTGCAAAAAGCCCTTGAATAAAAAGTTTTTATACTCACTTCGTAAGGGTGAAAAAATATTTCGCAAACATTTTGTAAACCGTTTCAAAGACCTTCTGGTAGGGACACATTTTTTTTGTTTATAGCCTTCTACGTAGCTCTAATAATCATGCCCTAAGGTACGATTTGCGTTCCATAGTTTCTTACGAAAATACGAGAATTTCAAATTCCACCAGCTGTCACTGTGTTCCTTCAACAATCTCTTCAGGAATGCTTCTTTGGTATTCATGTCTGTTATGATTAGCACTAAATTGCTACTGAATTCGCCAGGATATTGCTAAAGTACATAGAGCGTAGATACCGAAGAACATTTTTCACTACACCTTTTTTTAAAAAGAGCCTACTGAATGTTTATATGGGCGAATCGGGACCGTATTATGGCCATAATTGAGTGTAATTCTGTTCGGGAGTGACAGGCCGCGCCCCCGCTGAGTTCGTAATCAAGCAGAGGAATAATAGGAATGCTCTGACTTGCAATAAATACGAATAACACGCTGCCCGCTCATTTTTATCGGAGATGCCTATTTCACATCCTGTGCACCTTCGTTTGGCAGCTCCGCTTCGACTTGTTTTAGCGTCCTTCGATCAGCCCGTGGACAGCGAGGTGTTCGTCGTAATCGCCCCGTGGTTACTGAGAACAAAAAAAACGACAATAAAATTGCATCTCATTTCATTGTAATGGATCGTAGTATAGGGTGATCGAAATACTATAAATATAAGTACATATACATGTACTTGTACATAAATATAAGTACATGTACATGTACTTGTACATAAATATAAATGCATGTCTATTAAAATTATAAAATTTGAAGTATAACTTTTTGTATATGTACATACATATTTTCGATGGCATGAGTTTCTAGTTTTCTATGTCTGACAGTTACACAGAGTTGGTAGGGTAGACCGGGGTCAAAAGTAACAGGCGGCGAAAGTAACAAGCGCTGTATTTTGTAATCCACAAGAAATAAGGGTGCGCGCGATGCCTCGGCTGGAGGGGGATAGCGTCAGCCATTATACCTCAGTATGCCGTCAGCCTAGGAGGGAAATTGTTGTGCGTAGTAAACAAAGTTTGTTCTCGTTGTCTCAAAGTAACTTTTCCTAGTGTTTTGGAATACAAATAACGGTTTTCTCACTTCAGGTAAGCCTTTTTTCTTGTATTCATGGTTGAGTTTATGTATTTTAGCATAGCATATTGCTTATTACTTAGTTATTATTACTATTTATTACAAAAATAAAAAAAAAATTAAAAATCACGCTCGGGGCGTTTGTAACATCTATGGTCGGGGTCGATTGTAACGTTACAACTGACCCCAACCTATATATAGATGTGTTATCGCGGATTATAGTTATTCGTTTTTATTTCAGAATGCCTCGTACGAAGGTTAGAAGAACTGAGAGAGGTACAAAAGGTATATCAGTCTATGAACAAGCGTATGAAGATGTAAATAAAGGAACATTGTCTATTCGCGCAGCAGCAAAGAGGTATGAGTTGTGTCATGTGTCTTTAGCAAGATTCAAAAAGAAAAAGGAAGACGCTCTACAACAGGGAGTAGACACTTCGGTGATGATGGACTATAAAGCATGGAATAAAGTTTTTTCCGCTGACCAAGAAAACATTTTAGCGGCACCTTTAGCTGATGGAACCGATGAAAATCGAAATAATTTAGTTGAATCTCCAGCTCCAGATAATAAACCTTTACCTCAACGTCTTGTTCTGCCCCAGAAGAATTTGCTCCAGAAACAGTGCGATCACTCCCAAAAAGCCCCACCAAGAAAAAAACAAAAATAGAGGGAAAAAGAAAAGGGAATCGACGGTATACACTGAAACACCAGAAAAAGAAAAAATCAGGGCAGAGTACGACGAAAAAAAGAAAAAAAATGTGAAGAAAAATTTCAATGATCCTAAACCAAAAGAAAAGTCATGCAAAAACAAAGAATTTAAAAAAAGTCTATGAAGAAGAAAGCAGTGATGATGAGGATTATTATTTTCTTGTATGTGTTGAATTTCATCAAACAAGTAAGCCCGATGAAAAATGGGTACAGTGTGTGGATTGTAAGAACTGGTCGCATGAAGCGTGCACCAATGAGGATGACTTATATGTTTGTCACAACTGTGAATCAGATTAATTTTAAGTTTAAAATATGTACATATGTTTTTCAAAATAATGTGTTATTTTCATATTCCCTGTATGACTGCAGCGTCGTGTGTTATTTAATAAATTTCTTTAAGTAAAAACGTAAGTTACCTATTTTTTTATACAAATATACAGTGTTTCTACCGACCCTATATAATGTTACAACCGCTGCGGGGTTGGGGGCGTTTGTAACAGATTGCATCATTCCTCTTTTTTACAAATAATTTAATAATTACTTATTGCAAGATTAAAGTGTTACGTTCTAGAAATTGCTAAATATATAGGAAATGTTTGAGCACTGAAAGTTCTTAATTTACTTGAATAGTATATCCATCATTGAGTCCTATATCCAAACTGTTACTTTCGACCCCGGTCTACCCTATACTATTTGACTAAAAATACAATTTTCTTTGTTATGTTTAACAAAATTTTCTTCATAAATAAAATTTTTGTAATAAATGAATTTAATAAATAATAAAAAATAAAACAAACATATTTCATTTATGAATGAAATATATAATATTAACTACACTCGAACCCCTCTTATTTCACCTTCGCTTAATAATTCACATCCTCTGTTATTTCATCACGTTTCCCCCTATTAGGTCGCGAAACCGTCCCGGTTAAGTCGCCGCCTGTAAAAGTTTTAGAACTACGTTTGGAAATTGGATTCTCGCATGAATATGTACAATTTTTATTGAAAAAAATGATTGTGTAATACATTTACTGATTTAAAATAGGTTAGGTGTGGAAATGATTGAACTTTTTTTTTCAAGAACCACCCAACTTCAATGCAAGACTTTCTTAAACTGAATTGGTATGGAATATAATAGAGAACCTAAGTACAAAACTCATCAAAAAATGTGTGATAGAGGTACTTAGAATATGATTCTTAGAATAGATTTATGATGATACAATATATTTTTTGTTAGTGTCACTAATAAAGGCAAACATTTACCATTGATATTTAAATACTATTTCCTTAAATATAAGCAGGTATTTATAATCCAATATAATGGGACAGTAGGTTTGTGTTTCAATTAGTCTGTTATGGTAACAATAATAAAGAGCTATCCAAAACAAAACTTCATCAAATCTGGCTATGAACGAGAGAGATGGAAATAGCAGTCGAAGTTCAAAGTGAAACTGTCGGTGTCAATGTTTTGACACAATGGTTGCCACAATTGTAAAATAAATAATGGCAGCCTTGATAATTAAATAAGATTATAAATTTAAGATAGAATAGAAATACCGTAGATTTGGGTGGCTTGGGACGATTTTCATGTTTAATATATTCTGAATGAAAAAGTATAAAGTTCTATTTCAAATGGGTTTGACCATACCATGCCAAATGGCAAGGGCTATCAAGTGGCATAAAGTATATGCCACTTTGACCTTTCGTTACAGAAAAAAAATAAAATGTGGCTGTCCCAAGTCACCTCATGTTTTAGGTGTATTGGGACATGCATGCATTTTTTTGGATTTATCATCTCCTACACTCTATTAGGTGACTTGAGACAAAGAAATCGTTTTAGGTATATTAGGGAAGACTATGGAAATAAAAAAATACATGCTTTTGAATGTTTATTAATAAATATGTAATATAAAAAGTAGACATCTACAAAATGAGTAGTAACAATGGATATAATCTGGTAACTGGTATAAAAACTCAACAAAACACGTTCTCTACTTTTAAACGTTCTATACGTTTAATACTTTCTTTCCAGGGTGGATTTAGGAATATTATATGTATCACTAGCCTCTCTAAAAGTTAAACTATTTGTCCTAATATCATTAAGAGCTGTTTAAAGCGTTTTGTCACTGAAATCGCGATTTTTACGACCCCCTCCTTCCCCACGTATTTATTCGGCATGTCCCAGGTCACCCTAAAAATGACAAAACAAAACAAAATATTAGCCCACAGGTGGTTGTGAGGTTGTGTCTTTATCGTACCATATAATATATTGAAAGAACATAACAACTATCTCCTAAAAAAATCCCGGAGCACATAGGTCCAACATACACCCGTGGCCAATAAGAAGTATAAAGGTATACAAAAAAGCCTTATTTACTCACATGTAATTTAATTCAAAAACACAAACACCTGAAGATATTTTCAATTTATTCATATACGGTCAGCTGGCATCATCTGTTAACGTCAGATTCAATATAATTTCGAAGTTCGTCTACTTAGGTGTAGATGGTAGCACACGTTCAAAAAGAAATCTGTAATTTGTCCCAAGACATACGCTCGTCCCAAGCCACCCAAATCTACGGTACGTTCTTTTTTGCTCTGCCAACTTTGATTACTTTTTTTGGATGGCTCGTTATTACCATAATAAAATTGTACCTGTAATAACTTTCCAACAAAACAAGATCTTGTCGATTCCTGTGCTATGATCTTTCTTGGTATGATTTAGGAGAGCAATATGTACTTTCTCTATACCATATAGTATTGTGAACAAGATCCATAAAGAACGATTCGTAAGCAATGACGAATCACATGTGAATGACTCTAAAGTTGAGGTCGAAGACCTTTTTCTTATCTTCTGGTTGTTTATAAGAGATATACTTAGTTGTTTGTACTAAACACCTTCTTTGAACATGCATTTGTTGTACTTAACAGTATTTTTATCTTCGATGAAAAAAAAACCATTCAAATCCAATTGTTTTGAAATAATTTGAAATTATTTCCTTTTGGTTTTAAAGAAGTATCGGTGATTTCAGTTTAAAAAAACATTGTCAGGTCTTTGTTCGCCACTGGTCAATTTAAACACAAACTAAGCATTAAGCATTCACAGTTTTTAGAGGTTTCTTCAATCTCCTCCATACTCATAAACATACAGTTGGCTGGTTTTTGCACCGGGCCCATCAATTGTTTTCTATCGGCCACGACGACTGCGAGCGCGTTTCCACAACAAACCACCGCGTCATGAAATTAACGACAAAACCTCGCCCATAAAAGGAAGAGGAATTGTGCAGCGATAGCTGCGTCATCCTCGGCGTTATACTTTTAATCGAATGGGACCAGCGTTTCGATTTTGAGCCTTCGAATCTGGCCGGAGGATCTGCCGTGCTACCGTTGTCGTTCACAGAAACCGTAGATTGATTTAGGTATGGCATTCCGGCTCATTAAGATCAACGATTAACCACGACGTCCATTTTGTTTTGTAATATTTTTCCACCATCACCGCCGCTGATTAAAGTGCTACCTCGCATTGGAGCGAGATTGTGATAAAATTATCTGGCAATATAATGACGTTTTTTTTTCCTCTCTTATTTTATTAACTGATATCGATGCCCTGTTCCCACCCATAAATTAATAGCCCCATATTAATAACTTATAAACAAAGCGAGTAACTAGGTAGGTGGCAAAAATGGTTCGGCTAGATTTTTTTAACGTAGTTTATATTCATTTATTCTGCTACGCCTTCTTATTTATTATTAATAAAAATATAAAAAATGCCCTAACAATTGGTAATTAACACCTTTGCATCAGTCGAGTGACCAATAGTATTTAACTAGAAAGTTATGTGAATGATGCATATCTCTATCAATCACTTTATAGGGTGTGGGAAAATAATGAGACTTTAATGGTATAACACGACACTGTGGGATTAATAGGCACTTGTCTAATTTATCTAGTAGAGGACACAATATGTATATTCTTTCTGGATGAATAGGAAAATCGCAGTTCGTGTGCTATATTATTGTGATAACACTAGTTTTAGTTTAGCTTAGCTTAGTGATAACACTAAGGTTTGGAGAGGAAAAGTCAGATGTAAAAACTATACAAAGCAGACCAACGACGCTGCGGAGTTTGATACAAAAGGATCAAGCTGGATAAAAAATGTTCTAAAACAAATTATAGTGCTACAACAGACTTCTTTCGGTGGGTCATGCGCATTGCGGGGAATGGTAATTTTTGGAAAAATCGCTCAGGTCAATTTTTTTTTTTTTGGGGGGGGGTATGACATTTGGTGAAGTTCAATTCTGTATGTAACCAGCGGCGGCGGGAAGGAGATAAGGTTGTTGTTAATGGCAACCACCTTTTTTTATTGCACTATATGAAAGCTTAAGTATTTCTGATTAATTTGGTATTCAACATGTAGGGGGCTCGTAGGGAAAATTCGGGAGAAAAATAGAAAAATCCGTAATCTCCAATTTTATCTTTTTCAATGGGATAGCCGAGTCTAGGCGCCAGAACACAACAATTTTTGTTGAAATAACTCTTTTCATCTGATTTTAATGAATCAAATGTTCAAACTGCTGACCGCCTGTAGTTTGACAATGACCCAGCCTGTCGACAAAGGCTATCTCCACATTCCTGATTATTTCACGTGATATATGATCGATCTCATGGAGAATGCGTTGCTTCACGTTTTCAATTGTCCAGTCTGCCACGATGTCTGCACACTTTGTTTTTCAAGTATCCCCATAAGAAAAAATCGACTGGGGTCAAGTCAGGAAACCTCGTAGGCCATTTAATTTCCCCTCTTTTGCCAATCAGATGATATGGAAATTGATGGTTCAAATGACTATTTGAACCACCATGACAGTCTCTTACGATGGCTGCGTAATGTGGTTGAGCTCCGTCCGCAGAAGCATTTCTGATAGTCTTCAACTATCAGAAATAATGGACCAGTTGCGTTTGACTTTTTAACTCATTCCATTTACTGCAACACTCAGGTGGACAATTACCTACTTGATTACTAATGACGTCTGGAAACTATGTGTGGACCCAGTACAGGTGATATGGAAGGCGGTGCGTGATATTCAGTTAAAAAAATGGGAATTTTTAGGTGATGACAACACAGAAAGGATTATAGTAAAAAATCTCACAAGTTTGCGAAAAATTTTCAAAAAACACGAGCCCCCTGGGTTCTCAGTAAGCTGTGGGATATTTGCTATTTTTTTTCATAATCTAGAAACAAATATAAGGAGACGTTTTTCGATTTGTTACAAAATATTTTTTTTTCAAAAAGTTATGGCCATTTTAATTTTAATTTCATAGGAACATTTTGTTTCCCAAAATTAAAATGGCCATAACTTTTTGAAACAAAAATTTTTGTAACAAATCGAAAAACGTCTCCTTATATTTGTTTCTAGATTATGAAAAAAAATATACTGCAAATATTCCACAGAGCGTTACTGAGAACCCAGGGAGTGCTCCAGTATTTTTGAAAAATTTTTCGCAAAATTTGCTGACGATTTTTTCACTATAAATCCTTTCTGTAAGAGGCGTATAGTCATCACCTAAAAAGTGAAGTGGGTCCCATCGTCGTTTTCAAGATATGGCTAACTGAAGTATCACGCACCGCCACTGGTATGGAGGATAAGAAACCACTGATCTATATACTCGTATGAACCTTCTCTGATCTGAATTTTTTTATAAGTTACAATACATTTTTTAACTTCACCCCCCCTTTTTTAATCAAAAACAGTCCACTGTTCTTTCTGAGTATTAAAATATGCTGAACTAAGGGTCTGCTTTTTACCACTTACAAAATAAAGGAGGCATGGGACCTACACCATATTTTAGGGGTGGTTACTAGATCGAAGTAAAAGGCTATAATGGCAAAAAAATCTTCAGGGAAAACTTGCGAAATTTTTTTCCAAAAATGACTGCTTCCGGGCAGATCTTAGAAATGACTTGCAAAATATTTGCGTAATATTTTTTTTTAATAATCACCGAGTAAACACAATTTTTTATACTTGTGATTTTTGCAAAAATTCTTATTTTGCGTAAATATACAACTATTATAAAATCTCATAGACGAAATGTTGGGATGAAATAAAAATTCAAATTACCGTAACTTTTACAGATCTCCAAATACAAGAAATCATAAGTACAAAAAATACTTCGTATTTACTCGACGATTATAAAAAAAAAATATTTCGCAAATCTTATTGTGCAAGCCGTATCGAAGATCTGCCTGGAGGCAGCCATTTTTGGGAAAAAATATTCGCAAGTTTTCTCTGAAGATTTTTTGCCAATATAACCTTCTACTTGGGTCTAACCATTCCCTAAATTATGATGTCGGTCCCATGACTCCTTACGAAAAAACGAGCATGTCAAATTTCACCGGCCGCCACTGTCTGACAGAGTCCAGCACTTGTATACACACTGTACAACGTGCTAAATAATATCCGAGCTAATATTTTCCTGTTCTATATGAATTCAATGCTTTAACAAATCTAAACTATTAAGTCTATTATTTATTGAACTTTTTATTTTGTGAAATTTTTATTAAAGCGATCCTAAAAAAATCTAGTGATGTTAAATCAGGTGGGTGTGCTGGCCATTCCATCCAAGGGCGTAGCCAGTATTTTTCTTTGGGGGGGGGGCGACCAATGCAGATTAAAAAAAAAGTCATTGAAGGCAACGGCAAGCGCAATCTCCCGACTATTTTGGTTTCTACTTGACCATTTGGGGGGGGCGCAAGTGGGGGGGCGATCGCCCCCCCTCAAATGGTCAAGTAGAAACCAAAATCGATCGCGCCCATCGCCCCCCCCCCCTGGCTACGCCCTTGATTCCATCGATCTCCTTCTATGTACCTCGGAGGGAACACCACCATCCAGGGAAAACCGGATCCGGTAATCCGGCGGATCCGGCATCATAAGACATCTATCGGATCCGGCGCCAATTTGCCGGATTCGGTAAATTAAAAAAAAATACATGAAACATGAATTTATTGACAATAAAACCGACTAGTGTACGAGTAGAAGCAGAAAGTGCCTTCTCAGCCGCTGGTTACATTTGTAGCTCTGTAAGAAGTCGACTGGAAGATGATAAAATTAACACTATTTGTTTTCTAAGATAATTTTTTCAAAACCAAGTGATTTTTTTATGATTGTTTTACTTAAAATAATAATTTAAAGTAAGTATGTTAAAAAAAGAAGTTTATCCACTCATTATTGTGACAATTGTGCCATTGATGAACAGATTTTTGGTAACTGTCATAATTATAAGAATGAAACAAGCTACACTAAGCCGAAAACAACACTGTAATATTTATCGAAATTCAGTAGCGCTCCCCATATAGCGTTCGAACAATTAACTTCGCCGAAAGTCTCAGGCGGCCATCTATTCAAAAGTTGTTCGAAGAGCAGATGCCACTTTATTTTATGGTGTTTTCTTATTAAATTTTGAGTGTTCATGTTAAGGTTCACGTAAGGATGTAAGGATTCAGCTGTGCAAATCCCATCTCGTACTGGACCATCTAGTTCTAGACCACCTTTACCAGTACCAGAGCGATTTATTCATAAATATAACCCTAAACGCCTTCGTAAATCTTCTTCCTCGGCGGAATCAGATTATTCTTCAGGTTTAGATGTAGAAGGAGTTTTAGAAAACGAACTGACTGATGATGAAGACAAGACTGTCTTTTTTCTGTAATCCTGCAAAAGAGTCACTTCATAACTGTAAATGGAAAGTCACTGGAAATGTTTTTGCTTAAGTGGTCGATATTTGCCTCCTTTTCCCTATACTTTGTAATACATTCACTTGATCATCTTTTATACAGTTGATTTTGGAATGTAAAAGCAAAATGATTTTGATGGAACCAATACTGCCGGATCCGACCGGATCGATGGAAATTCGGCCGGATCCGACCGGATTGAAATTGGTGCCGGATTGCAATCCCTATACGTGAGTACCGATGAACATCTATTAGCCGCTTGCATTTCATGCGAGCTAAACTGCCGACTTTTTTTCCGCGTTCCCAGCGTTTAATTTCGTTTTGTTCGGGCAGTAGAAAGCGTGTAACATAGTAGTTAAGTAATCATGTGCATTTTCTTGAAAATTGCACGACGAGAAGTCCCGAGGTGACCGTGTGGCAGGCTACCTGAATTCGTAAATGGTTTACATGCCCTGAAACCCACACCAGAATTATACATCTGCGGCCTCGATCCCCTCGCAGACGTGTCAAATGAGGAAGCAATCCCGTCCCGGATTTGCATTAACCCCAGAGCAATTGCGTTCGCGGATTACATCGCGCCGGACTTCATTATTTTATGCATATTATCCGCTCGCGTTTGGATATTAATTTTCATATAAAACATTTCTGTTGTTAATTAACTCTCGCGTTATTATACGGAGCCGAAGGAAGGCTACCAGTCGCATGCCTAATCGTGCATTGTCCGGTGGCATTTTTCTTTCCGCCAAGAAGAATTTCACTCGACGTTTCTCCAGAGTTGAGAATCCAATTCCAAAAGTAGCTTAATTCATATAGACATTTATTTACGTAATACGTTTGCAAATTAGGTACATGAGTCAATTAAAATTAGTCTTTTTTATGATTTGGATGAATTTTATCCAACTCCGTTTTAAAGTAGGAAAGAATTGTGTTGTTTCAAATGTAGCAAGGCTTGCAGGGTATAAATAAATTCAGCTTTTATTTCTCGACCTTAATTCAGCTTTCTTAAAGCCTAAATATCAAAAGAAACACTGACATCAACAGCATATTCTAAAAGATGTGCTGGTTATCACGCCAAAAAAACTTAGTTCTTGACCTTGGGGCCCCCACAAGGCCAAACGGAGGTGGTAACTCAAGGCCATATCTGAACTTTACGTTCAGATTTGTTCAGATAAAGCTTATATTCAAAATTATTGCCGCCAACTTCTGTACGGTACGGATTTTAGCAGTTTGACCTTGTGGGAATCTCCAAGGGGGTCACTGAAGACCATATCTGATCTTAAAATATTCCGTTCTCTCTATTTCCGGCGTCAAAAGTGTGAAGTTCGATTTAACAAAAATTCTTGACCTTTAAATAACCTTTAAGGCCATGGTCAAGGTTAAATCCAAGGTCACCGTTAAATAGCCAGGAAAAAATCATAAAACTTTTGTAATTAACATTTTCCCTAAAACTGCACTCCCGCCGAGTTATTCTGCCGTACTGGAACTTTGGGCTCACCCTTTATATATGAATATACATAAATAGTTACTACATAGTTTTTAATTATAAATCAATCATTGTATCAACGTAAAATAATCATTATAGATTATTTTAGCTGTTGATCATTTAGATGGAACTGCCGCTGGTTGCAGAAATCCGAAACTAACTGAGATGTATATCAGAGATGTTGTGGATCAGAAACAGATTATTGGTTTATTTAAACAATGTAGTTATTGCAAAAAGCAATCGTTTTGATATAATCCTAATGGTCAATAATAAATCACTCTCATAAAGGTAAAGTCAACAGATGATACAGGGAAATGCCTGTTTGAGTGCCTGATTTACATACATATACTGTGTTAAAATATCCGGATAGTTTGATTATCCTCCTAAAGATATTCGGATTTTTACCACATTGTTACTACTCGCAAAAAAATAAGTATATAACTAGAAATCCAGACAATCAAATCAATAGCTAAGTGACGACCAAGCAACCGAAACAGTAATACATACGTCTCTTTGTAACATAAAAGTTCCGATCCATGCACAACCCAACAAAACACTAATTGGGGAAACACCATGGAATCAGACTGTTACCTTATCTCGCCTATAGTCCCGACTTGACATAATCAGTTTAAAATATATTTCGATCTATGGAACATTTCTTGTCCAAGCGACATTTTACTAATTTTCAGAAAGGGAAAAGAAAGGTTATCAGTTCCTTCAATCAAAATCACAGGGACGGTAACAATGATAGAGTGCACCCAGAATATCTTTGCCCGCGCAAACGTAGTACGACGTAGTATGACCATACCTGAGAGGTATAAGAGATGCCCACAAACAAACAATAACAGACTGTACTTCTCGATGCGTTCACGGCTGTAGCTACAAAGAAATGAGCACAATTTCAGGTTTTGTTTGTTGCTGCCAAGGGCAAAGTTACTATTACTGCACCGTATCTTGGAAACTTTGCTCGTATTTGACCAAATGAATTTGAATAACCCAAATGAATATAATACAATTCACAAAAAAAATCTAAAAACCGACGATTGTAGTCATTACTTGTGGTGTACCTCAAGGAACCTATTCATGACTAATGTTTACTTCACATGGCATAGTTTGAGTTGTTCATTCGATATTACTTTTCACAAGTATTTCACAAGGAATACTCGTAAATTGTCTTACCTAACATACCATGAACAATATAAGTAATGACCATGTTACATAGATGATTTATAGGTAATTTGGTATAGCATAAATGACAAATTATATAAATTGTTAGAGATCTTGACGGAGTTCTTTATTCTGCAAAAACGCATATTTTCAGTGCAGAAATCATTCGACTCGTACAACCACAAACATTAACGCTTGCTCACACAGATGTCTTTATCTAAGAGTCTGATAAAATATCTTACTTTGATCAGTACATTCTGATTTCAAATACATCCAATACATACAAATCCAGATTCGACTTTTTTTGTGTGGTTCTAGATGCTTTTCCATTCCATCTTCACAATCATGAGATGTATGCATAATGGTTTACTCTAAAGGTAGTGGATACATAAGTTCCCTAACACGTTAACAATAAGCTTAACTTATCGGCTGAAGAAACGCTCAAAGCCCGAGTAAATTAATAAACGTGGTAACTTTTTGCCCTTATGCTGCATTGCGGTCATACAAAACAATGTGATTTGATAACTGAATCCAACTGGTAAGAAGTGTGTTATTTACAAGAGGCACTAATACGGCATTGTAACCACGTATACATAAATAAAATCGCGTTTCCTCGATATACTTATAAATACGAGCCAGATTCCGAACGGGCATTGTTCGATCTGACAGCCATAATTATTGATCAATTATAGGTAAAGAAAAATCGCAAGCATCCAACCATTTCAAACGCCACGTCTCTATCCAGTAGCATTCCTGATTTCTTCAGAAATCTTATTACAATTACAAATTACTGAATGGCTTCGTTAACGTCTATCATAAGTAATTAATATACATGATGAACTTATTGGTATTAATTTATTCGACTGCATTTAAAGGACAACGTCGGTGGACTGATAGAATTTTTATTAAACCGATTAAAAAAATATTTTAATAATGTCTCGTCATGTTTTTCGACATTTTCTAAACCTTTGTGTAGGAAGAACTAAGCAGATATGGACCTTCTAGAAGAAGAAGGTAAACAAACACATGAATACACAGGTATTGCGGTACACTGTGTATATCAATATAAAAGTTGATATCTGCATTCTATTTTGTGAAATATAAAAAATTGACAAACCTTGCAATCACAGGTGGTCACTTAAAAGGACACAAATAAATTTGAGATAGTAACTAATTTCACAGAAATACATTTTATGCAATACGCGACTCAATATGAGCGTTGCACTCACTGGTGGTCACTCAACAAACTTTCAACCTTCGTGGCGTGTGTCACTGGGAACTCTTGGAGGAAAATACCACCATTACCGCCACTATCTATTACACAGCTTCACAAAAAAAATTCGTTTGCAGGGGTCTAATTATAGATACTATAAGTTTTTTGGGTCGCTGAAACCGAATCCGAAGTCCAAATTGCTCCATCAGATCCGGTTCTTTTCCTAACCTCAAAAAAACAGGCCTAAAACCATGAAATTCAAGGTAAAAATTATACAGTAATTTGATAAAAACCCAAACTATGAAATATATGAAATCCCATAATCATATATTTCATCAATTCCATAACCCTATAATCTCAAAACTCCACGACCTTAGGCCCCATAACCTCAAAAACACAATAAATAACCTTATGATTCTAAAACCCCATAACCCGTTAAAAAAAATACATTATACGCTTAAGCAGTACTTATAAGACTTGCGCTTAAGCAGTGTAAATCGATATGTTTGAAACGGATTTGCCCTTCAACCTCACTACCACTCAACCTCAAAATCAGGTGATCCTAAAACTTCATAATCCTGAAAACTTCAAGAGGTTGAAGGGCACACCCGTTTCAAACATATTGATTTACACTGCTTGAATGCTTATACTTAAGTCTCTTTTTTACTGGTTTTTAAGGTTTTTCAATCTCAAGGTGTTAGCTCTTCGCAAATGTCTAAATTTCATATTAAAATCCGCGGTGGAAGTCGATTCCCGTCAAAACACAAGGTTATGAGATTTTTTGAGGTAATGAGGTTTTAGGATCACGCGGTTTTGAGGTTAAGTGGTATTGGGATTGAAGGGCAAATCCGTTTCAAAGATATCTATTTACACTGCTTAAGCGCGTATGAGTCTCTTTTTTACTGAGTTATGGGGTTTTAGAATCATAAGGTTATTGGGTTTTTGAGGTTATGGGGCCTAACGTCATGGAGTTTTGAGATTATACGGTTATGGAATTGATGATATATATGATTATGGGATTTCATGTATTTCATAGTTTTTATCAAATTACTATATAATTTTTAGCTTGAATTTCATGGTTTTAGGCCTGTTTTTTGAGGTTAGGAAAAGAACCGGATCTGACGGTGCAATTTGGATTTCTGATTCGGTTTCAGCGACCCAAAAAATATGTAAAAAAGTGTACATAGTCAGACCCTGCAAACGATTTTTTTTGTGGAACTGTGTTATGCTCGACTCCTCAATTTGGCTCCTCAATCTCCTCAATTGGTCGAATATTCTACGGTCGAGGCTGGGCAAAGTTATACTACTGGATCATAGTGCGTGTCCTCATGTAGCAAAACAGACACCCCTTGAGCTCTTGCAGTTAGGTTTTGAAGTCCTGCCCGCTCCACCGTATTCACCAGACTTTTCCCCCACTGACTATCATTTGTTCTGTGCCCTCAGCAAACAAATTCAACAGTCAAATAGTTTATTTATTAAAAAATAAATAAACCCAAAAAGCGAAGCGAAAAAGTTGCGTATTACTATTTGTAGATGATGACTACAAATAGTAATACACAACTTTTTCTCTTCACAACCGCGTGAGTTCTGAGAACGTGGTATTCGCAGTCTGCCTACTCAACTACTCTATAACTACACCATACAACTCTATAACCATAACTGATATAGTCGAATGGTGCTTACATTCTAAATTAAATTTTTCCTGTTTATAAAATAAATAATCATAATTGAACATACCAACAAAGCTCATTACTTTTAAATCAACCGATTATTTCTGGATTTCAAACAGCCTTCCGTACCTAAAAATACTTTTTCACTAACAGATAGACTTATCATAGACAAAAAAAATTAATTTAATTCAACAACTTGCTTCCCTTTTAATTGATAATTACTAAAAATGTATATCGTTTGGATTTGTGCCTATTGTAAAATTACTTATGTATACGTAGGTTAGAGTTAAACTGTTTTATTACCCAACATTTGAAGTAAAGCAACTAAACAATAATGTCAGTACCAGGATGTTAGACAATAAACGTCTGACAAACTTTCAACCTTGACACATTCTGCTAATTTCTGTTTTATTATAATATAAACATTTAAGTGTCATTTAAACATTAAATGGTACTTAAATAATCATTCAGTCCATAATTAATTCTAATCTATTTCATGACGTTTTAGGCGAAATAACTGAAACGATATTCAGTTGTTCCTAGGCAATGGCACAGAAAACTTATCGAAAAGCTCTAAATAATTTACTTTACTATCTAAATTCGATTAAATATAATTAATTGCACTAACACCCATTCGAGGAAGCAGAGATTTGTTAATAACCGCCTAGAGGTTGTTACCCGAGCTGTTGCTCTCATGATATATAAAACACGCATTTAATTGATTAGATAACCGACTAACATTAACATTATTACAGGCAATTAACAAATATTTTAATTTTATAATACGTTTTTTATTCAGATTGGAATTTATCTCCGCTTCCCTGGATCCTAAACAAACTATAAATCTTCGGGAGTTAATTATTTAGTATAAAACTTTTCTCGGGTTGAATATAAATGAGCTAATATTGTTCCAGATTGGACATCTTAATCCTGTCTTGCTTTTAAGTGTTAATTAATGTAAATTTTCCTCAGATATGCAGTCCGATGTGCGTCGGACGACCTGCACAATTCGGTTTGAATTCTAATTGCTGACATCGACTGAACTTTATTAATTGGTAACCTCATTTCGACCGACCAAATGACTTAATTAAGAGTGTCTAATTCTGAAGAACCAATTGTCTCCATATGATTCAGCACAATACTGGACAGAATAATAATAATGATTGTCTAGTAGTTTTAGGCTGAAAAGAAAGAAGAATTATACATTTTTGGTAAATGTAAATGTGTTCCTCATTACAGGAAAATATCACAAAATTCACTCTCACGATGTTGGGACAATTATAAGAGTAGAATTGAAAGAGTTGTCACAAAATTCATCAAAACAATCATGGGGCGAAACCCAACACAAATGGGGCGAAAAAAACACTGTCTGCATATAACTGAAAAGTCAATGTTTCCAAAATTCTTGTCTGAAATCAATTCTTGATTTAAAAAATGCGGAAGATCGAGAACAAAGTCAAGATTCCTGGCAGGGTTTAAAAGACCAATTATGAACACTGAGTACCCAAGCAAGTGGTAAAAATCAAAATCATTGTTGAAACGGTAGGAAAATTTTTCTGTTTCGCAGACTATTTCTGAACAGACAGTGGCAAACCATTTCACCTTGTCAGTTAGTGAACGCACTAATGATGTCTTGAGGCACCATAATGTATGGATCTACCCCTCCTCCAATCTGAAGTTCCCGAAAGTAAATTTTCTTTCTGCGATGAATAACAATGTTTATTTCAAACTGTCAAATAAGATATTTAAGATAAGGAAATATTTTTTAGTTTAAAAGTCAAATTAAATGTTCAGTTTGCTTCGACGTCAAACTTAAACGTGGTTTCTAAACGATTTTCTTGTTTGAAACCTATATTTTAACTGACTATAATTACATAAACAATTACAATGTGTCTTATAAGACACGAATAGAATAAGTGAAGCTAATTTATTGCGTTGTTAAAAATTGGTATTATAGTATTACTTACTCTGAATTAATGACCTTACTAATTGAAGATAATTAAACTTTATGGTTAAGGAAATATGCATTAACGGCCACAGGATAGAACAACTCTATTAGATATAGAATAGAATACCCACTGATTTTGTTGCTAACGCTGAACATGCAATTGCAGTAAATTAAAGAGCTAAGCTGTTAAGCCGGACATTGTAATTTTATTACTGTAATGGGAGTATGTAATTTACGATATGTAAATTACGGTGGAGTTTATTATTTTGGTCACTGTTGTAATGAATTGCAAAAAAGAAGTTCACGAACGATTAAAAATCTTAACTATGGACCTTACTTGTGAGCTTATTGAATTTAGCAGTGAAAGTCTAAGAGTTTAGAAAAATATAAAACTTTATATAAGACTATCATGGATAGTTGCGTAAATAATATCTATCAAGTAAAATTACCAACGTATTCTCATGCTATAATTTTGGTTATAAGCCATTCTCTGTCCAAAATACCTTATGTTTCCATAGCTCATACATTGAATACACCAAAACAATCCAGCAGTTTACCAGTTATAATGTCTCAAATGCTGCTTTTTACATAATGTAGGTATGTTGGACTATCGTTTTTTTTATATGTATAAGAAATATATGATATATAATTTAAAAAAGCAAACTCAACGTTTTCAGCTAACATTCCAAAACCGGACCTTAGTTTTCTACATCTACCAAACCCAGATATCCTGCACATCTAATAAAGTCCTAAGAATTTTAAAGAAAAACATAACCCCTTGAAATTCAAAGTATTCTCTGGAAAATATGAACGAAAGACTAAAAATATGGTGTTGAAGAACATTTCATCATTGCATTAAAATCTACTACCCTTCGCAGAATGGTAGAATCCTATCCAGAATTAGTCCTGCAAAACATGAATGATAGTAGAACAGGTCTGCTCTACAGCAATCGGTAGAAAGTGGATTTTACTTTACCACAGTACTTAATTTCTACTTCTTCGTGACTGATAAAGGCTTGTTCAGAATACCTCTCTCCGTGAGTTCTCTTTGTAATACAAATAATTATGTATATGTGACCGGGGTCGAGGTTCTGCTCCTTATTGTGTCATTTTTGAGAAACTCTTTGGATATTCTTGTTAAACAGTAATTACCTGTATGATATTGCCATACCTTTTGATTTACATACTATTTTGCATCCTGTGTAATGTATGCATTTTCAACAGTCCTCGATACTCTTTAAATGAATGTGGTATTTTCCTTTGGTATTTTCACTCAGCTTGTATTTGATCTTTTCGAAACTAGCACAGTTTCTAAGTCACAAGTATCTATAACTAAGTTTCACAAGATCAGAAAAGATGACAACCGTTCTAATATAACATGTGCTGATGATCATTACTTTAGATAGACTATCTGCAGAAAGCCGAAGCTTAGCGATTCCCGACAACACCCCCCCCGCCGCCTTACCCAAAAAGTTTCAAAGTTCCCATTTTAAAAAAAAAAAAAACAAAACCCCAACATTTTTTCTCATTATGTCACTGTAATCATTGCGGAAGCCATGCAATTCATAAAAGTAATAAACTATAACTTGAACACGAAAAACCCTGGGAACCCCCCCCCTCCAATTAAAACCCCCTTATTAACAGTGCAGTGTTTTGTTGCCCCCCACAAACCCAAAAAAACCCACCCCCCCCCCTTTTACGCACACACCCCCCCCTCCCAAAAACCTTTCCCCCCCCAAAAAACCCCCCCCAAAACTCCCCCCCTTTAAAATTTTTTTTAAAATTCCCCTAATTACCCTTCTCGGTTAATCCTAAAACCAATCCCCCCATCCTTTCCCCCCCTTTTAAAAATCCCTTTTTCAAAAAAGGCCCCAAATCCCAAAAAAAGGGTTCCCCCGGTGGGGGGAAAAAATTTTTTTTTTTTTTAATTTTTTTTTCTTAAAATTCCTAACTTCCAAAAACCCCCTTCCAAGAAATTTTTAAACCCCCCCCCCCCCCCGCCCCCTTCCCCCCCCCCCCCCCCCCAAAAAAAAAAACCCCCCCCCCAAAATTTGTGTTAGCCCCACAAAACCCCCCCCCCCCTAAAAAAAAAAACTCCCCCTCCCCCATTCCCTTCCCCTTCCTCTTTTCCCCGGCCCCCCCTTTTTTTTTTTTCCCCTTCTTTTTTTTATTAAACCCCCCCTTTTGTGTTTTACGGGAAAATAATATTTAATTCTTTCCCCCCCCCCCAAAAAAAAAAAATTTTTACTATAAATCCAAAAAATTCCCAATTTAAAAAACAAACAATGCTCCCCCCCCCCCTACACAAAAAAAAATTTTTCCCCCCCCCCCCCCCCCCCCCCCCCGGGGGACTCCCCCCCCCACACAAAATATATTTATTTACGCGCCGGCCCCCCCCCCCCCCCCCCTATAAAAAAAAAAATAACCCCCCCCCCCCCCCCCCCCCCCCCCCCCCCCCCCCCCCCCCCCCCCCCCCCCCCCCCCCCCCCCCCTCCCCCCCCCCCCCCCCCCCCCCCCCCCCCCCCCCCCCCCCCCCCCCCCCCCCCCCCCCCCCCCTCCCCCCCCCCCCCCCCCCAAAAAATTTTTCCCCCCCCCCTTCCCCCCTCCCCCCCCCCCCCCCCCCCCCCCCCCCCCCCCCCCCCCCCCCCCCCCCCCCCCCCCCCCCCCCCCCCCCCCCATTTTTCTCAAAATTATTTTCTCCCCCCCCCCCCCCCCCCCCCCCCCCCCCCCCCCCCCCCCCCCCCCCCCCCCCCGCCCCCCCCCCCCCCCCCCTATTGATGGACATATAATAATTATTACCTACATAAAACTGTTGTTGGTATTTGTACGTAATGATATGGTACACTTTTTAAATGATGTGTGCACATTAAAGCCAAATCATTTTTCGAATATTACAGGCTTTCTTCATGTCGCAAAAAAATCACCAGGTGCGGATCCGATTCAATTTCGGCGGTCAAGCGCGCGTAATAAATCTTCATCAACAACAAAAAATCTAGCCAGAGGCGTGTATCCGTAATTTTGGCCCACACAGGAGCACTAATTAATATGGCGATCATACCTCCGCTAATGCGTTATTTGAAATTATGGTTGCGGCCGCTTTGAGTCAGCGCCATCTATTTAATAAACCGTTGCTTCGAAAATGACACTCGTAATTAATTTAAGAGCCTAGGGATTTCGTGATTTATACGAGATATGCCGGAGGAGAGTGTTTGACGAAGCAAAGATATAAATTTCATACCTATCAGGAAAAATTCACTGGGCTCTTGATTTATAGGTTATGGTCCACTAAAATAATTGAATTGATATATCTTTAATCAGTAATAGTTTCATGCAACCTATTTAACATACCTTACAAAATATATTGATAACATATTACTTAACAATGATATACGAGTACATTGGAATAAAAGTACGTCATATGAAAATTACCATATCGGATATTGGACATAATAACGAGCCATTAAAAAAGACGTCATCAAAGTTGGCCGAACAAAAAAAAAGACGTATTTCTATTCTTAATCTCAAAATTACATTAAACAAAAAACTGGACGTTTTCCACGAAACACCGAACTACTACACTTTTCTCGACGCGCGTTTCGCTATTAAAACTGTTAAAAACAGTTTTAATCTTCTCCTGAAGATGCCAACTTGGTTGGCGAAACGCGCGTCGAGAAAAGTGTAGTAGTTCGGGTTACAAAACATTGAATTGTCAAGACTGCCACACTATGTGTCACAGCCATTATTTATTTTACAATTGTGACAGCCACTTGTCAATAGTTTGACAACAACAAAATTTTGCTTCGAACTTCGACATAACCGCTATTTCCATATAACTCGGTCATAGCCAGATTTGATGACTTTTCTTTTAACAGCTCATTATTACGAGTATGTGGAACTTAATGTATTTAATTTAACCTGCAGCAACCTGGAATTGATGTATTGGCAATGTAGCTAATTTCTAAAAGAACTGTAAGAATAATACAACTCAAATTAGAAATAAAACTTGGGATGGAAGCAAAAAGAAGACAAGCCTTTTTGATGTCTCAACAAGAATATCACAATAAAAATGATTATTAGAGCGTTCTTATAGACCACGACAACAGTTTTTAACTTATTTAAATGTAAATCTTATAACTATTAATTTCAAATTATCTACCAACAAAGAGAACATGTGACTATTCTCCTACAATCATAAATCCTCTAAAAAAGTATTTATTTTAACATTAAATAATACATACATTAATTAAAAAGATTGACGTAAAATATTTGATTATCTCAACTTGGAAAACGACAGATGTTATAAATAAAAGTTGCCATGTCATATTAGAAAAAGGAGTGCCTTGTCTTTCTCTACTAAGAAAGTTTTTTTTGTTGCAAAATTTTATGTAAATTGGTGTCATAGTTTTTGAACTCTCCTGGTCACCAATTTGAAACAGTGGTTTGGAAAATAAAAACATGAAAGACAAGTTTACAAAAATATAAAATATTTTAAATTAATAAATATATTAAAATACAAAGATAATTAAAAAATATAAAAAAAAAAAACGTGGAAAAATTATTTTTTGACATATGAAAAGTAATTTACATTCCAAAACAAAAAAAATTAACGAAATTGTGTAAAATAAAAACTTAAAATTAGTTTTAATGTAGAAAATGAAAATTGAAAAAAAAAAAATTGAAAAAATTAAAAATTTTTCTATTACTTGCAAAATGTAGGTAAATAATTTAAAAGTTACTTGGAATTTTTTGAAAAAAATAATTTATTTATTAAAATAAAAATTAAAAAAAAAATAAAATTATAATATTTTTTTAAAATATTGTTTTAAAATTATTTCCTCATAATTTAAATAGTTAAATAATATTTATAGTATATATTATAAGTTAATAATTAATTTATTAGAAAATATAGTTTAGAGTTTTTTTTTATTTTTATTTAAATTTTTTTATATTAAATTTATTTTAATTAAATAGTTATAAATAAGATTTTATAAATATATGTTTTAAGTAGTTTATAATTTAATATTAGTTTTGATTAGAAAAATAAAAAAAAAAAATTATAATAAAAATTTAGATATAAATAAAAAAAAATATAAAGAATATTAATAGTTTGTAATATTTGAGAAGTATAATAGGCAAAGTATTTTCACTATAATACAAATTATCAAAAATTGCTGATCCTAAAAAAAAATAAACACAACATCGAAAAACTCGAAACTTGGAGCTTCTATTTAATTTTTTTTCTTGTCCCAACGGCTATTTTCCCCAAGTTACAGCTCTTTGAAAATCACATAAATGTTTGGATTTTTTTATATCCCTTAATTTCTGCGTCTAGTATATTTAAAAAGTTGTATTTTACTTGGGGTGGCTGTCGGATAACTTAGGGTTTGTGTCCTACTCGCTTATTGAAATATTGTTCTGCCAATGTAATGAAAATGTTGAGTGGCTCAAAACTCATTGGGCATCACGAATATATTAAGTTAATGCAGAATAAAATAACATTCTATCCAAAATCAAACAAATTAATCTATCCTTCTGACCCACTATCCATTTGAAGAAATATTCAAACTTTTTTTTCCAATTGTGATTCAAGACCAATTAACTGTAAGCTATTACTATTTCTATTGAACAAAAACTGTGTTTTCGGAATTTGAAAGCCTTTTCAAATGGCATTCATAATAGTAAAAAATATTATCCAACAACAAAGGAAATTTCATCAGAAAATTATGATCAGTTTTCGTGACGAATAGGAATATTGACCATTAAAATTTGTTTAGTTGGCTTTCTTGAATCTTTTATCAGTTAATATTCATTCATATATTCGTTTTATATGTAATCTTAGAATTTATAGTTTTCATAAATATTATTCTATCGTCTCTGCGAAACGTATCAGGCGTTTGTTATGATAATTTTAATATTGGATTTGACATTCAAATTTGGTTTCACAAAACAACCGAAGATATAAGGCACTTTTTAATATGAAAAGGCTGTAACTGTGACTGGATTTCCTGGTACGTAAAACACGTTAAGTAATAGTTATAAAGTTACAGCATCCATAAAGTAAATTTAATGTGAGCTATGTCAAACTCGCCTGAGCTTTATGTCTTATTTCATAAAACTTCTTGCGATGTGGGTCTTACCTACGCTAACAGCTTCCGAATAAGTGAATGTCTTATTTATAGAAGTTAGTTTAAAGAACGTCAATTAGTTCCTGCTAGGTGACTTCATCAGTAAATCCATTAATCATTAACGGCAGGAATTTTGGAGACATTCCAGGGATGTACCTGTATTTAAGAACATGCGAAAAAAGCTTGATCCGATAATATAATTAAATAATAGCTGACGTTATTTGGCAGGCACGTTTATGAATATCCAGTTCCATAAATATAACTACGTTTCCAGGTGAGGTCTAAAAAAGTATAGATAAAATTTATTGAAAAGTCAACATGTTCTCAAAATATTTTCGCTAGACTCTAATAATTGACCTAATAGACCTAACAGACCAAGTTTTTTGAGGACCTATTTCATTCTCTTTTCTGATATCCACACCCTGCAATGTTTTTCTTAGTACATTACCTGACTTAAGACCAAAAAGCAGATTTATGGAGTTCTAAAATATTCAATTGGCTTTACAGAAAACTGTTAAAAGTACCAGTGTTAGTATTACACTCATCATATTGCCAAACATTCTAAAACACCATACACTATGAGGTGTAGCTATTAAATAACCGAACTGATGCTGCTACCAGTGCGCTGCAAGCGTGTTGCGCAAGTTTGAACAGAACTGTGTCTGGTGATACTTTCCCTACTATGAGCTCGCTGGGCAAGCCAGTGGATCGCTCAGTTTAACTGTAGCAGACTTTTGAATTAGTCTAGGCACCAGTTACGCGTCGAAAAAAATGTTAATAATCAGATGGAAATCTTGTTAAACTGGGGAAAACTTTTACAAAAGCTTATGCAATGTTAAAGGAAGTGTACGGGAATTAATGTTTATCCCGCACACAAGTTATTGAACGGTTTAAACGGTTTAAAGAGGAACGTGATCGTTTCACGTCCCTTGTTAAACCCAAGAAAATCCGCACCCCGGACGGCCCTCAACGTCAAAAACGGACGAAAACATTGAAAAAATTGGTATATCAATCCGCGAAGATCGTCGTCTAAGCATCCGAGAGCTTGCTGAAATAACAGGAATTGACAAATAACGTGTTCGCCAGATCTTGCATGAATCGTTCAAATGCGCAAAGTTTGCACAAAAATGGTGCCAAAACTCCTCACTCCCGAGCAAAAGGAATCAAGAATGAACATTTGCGCTGTCATTCTAAACAACATTGACACTGATCCAGGCTTGTAAGACACGGTGACACTGAAGGGGACAAGATACGAAAGTGTGGAAGCGGTTAAAGCAAAAGCGAAGGAGGTTCTGAACCATCTGATAGAAGCGGCCTTCCAGCGCTGCTTTTAACAATGGAAAAGTCGTATGGAGCGGTGTAGAGATTGCCAATCGGCGAGTACATTGAAGGCGAAAAAGTTGATACTGTAATTGGTAATAAATAAAAAGTGTTATGACAGCAGTTCGGTTATTTAATAGCCACACCTCGTATTTGTTTTATATCTCCATTTTCAAGTCCCTGACCCTTACGTATCATCCATAAAGAGGTTAATAAAATAAGTGGATCCATTATTCATACATATTGTGACGAAAAAACTCTTTCCCCCTTAATCCCCGCCCCTCGTCTTTTACCTCATGTCTCCCAAAATTCCTTTATCTATCTAGAATGATTATTATATTTTCTTTCTTTTTACTTTAACCCTTTAACGCCCAAGTACACTGTCAAGAGACATGAACTTAGAGGCTCATATTACTGATAAAAAAAAATAAAGAAAAAATAGCTAAAACCATGTATTCCTATGTTTTTGAGGTCGCTCTTTCGAATGAAATCATTAAAATTTGCAAAAAAAAATGATGTAACCTTCAATTTTTAACAAAAAACTATTAAAAAACGCGATTTTTTCAAGATTCTTTTTTTTAAATCGCAATTTCAGCTATATTATCGTCCTTTATACCACTCAAAAACAAATAGAAACGTGCACTCGAGACGTGTACTTAAAGGAAACGCAATGAGAACAATTTCATTTTCTCATTTTTGAGGTTAGATTAACTAGATATGGCAAAATTCAAAGGGTGATATTTCTCGTTTTTTATCAGTTGCGGGATCATTGACGCAAAAAAAAAATGAAAAATGATTAGTACTCTTGGGGTTTTTGGGGTCGCTGATCACGATCCCGATGTCATAATTTCAAAATTCAAGATGGCAGATCCAATATGGCCACCATCCCGAATCAAATTTCAAATTTTTCGATTATTTTGCCTCAAACTTTGTAAACCAGGGGTTTTCGGGGTCGCTAATCACGATCTCGATGTCAGAATTTCAAAATTCAGGATGGTAGATATGACATGACGACCATTCTGAAACAAATTTCTGAATCCTGAATTTTGAAATTCTCACATCGGGATCGTGATTAGCCCTAACCCCGAAAACCCCTAGTTTACAAAATTTGAGGCAAAATAATCGAAAAAATTGAAATTTGATTCGGGATGGTGGCCATATTGGATCCGCCATCTTGAATTTTGAAATTCTGACATCAGGATCGTGATCAGCAACCCCAAAAAACCCCTTGAGGACTAATCATTTTTCAAAATTCTTCTTTTGCGTCAATGATCCCGCAACTGGTAATACACGAGAATGATAAAAAATAATCTTGAAAAAAATCGCGTTTTTTAATAGTTTTTGTTAAAAATTGAAGGTTACATCAATTTTTTTGCAAATTTTAACGATTTTATTCGACAGAGCCACCTCGAAAATATGGGAATACAGGGTTTTAGTTTTTTTTTTTTTTTTTTTTCTATCAGTAATATGAGCCTCTAAGTTCATGTCTCTTGACAGTGCACTTGGACGTTAAAGGGTTAAGTTAAGTGAATAAATATTGTTCGTCCAGTTTATATGGAAATATCTATAATAAACTGCCTCTTATCCCCATGGCGATACGATACCACTTGAAAGACGGTCAAAAGGCGTAAGATAAATGAAAAACATTCGAGTAATGACGAGTGACGAAGTAAGGTGGTGTCGATCCACATTTTTTGCAACGAAAAATGCGATACTCAGGATTTTCTTTGCCTAGATGTGTGTAAATTTCTATGTATGTATGATACTTCATGTATACAGGGTACTTCACAGTGAGTCGCCTATTAAACGTTTTGGGAGGACCAAAAAATGATATGAAGCTGAAAATTTGTATTTGGGGGTTTTCGAGGATTCTCTACACATCTAAAACAATGGCAACTTTCTGGCACTTCCGTTTATACCGGAAGTAAACACTAACTTCGTTATTTTAAATGAAATGTTATATTTTTTATGCTATATTTGGTTTATGCTCATTAATTTAAAGTCACTGTAATAACCATTGTATATCTCTAAACTGAACGGTTTTCGAGATATTTAATTTTTAAGGAAAAAAAATTAAATTGCGTATTCCTACATCAAAATTAATATTTTTCACTCTGGTTAAATTTAACGATCGATTTTTTTCCACAAAATTACGAAAAACATAATATCTTCTTTGTCTCAAATACATTAATAATACCGCTTCCCCCCCCACCCCAAAAGGGATTTGGGTTCCCCCGGGTTGGTTTTTCCCAAAACCCCCCTTTCTTTTTTATTTTTTTTTAGGGTTTTTTCCTTTTTTTTGGTTTTTGTCTTTCTTTTTTTTTTTTTCTTTTTATTTTTTTTTAGAGGGCCCCCCCCGGGTTTTTGGTCCCCCCCCCCCCCCCAACAAAACCCCCCACCTTTTTGAAGAAAAAAAAAACCCCTTTTTTTTTTTTTTTTTTTTTTTTTTTTTTTCTTTCTTTTTTTTTCCTCTCTTTTTTTAATTTTTTGTGTCTGGGGGGGGGGGGGAAAAAAAAAAAACTTGGCAAAAATCGATTGTTATTTACTCCCGGACCTTTTACCACATAATTACGAAATATAGAGCTTACTTTCAGTTATAGTACATAAATGTCAAAATGTACAAGGTCCTCGAAATAGAGGTAAAACTTGGAAAACTTTGTCCTTCATTAAGTCGCCTATTTTAAATGGAACATACTGTATTTTGTTCTTTTCTTCGCTCCCTTTTTTTATCCTCTTTTGATACATACTGACATTCCCTATCCATAAAATGTACGGTTTTCGAGTTATATTAGGTAATTTATTAACAGTGCTAAAATATGGGTCAAAGTAATGTTAGATCGGGTGTAGTATGCTATGGACAACAAATGTATCATGACACAAAATTATTTTATGTATCAGTTGTATTATTTTATATATCATTCATAGGTGACAAGTTAGGATGTAATTTGTTGAATACATATTCTGCTCGTTGTACTAATAACGATCTGCATTAGAATAATTATTTTTCATGCACATGTGTACAAATATTTTACCCAAACTTTAGTGCTACGATAAATAGCAAGTAGTTACATTAATTTGACATATAAAATATTTTTTTTGTGATACATTTGTTGTCCATGGCATACTACCACCCGATGTAATATTACTTTGACCCATATTTTAACCATGTTGATAAATAACGTGATATAACTCGAAAACCGTACACTTTAGGGATAAGAAATGCCAGTATGTATCGAAATCAAGATTTGCAAATTTGTCCCTCTATTTTGAGGACACTGTATATTTTGGCATTTATCCAGTATAATTAAAAATAAGCTCTATCTTTCGTAATTATATGCTCTAAAAATCGACAATTAAATTTGACCACAGTGAAAGATATTAATTGTGATCTAGGAGTATGTAATTTAATATTTTTTGCTTAAAATTTGTATATCTCGAAGACCGTTCATTTTAGAGATATGCAATGGTTATTAAAGTAACTTTACATTAACGAGTAGAAATCAAATACGGCGTAAACAATATAGCATCTCATTTAAAATAACGAAGTTACTGTTTACTTCCGGTATAAACGGAAGTGCCAGAAAGTCGTTTTCGATATGTCCCCATCCCCATCCCCATCCCCAAAATCCCCTAAATACAAATTTTCAGCTTGATATCATTTTTAGTTCTCCCAAAACATTTAATAGGTTACTCACCGTGAAGCACCCTGTATATAATACGTACATATTAATATTTGTTCGGATAAATTGTTTTTTATCATCTAATTTAAGTGTTCTTGAATACACACAGTCTGTAACCTACCCGGATCGTTTATTTCCCCAACGAAAAAAAAAACTACAATATTTATTGAAGCAATTCTGCAAGAAAATTGTATAATTAACTTTACAATAAACTGACTGTATTAGTTTTTGAAATGTTTTATCTGCAAAATAATTTTTATAACTGAAAAAAAATTAAATGCTAGAAAAAATCTAATACTAATATTTAGAGCTGGTCAAATCATTGAGTCAACTAACTCTCTAACTCTACTGATTGGATAACTTAAAGGTAAAATTATGTAAATGAATACACTTATAATTCCAACGTAACTATTATTCTAAGGTATTAAACATATTTAAATTTTAGAACGATTTCATTCAATTTAGGATAATTCATTATAAGTGAGTTAAATGCTTGATACTGCTGGCGAAAGCAAAAAATATAACCCTGCGGTTTCCTTTACGAATTGCCACATAATAACACATGTCTACTCGACGATTCTAAAAATTTAAGAATTAATTCAAATAATCTGAGAATCTGGAAATACACAAATCAAAGTGTATAATTTAGATAATAACAGAACGAGGTCTGCACTGAAAACACTTTCTCATTTATGTGATATTATATATTAGAATTTTTTGTCTTCGATGACCCACTAAAAATTATTGAGGAATTGGTAGAAGCACGCGATAGCGGTTGGTCACGAACAGAGAGAATTTTTATATTTGTATAATTTCTTTGGTGCCCAATGATCCAAATTATATGTTAAACGACGGTGGCTGGTGAGTACCTAACTTCCAATTATTTTAGGGGGTAGACATACCTGAAGAAGAACCCTTTTTTATCAAAATTTTTGTCGCCACAAAAAAACGTAAAATAATTATTAAATTACAGCTAAAGATGTAACAAATCCGCAATAGATTCTTAGTGGAAATCGTGAGACAATGAAAAACAAATATAGAGCAGCTGTATCTGTTTCCTCCTTGTGTCAAATAACAAATCAGTCCTTCAACAAATCAAAATTTAAATCAATTCTACTCCCGAAATGTGACGAGAGACGTTAATTAAGTGAGATAGACGCATACGTCACTGTCCGGTCTAAAGTCCGTCCGGTTTTGGTGGGGCGGGAGCTCTGTTCTCATTGAAATAGGGAGAGTACAAAATCGACAACAACAGTTAGGTCTCACTTCCTTTCCTTTTCCGCTGCTGGCTATTTATTTACATACACACTGTATATATGAAATATTTCCACAAAAACAAGCAGAATGCGTGACCATTTATCCACGAAATACTTAGTAAATAAAAATACAACATAATGTAAGTTTAAGGTGACAACATGATTCAAGTAGAACTCTCGATTTTTTAAAAAGATGTGAACAATTGAATTTTTAGCAGGCACAAACTCTCAAGACACGTAAAATCTATGAATAATAGTAGGTAATATTTTTAAAATCACTTGTGCTTAAAATGTTTCTTGATAAACTTTGTTTTTTTTTTCTAACGTTTCGGCTTTACTCAGCCATCATCAGATCTACAATTACAAGAACAAAAATTTTTTAACTTACAAATTTATATACATGTATTCTAGTAACTTACAATATATTTTCTATTTTCTCTTTGAGTCGTGTCTATTGTAGATGTTTTAGTTCGACTGAGGACTGAAGGTTCTACAATTTCTGATTTGGTTGTTTATATTTTACGTATATATTATATTTATATAAGTGGTGTAATTTATGATGTGAGAATCTGTTGTGTGTTTACATAAATATGTATGTTACATAAATATGTGTGTTTATCTGTTTATAAAGTGACCGATAATCCCACAAGTTGATCAAGTTAATTGATCTTGATCAACGGTCAAGAAATTCCAAATCTAAAATGTTTCTAGAAATGTTTATATGAGTGTCTTATAAATATTATTTAATTTATTACATATTCTTATAAATGTATGCTTATATTTTATGAGGCTTTTCAATTAATTGCACAAATTTATCAATATGGTGTTTTTTAAGTAAAATGTGGAGCATTAAATGGGCTATCAAGAATAGTAAAAGTATTCAAGTAAATAAGTGTCAATTACCTCTGTAACAGTCTCAATTGTCATTATTTTATTACCTTCATCAAATATTTAACATCATATACTCTGCCATTGGCACTACATTTCGAAGGCAACCGCAAATAGGACTACCCACAAGAAGTGCTTCTTTACTCCCCCCTTAATCCCCACCGATGTCCGACCGGTCACCGGTTCGATCGAATTGTAATACCTGAAATTGATAACGAAGACATAGGGAGCTTTAATTGTAACATATATACCGTGTGTGTAAAGTCTACATTGGCCAGTTATGAAAAAGAACAAACGACAGACGTGAGTGAGTGAGTGAGAGAAGAAGTGAGACGACAGATAAGAAACAATCGCATACGCATCGAAGGTAGTGAAGGAATAAGATCAGCCCACTCACCACCTGCGCTAGTCGATAGAACGAGAAGTGTACAATTTGTCCTTTTCCACAGCCGGCCGATGTCGGCTTTACACATACTATAAACACAAACGTTAAAGGATATTCATGATATTATTTTTTCACATTTTATCTCATTATGTTTGCTACACAGACGAGAGAGGAAAAGTGAAAAACGCATATATACGTATATATATACATATATTTTTTATTTACATAATACTTAGTTAAGTATCAGGTTGATAACACTGTATATTTATTTTAAAAAACAAAATATATAAACGTACGTTTAAACCTTATCGCGTAAACTATTCAATTAAGATCCAAATAAGGCTCTCTCAACTGGTTAATCAATAACATAGGTGCCAAGTTTTCTATAAACGTTGGATTCAAGTTTATTGCCTCGAATCCCCATCCAATTTAGTAGTCGAAAACACGGCTAAAACATTAAGACCTGTTCCAGTGGATACACGATTGGGCGGCACCTAAAATCCATTGTAAGTAATTAAAGAAAAGGTAACAATAAAAGGCGTCAGGCGCGCTGATAAGGCCGATTGATTTAGTGAGGTAATATTCGGTAGTAGTCATGGGTGTAGGATGATCCCCTCTGCGCTGTATTTTAGGGAGTCTGGTTTCCGATGAAATGTATATGGCCACTTACAGATTTTACGTGCATCTGTCGCACACGTTATCCTTAAAATTATATATCGCGAATCTGTAGGTTCATAAATCAGGAATTGAAAAGCTGTAAAGATATTGAAATTCTTCACGCTTCCACTTTCTGAGTTAGGGCTGATTTCTACTCACTGAGCACACACAGCATGCTGACATTTTCTGAACTCTCATCAACAACGAAGTGTGGCTTAACGAAGACAATACTATAGGATCGAAATTTGATGAAGTTAAGTTGATGGTGAAGGACTAGTATGTATTTCTCAAAAATATGTTTAATTAGTTAGTAGAGTTAAAAAACTGAGGATTTTTTAAATTCATATTGATGCCTTTCTTTGCTCTTAGTTGTTTAGCAACGTCAACAACGTCGACCATGTTCACGTATTGTCATTGACGAAGAAATAGGTCTTGATGTTAAACAGGGAGAAGAAACTGGTCATGAAATCATTAAAGCTCACTTCTGACGGAAATGCAAATGTTCATTCAACATTAGATTGAGTTTGGTGGGATCAAGACATTACCTTTTATGAACTACGTCCAAGAAATGTATGTAGGTACTTCACCACTGCTGATATTTACCGCCAGTGGCTTCAAAAAAAAACTACTGGAAAAGGAAGTTACTTTCTAAAATGAGAAAGCCCAATCCCATACATTAACACAACAGTTCCTCTAACTTTTTTTACCAATATTTTTACCTGTAAAGCAATTTTTGTCGAATATTTAGGGCAATCAAAAGCCTACAGAATATAGAGTCGAAGATTTGAAGGGCATTGACATTACTGTGAACTTTATGAAAGGGTTAAAAACTAATGGAAATTTTGGTGTTTTAGATAAAAATGTTGTTGATTTTTTTGATAAAGGTTATAGAAACGCGACCAATAATACTATGAGAGAAAAAACATTTGATGAAGAAGACGATCAAATTATTGCAGATATATTTAAGAAAAGTGATGAAAATATTTAACCAGAAGAGGAAAATATGACTAAATATGACGGCAATGAGAGAAATGAAGCAATTGCAAGAGACTGCAATTGAAAACGACAATTACAAATATTCTTTCCAACTCCCTAACGTAAAAATCATCAAACTCAAATAAAGCGAGAAGAGAACAAAAGATTATTCTTTCTTTGTCATCCGACCCCGAAAGCAACAGATCCGAATTTCGATCTTATTAGATCTCATCAGTGTTACATTTCTGACGACGAATGATGAGCGTGTTGCTTGCATCTTGACCAGGAGAGCATACTCTTGCCTTACCTTCACGGTACCGCCCTCTAATACGTTTTAGTGAGACTATACATATTTTGGAGGTCCGACAAAACCGACAACTACCAAATGTCTTTCCTAAGGCCTCCTCTGACGATCAAGCAATTAAGCTCGCTCATCTGAAGCGAGGAAGATTTCTTGTTCTTCGTCATTCATCTGATTTCGATCTCTTTAGGTCTCATCAGTGTGACATATCTTACGGCGAATGACGCAACATGAGCGTGTTGATAAAGCATATTGTAGCGTTACCTTCGGTCTGTATTTTAATGGAACTAGACATATTTCGTGGGTTCGACAAAATCGGAAATATATACTGCCAAATATCCTGACGATGACGAAGAACGAGGAATATTTCTTGTTTCATTAAAACTATGGCTATTTTATATGTAAATGTCAAGCGTATGCAAATAAAAAATAAATGATAAATGATAAATGGTAAATGAGTAATATCCAAATAAATAATATATTCTCTGAGTATAGTTTAATGCATCGAAAGCCATAGGTAATAGTAATAATAAACCGTAATGATAAACACATTTGTGTATGCACTTGATCGCCTGAATATAATAACTTTATATGCGCCGCAAACGCATTTCTGCCCACTGCCGTGGAAGCCCATAAAACGCTCTTAAAAGTTCCACTATTTCTCCGGTCGGCGATCACCCACATAAATCTCGCGTCCAATAATACCATAAGCGACAGAATAAACCAATCTGGGTGCGCCCCGAAATTTATAATTTCTGGTCATAAAAATAATCAATACGGCTTATTTATCTTAAATTGTGGACCCGGGTAATTTAAAATTCTGGTTTAAGGCCAAAACAACACCTTCGTAAGCTTGTAGAAGCAGATGAATCGGAAGATACGGTGCGAGGACTCGATACCGATATCATAAGGAAAATAAGACACTTAAAAAAGTTGTCGCCTAATCACCAAGGGCGTGAACAAGTTAGGATTAATGGGCTTGATTATTTTTTTTGTATCTGAGTGTTTTCCCTCTCACATGTGCCCCATTCCATTTCAGGTGAGAATGGTTTAACGATAAGAATGGTTGTATTGATTTTATAGAGCAATTAAAAGTTTGGTGAAGTATATTTTGCTCTTATATTTAATCTGGATCTGTTTATTTTAGATTGTGCATTAATATTCATCAACTAATCAATGTATTTTCATTTATATATATTGTTTGTTGTAAAAATACAAAAGGTGAACTTGCTTTCAACGTTTCGTCCTTAAAAATGACTGAAGATTCGTTTCTAGGCTTTTTCATACTGCGTATCAGTAAGAACTATTTCTCTTAAAACTTATCTAAAATCGTATTAAAAAAAAACAGATGACAAGTAATGGCAAATTACCTAAGTAAGTTTACTAAACCTGTATATAATTTTGAGTGACTTGATTTTGTTATATCATTTAAATATTTTCTCAGTACTTCACGGATTTCCCAATCATCGATTTCTAGATGTTACACAGTTTTCCGCACATAAGGATCGTAAATATAATGTACTACTAAATAAATGTAGTTGTTTGAAATTATTTTAAGTTGTATGTATTGTAAATACAATTGTATTCTTTTTAGGTACGAGCGAAAATTATAAATGGCAAGTGCCTTTAACCTTACAAGTGTCAATTCCCTGCTAAAACATAAAAAGTATGTTTATAATAAACATTATGTAAACGATAAAAAATAAATAAGTTACTATTTAAAAAATCTTACATTTTAATTTCCTTTGTTCTTTTGTTAATTTGTTATTTGTTTAATAGTTAATATAAATCCACTGATCATATTCAATTTTAAAACGGATTCAAATCAAATAACCTGTCAGTTCTTAATAAATATCTGCTCAAACCATACCGATAGTTTCTCCAAAATATATTAGATCACTATGTCCATGACCTAAATGTTTAAATTATATACTTCATTACTTTTAAAACTGACAATGTTTGAAGTCTCTAAAAAATATCAGATTTCACATAAACTTGGAACTTCACTAAACATATCGTATCAGTAGCATCAAATTCTTATTAGGTTATACTCTAGCCCAATATCCCTTAGGCATTTATTTATTGGGTAGATTGACTATGGTTTACGTAAAATTGATTTTTAATTTAAATGCACTTTCCTATTATACTGCCATTATAACGTTTTAGCGGAGATTTTAATACAGTAATTTATTGGACTTATGGAATTAGTGAATCAGAATGGGCAACCATATTACTTAAAAGTTAATGTTTTATGATAAAATTAACAGCAATATTATGCTATTCTTTTTATTTATAAGCACAGAAGAAATTAAGTAAATAGTTGTAAATGTATTTTGATAGTTATATCCGTATTAACAAAAGTGCCTCTTGACTTAAATTGGTCGTTAGGAATTAAAAAAAGGTGATTTCACGGTAGTGTTAGTCTCATTTTTAACTGTTAAGAACGAAATTATCATTATAATAAAACGTACTTTCCAATAACTCCAATAGTTCCTATATAAGAAATAATATTTTTTACGAAATAAGTAGGTATATTATAAAACAAATATAATGTTAGATATCCTGCAAATGACGCGACAAAGTCATATGATGGAATGAAATACATTGATTTATTATAAAAAGTTTGAAGAGCTCTGGGTAATAAATTGCCCCATTGAACAAAGGGATAGCTATAAACATGATTACGAAATCTCCGTTTTTTTTGTATGAAATCTTTTTTGATGTCTTTTTTTTTGTGTATTACATTTTAATAGCAGATGACAAATTCAAGATATATGACAATTTACTTTTTTGTTTTTTGTATTCATTCAACATAATTTTTCTAGTTGATTTTCATGTATTGAGAGATGGTGTATTTGAATACATTAAATTGTGATTTATTTGAGAGTGCAAAATATTTACTTACATGAACCAAAAACTAGATATTCTTCCATTTCCAATACACTTCTACTTTAGTGCTGCCACATATATATTATTTTTGTTTCTCATGTCAAAGCTTATTTTCAAAGGCTGCAATTATACACAAAATATGTATATAAGTTGCATGGAAAATCGAAGTAAATGTGGATTGATTCTCATTAAATTTTTCAGATAGACTTTTTGAGCATTCAAAATACAATAACATTTTAGCGAATGAACCAACTCGCATAAAGTAATTGGATTATAAACACCCACGGGTTTTTAGTGGGAAATATGCTTTAATAGGTATGCCATAAAAAAATAATCACAGTTTGGTGGACCAAATTTTTCACTATATTGATGATATCTTATGTACATGTATACAGATGATATCTCGACATAAGAATATGTTAAAACATTGTAGGCTTTGTCATAGGGAAAAATTTACATGAATTTGTTTTTGGTTTGGGTTTTTTCCCCCGGAATTGTTCATTTAAAATATATACCATAAAAAATAGTCATAACAACACACCAGAAGCACTAGAAAATTATTTGTATGCCTATCGTACGGAATATACCTAATTCATTTAACCTGATAGATCTCTCTACATGGAAAGTTTATACTAAGTCTATTGGGACCTTTTGATTTATAATGGCCAAACTAACAATTTTGTTTTTTCACAGACAATCAGCAATCAGAAATATCAGCAAAAAGGAACCATTATATGCCTTTTCTGAAAGTGCAGATATACAAAGGAAAAAAATAACAAAATGACTAAATATCTAAGTAATAAAGACCAAATATAAGATGCCCATTTAATTCTGGTAAAATTATAGACCCAACAGACCAAAACAATTACGTGTTGGTCTGTTATAGTCTAACATTTTACTTCATTATAAATACTGTAGTTCTGCTCAATGATCTCATCATTATCAGATCATGGACGAGGGTTTTTGCCTATAACGCTTGCAGGTAGTTGTAGCCGTTCTTGCCCAACATAGCACGTGTTTTATTAATTCAAGTATATATGCGCCTACTTTAGTTTAATTTAATATAGGCCACGCCTATGCAAGTGAACTAAAATTGTTTGCTCTACTGTAGATATAGAAAACCTTTATATAGATCTGAATAACTTCACCCATTTATTGCAACGTAGTCAATTTAAAAACAATAATCCAACATACCTTTAATGGTATCCAACTGTAGATGAGATTTTCGTATATAAATTTTTGATATGAACTTTTATAAGTGTTTGCTTAAGGGGGCTTTCCCGCTTTTTCGCTGGAAAAAAAAGGTTTTTTTTTGGATTTTTTTTTTGAGGAAAATATAAAACGGATTGAGACAATTTTTTTTTAATTAAAAGATACAGGTATGTAGGTCACATTTAGTTTTTTTTATTTATTTTTTGAAACCAAAATGGCGGCCGTCGATCCTTGTTCCAATGCAGCTACTTCAGGCGGACATCTCTCATGTTAATGAGATTTTTCTACGACGCTATTCATCTGAAATCAAAAAATGAAACATTTTTATAAAATATAGGGTTGTTGTTAGTGTTTATCATAAGGGTTTTTTGAAATTCAAATTTTACGCGATTTGGTGCAACTTTAAAAAAAAAAGTTCGATTTTCACCTTAAATTTCTACCTTTAAATTGTTATTAAAAATCTAATTTTTGCAATATCAAAAAAATCCTATGTTGATCACTAATGGCATCATTTGTGAACATTTTAAAAGATAAATCATTAAAATCGGTTAATTAGTGTCCGATAAAAATCACATTTCAGTTTCAAAAACGTTGTTATGAGAAAAATGCGTTTGAAGATTTTTTTATGTTTTTTTTTTCATATAATTATGAAATTTTTTTACTTACAGTTCGTCATCAATTCGGGGCCCGTACAGGACACCCTCCTCTGCCTTGTAGACCTCATTTTGGCTTCACGTCAGATAGCGTCACGCATTTTTTTCCACTGAATCCGTATTTCGCCGAATACGGATAATAAGTAACAGGCCGTAATAAGTTGTCAATTCGCCTATTACCTTGATGGTCAGTGTTCCTGTACCTCTTCCCCCGAGTCCCTTGTTTGTTTTCTTCGCATTACGGACCCTGGTTCCCATGCGTTTTTCCCCACGTGACCGACGCGTTCCTTTTTCATTACTTTCGGATCGTTGTTGTACGGGTCCAAATTCAAAGTCGCCTTGGAGGTCTTATTGTCCCCGTCGCCAATATACTGAGCATATTTTACATTATGCTTTTCTTCGGATCGTTAAAACACTTCCTTTACACTGTCCACCTCCATTTTCCCTGCGTGACTCTTTTCAAGCGTCGGTACCGTCGTCACTAATCCGGCTGTAACTCGAAATCTAATAGACGGATCACTTTAAAATTTCAGGACAATAAATTTGAATGTATAACGCATCGATTTCAAAACGATTTTGTTGAAACCGAAAAGCGAGAAAGCCCCCTTAAGAAAACATTAATTCCTTATAGTTGTAATAAGATACTAGTACCTACTGAAGAAGTGGAAGTGAGAATAAAGTTATGAGTATTATGTAGTTTTAGAGCAGGATACAGTTAGTACCGACATTTATTAACAATATAAAAATCAAATCCAAAACAACAACAAATTCAACCGTAACCGCCTTGTCCAACCTACTTGTCTTTTTGCTTAACTACCCATAAATTCTTTTACACGACGTTGTCCTCTACCGATACCAAAAACTGCGTACGCTAGTACTCTCAGTAAATATTCCATCTAAGCACATGAATCTATAAAATCGAACCTCGCTAATAAAATTTAGCCGTAACCGAGACCTAATGCTAATTAATTCGTTGACTTTACGAGGGAATTATTCTAATTTGTAATGGGACTCCGAGAGTTAATAGGCAGTAAAGAATTCGTCTGAAAACGGAGGTGTCAACACTCCGGTACCGAACAAAACTTGTAAGTCAAACACTAGATAAAACCCCCTTAATTAAGATAGGACTCGGTAAGTTCTTGTTTATATTATAACGATTTAGAATCCACTAACTTGAGTAGCACATTAACGGGGGCTAATCAAGTCCGATACGAACGAACCCGAGAAAGCTGAGATGTCGTAAGTGGTTTGATTTAAATTCAATCGAATGTTTAGATAAGATAGGAAACGGTTATGGGAGCAATCCTTTATATTAGATACAGAAGATTCAGGTAAATCTGTTGATTAAGGAATCAGGCAACATTTTACCTTACCCATGTCCAGATTGGACCAAAAACAAGTTCCATGTTTAATCTAATAGTAGTCCAATTTAGTTCTAACAATGAATCCGCCATTTTTGTGGCGTTGTCGTAAAAAAAACAGTTGTATTTATGGGAGTACTATAAATGTTCCATATACACCGTGGAGACTTTAACTGGAATATATTCGCCAGCGGGGGGTGGTGAATGATTTTTCAAAAAAATTCCCGAGACACGTCGACTTTTAAATGTATTTACCTACATTTTGCAAGTAATATGAAAAATATAGCCCTTCAGGGGTGGCTGAAACCACCCTCGACATGATTTTTTCAAATGCAACCCCATGGCTTGTGACCCCTCATTGTAAAGCTGGTGGAAATAGGAAACCAACGCACTGATCAAATTTTAATTTTTAGTATGTTTGTAGGGTTGCATACAATTAAAACAATTTAAAAATTAAATTTATTTTCAACGTAACAATTGTTCAAAATGTGCACCATTCACTTGTTGGCAGCATCCTAGTCTGTGGTAGGTTTCGTCCCTTACATTATGCAACATTTGCGGTGTTATTTTTCCGATTTCATCTCTTATCCTTTCCTGCAGATCTGCTATGTTGTTGGGTTTCTGAATGTAAACCCTACTTTTAAGATGTCCCCACAAAAAGAAATCCAGTGGTGTAAGATCTGGAGATCTTGCTGACCACTCAGTATTACCTCGCCTCCCAATCCACCTACCGGGAAAAATTCTGTCCAGATACTGACGAACAATGGCAGCATAGTGCAGTGGGGCCCCATCTTGCTGAAACCATAACCTCTCGTCGGTCAAGTTAGGGTTTAAAGGGTTTGGAAATAAATGACATAGCACTGGCATTAGTTCGTGCTGGAGTAAACGCAAGTATATGGCTCCATTAAGAGTGTCATCAAAGAAAAATGGTCCTACAATTCTCTCTTGTATTATTCCGGCCCACACATTAGTTTTCTGTGGGCGCTGAGTATGAAGTTCCCTCATCCAATGGAGGTTCTCTTCAGCCCAGTAACGACAATTTTGGCGATTTACGTGCCCATTTAATGTAAAAGTAGCCTCGTCAGAGAAAACTATCCACTCTAAAGATAACTGGTTTTGATCAATACAAGTCATCAATAAATCGCAAAATTCCACTCGTCGATCTGGATCATCTTCAAGTAGCTCTTGAACAGCAGCATTTTATATGGGCGTTTTTTCTCATATTTAAGTATTTTTAAAACTGTTTTGTGATTAAGATTACTATCACGGGCCAGTTGACGGGCTGGAGTGATTGGATTTTCTTCTAGAGCAAGCAACAAATTCAACTTCGTGTCGTCATCAACAACAGCCTGCCTCTTACTCGGGACTTTCCTGACATGACCCATCTCTCGATATTGTGCCTCAATTTTACTAATGGTACCTTGATTTAGTGGTGGCAAGTCAGGATGCGTTTCTCGAAACAAGCGAACAACTTCGCATTGAGTTCGCGCCCTATCACCATATCCAATCATCATCAAAATTTCGATTTTTAGTGATTCAGTTAAATAAGACATTTTCACCAATTTGAAATAACACTTCGTTTCAAACTCTGAATACAGCATACAAGCTAAATTACTCTTTGCGGCCGTGTAAAAACACTAGCAAAAAATAACAAATATCAGTTGTGGCAAAAATTTGCTTGGAATTTTTTGTGGGGACATATGAAAAGTAAGGTTTACATTCCAAAACTAAACAACACACATTTTGAGTACGAATTTGTTGCGTTAAAAATAAATTAAACTATAAAATTACGTTTTAATTTTATGCAACCCTACAAACATACTAAAAATTAAAATTTGATCAGTGCGTTGGATTCCTCTTTCCACCAGTTTTACAATAAGGGGTCACAAGCCATAGGGTTGCATTTGAAAAAATCATGTCGAGGGTGGTTTCAGCCACCCCTGAACGGCTATATTTTTCACATTACTTGCAAAATGTAGGTAAATACATTTGAAAGTTGACGTGTCTCGGGAATTTTTTGAAAAATCATTCACCACCCCGCTAGCTAATATTCCAGCTAAAGTCTCCACCGTGTATGCACAAGCAGTTCTTATTTTATTGTCTCGTGATGCTGGATGTATTTGAAGTGTCCAAAGGCTTTCCTAAGCGACCACTTAAGTCTATCACACTAAATGATCTGTCACACTAAATCCAACAAAATAATTATGATACTAAATGGAGTCGTCTACATAAAAATATATCATTATGTAAGTTATTTATAGCTTACAGCGTCAGTTGCCAGTCGAAAATTTATGTGGTTTCTTCAGATGGATTAATATTTATTTCGTAATAGTGAGTCTTATAAAACAGATTCCTATACCCCCACTGATTATCTCAACTATTGTGAAAGGACACGCTGTTTTTAATGATCACGTCACTGCGAATACTGATATATAGTGCGTGATTTGTAGTGTGTTATTACGATATTCGTTGGTTGGACGTAGATAAGATATAAAACAGCACATTAACATCAACATGGAAAAATATTTTAAAGGAAAAGGCTGATATGTGATTTCAACTGAAATTTTCTTGCTCTTTGTAAGTATTTCAGAACAATATTTACATTTTCACAGTCCCAAATCTAACATCAACATGTTTTGATTGATTGCAAAGCAGGTATAAGGATGTACCCATGTACCCTTACAGAACTGCAGAGTGGCTACACCAAATTTTATTATGCGAATGGGATAGCAGAGCCAGAGACCAACATTATGTCGTTAAAGAATGGACGTTACCTGTAAACATTGTAACTGGCCTAAAAAACGTCGTTAATGAATCGTTAGTAGAATAGCAGAACATTTATTTACCTCCTCTGCACATAAAACTAGGGTTTATAAAAAAATTTATTCCATCCTCAAATACAGAAGGAAATGCTTTTCTTTATTTGGGACAGAAATTTGCGCGTGTAAGTGAGGCAAAGCTTAAAGAAGGAATGTTCGTTGGGCCGTAAATACGAGAACTTATTAAAGACGAATATTTTGAAACTACACTTTCGAGAAAAGAAAATAGGGCGTGGACTGCCTCCAAAAATATATGTAGCAACTTCCTAGCTAACAAGAAATCGGAACTATAAAGATCTAGTTGAAGAACTTATCCAATCTTACAAGATGTTAGGTTCCAACATGTCACTTAAGCTGCATTTTCTTCACTATCATTTGGAATTCTTCCCTGACAATTTAGGTACAGTTTCAGACGAAAATGGCGAAAGATTTCACCAGAAAATTGGTCAAATGGAGAAGCGGTATAGTGGAACTGAACCCCAAACGTTGGGCCCTCAAACGACGAAGCAAAAAAAGAAAACAAAACAATGTATTGATTGTAATATACTTTTTGCGATACAAAATGAAGAATATTTTGTAAAAAAAATGATTTTGTTTTTATTAAATTCGAAAATTCGCTAGATTGCTTTTGGTTTGGGTTTCTCATATTTTATATTCTTCTTCCCTTCTCTAGAAACTATGGTGATAGGTAAAAACCGAGCTCGTATTTGAATTCAGTACATTACAGTAGACACAAAACATCCAAAAAAATATCAGGAAGCGATAAAAAAAATTCAAAATATAGAACAATGTATTTTGTTTATAATTTTTTTTAACTAGAAGTGTCAATCCGTTTAATGTATATATCGTAAGATAAAAAAGTACTCAAAATATGCCGTAAAATCGCTTCCGTCTTGAATTATCACTCATAGAACTGTCAAGGTCTAAAGTTTTTATTATTAAGAAAATTACTGTGATTGTCATAATCATGTCATTCATAATTCATAATTTAAAAAAAAAAACACACACACACACATTTAAACAACCCTTACACCATTTCTAAAGTAACTTTCGGTCATAAAAGCTTGTTGTTTATGCCGTGATTGCCTTTTAATTTTTTTAGTAACTAAATAAGGCGGAATCGATTCCACGGCATGTTTTGAGGACTTTTTTATCAAAGTCCCGATAGTTTTATTTGTCTCGTTCTGTCTGTATGTACGTCTAGCGATTAACACAAATAGAGTTATAAAAATCGCATCTCTGAATACTCGTATATTATTGTCCAAGTGATTCGTTAAAGATTCACCGACAAGAAACACGTTCTTAAGCCTCCGACGCCGTTCCCCTGGGACGGCATAAAACTTAATACTACCGACTTTTCGGTGCAAGAGCGTTGACCAACGGTCTTGTCCGGTTGTTTATGGCCGGTCAATAGTTTCTTGTTATGTTAACGTTATCGACCTACAAGTATTAGTTCTGATCGTAAATCGACCGGCTACCATCTACTTTCGACACTCCTTATTGTGTTAACACGCCGGAGCGTATTGAAATTCCACATTTGTTTCAAAACCTTACATCTACGTACCTGATGTTCATGACGCTTGTTCGTCGTCCATCAAATCGTTGGGCAACCCGTTGTTTAAGGTGTACCTACGTAATGATTTAATTTCGTTTGGGTGTCGGAGGGACAATACACACTTTCGTTGTGCAGGTGTGAAGTTCATCAATTTTTTCTTTTTTACGCTACAAGATTCGTCACTATTTTCTTTTTACACTACAAGAAAGTACAATATTCTTGGAATAAAAATTTGGTTTTATTAACAACACAGGCCTACAAAAAAAAAGCAAACGTAAAACTATTCTGTGTATAAGACTAGAGTGACTAGACCATATTACTGTCTATACTAAAGCCTTTTTTTATATTTTATCTTTGTTTACTAACCAGCATAATCTTTACTCATGCTACCAGTTACATGCTTTCAGGTACATTTAAAAATTTCTAGACGAATACCTCTGTTCTATAATCGAATCTCTATATCTGCTGTTTATTACAATTCTTTTTAGTTTTAAGCTGATAACGTCTATTTATTATTGTGCATCAAACTAGAGTACCTAAATCATATTATTCCCCTGTATTTTTACTCGCTAAAACCATATCTGACTTCAGTTTTGCCCTCACACGTTAGTATTTTTTTCTACAGTCAAAAATCCTACTATTCACAAACACAATCTTAAATACATTTTTCGCTAACACAAAAACACTACACTGTCTCGACAACCATATTCACAACATCGGACATTATTAAAGCTAACATTAAACCTAACTGTCTTTACTAAAGTTTTTTTTTGTATATTCTCTAAGTTTACTAACCAGCACATTTGACTGTTAGGTACCGGATGTTATCTTTATTCATGGTACAATTAGGCACATTTAATAATTTCTAGTCAAATACATCTAAATATTATAATACTGTTTATTACTAACTAAGCTATATGTTCTTTTAATCTTGTTAAAATTGAATTGAATTTTTGGTTGCACAACATACTTTTGTTGAAAATTATTATACTTATTTCAAAATTCGCGACTTCTCGTTATTTATTTTATCTTCTGGGTTGTGCCTAAAAGTTTTTGTAATTGATTTATAGAGGTATTTACCGAATTCATGTCGATATTTTTAAGGACTTTGCTAGTTTACGAGTATTAAGTTCTTAGAGGAAACAGTTGTTTATCTTGGATACACCTCCAACAAGTGGAACTGAACAAATTTTTCGTAGTCGTATATTCCTTTATCAATCCTTATTTATAAACTTTGATTATGAATATTTTGTCCACATATGTATTTCCAGTGAGAATAATCAGCAATCTCACAAACTTAAAGAACGTCTATATTCCATTTCTTTCACTTCTCGCATTTAGAGAACAATAAGACAACCACCTATTTAGATTATTATACTCGTAATTGTGAAAACGACATAAGTAAATAATATATAACTAGATTTGAATAATTATAAATTTAATATCAACGCATTTACTTTAAAGGTAAACTTGTTATTTATATGAAATAATTACAAATTAACAATAAATATTTATTCAGAATAACCAATTATAATCAAACAAACGATTTAATTACCTATTTATAAAATGCTTCAATCCTCATGTTTCTTTATTTATCGTTTTTTGCCGGCATGTGGTTGTCCTTTTTTGGAGAAGCAAAAAATAATAGTTATCTAGGAAATATTGAAATAAGCTACGTGGAAACGCCCACGTAAAAACAACAATAGCAATTAACACTGACAGGCTTTTAAAATTAAATTCAAAGCAGGTGTACAATGTGCCAAGCATATATTTGTCTTACGTTTGCACAAATTGCGTATATAATTCATTCACTACTAATAAATCGTTATTTTGTAATTTCTTACTTGCTTAATATTTGATGGCTTGTGTAAGATAAATGTTGAGATAACTTGTAGAGTGCGTCAATTTTCATCAGTGAACTAGAAGTAATAATAATATATGATAATATCGATATTAATCAATAGAAATCTGTAAAATCACTTGGTGACATTCTGAAAACTAGGCTTGCAAAAGGACAGACTTAATGAATTGCTTACCTCAGTGCTGGCTTTCCCCATACGCTTTGCCATCGTTGGGCGGCAATTTTTTAGGCGGCAACCAATTTGGAAGGAAAATAGATCAAAGCAATGACTGATCGGGGGGACTGCTCATATGAAAGTGCAAAAGGCCCAAAACAAAATTGAAGTTGAGAAAATTGAGAATTAAAAATTGCTAAATCCGCCACTGGAAGATCTCTTTTCTAACTTCTTCATTTATCAACCAACAAATAATTAAACAACCCTCAAATATTTATACATTTGTTAATTGGCCAAAATTTCCAACCTCTTTTGACCCTTAATGTTTATGATACTTACCATTACCTTAACCTATATTTCGTCTTCTTCTTTCTCTTTCAACTTCTTCTGCAGCTTTGAGTAAAATTAATGAATTTGTATGATGTGAAACAGAGAGATGCGACGGGTAAAATTAAAACACAAACTATTAATGCAAACTGTATTTATTTAACAATTACACTTCTTAAGTCTAATATACAATAAAGTGTATTCTCAGCAGCAACACACTTAAAGGACTGAGCTAGTTTGAGTCATAGAGTGGGTCGTCTAATACTGTACAAATCTGAAATCGTGTACCATTCAACAAAAGTCAGAATAAATAGAATTTACATATACCACCATATAAATAAAGAAATCAAATTTTGTACGAAACTGGGCTTATTACAATCGAACTCTTTCTAAAGCTAAAGTACGTATCGACGTGGTACGTTCCTATTTTATTATGTACAAGGACAGTGCAATTTTGTGTGTACAATACTACCTGTGAACAGACAGGTTGTACTATCATATCGATCGAAAGATCACGAAAGGTCAACGCTTCGCTCGGATTCATTCTCCACTAACATAAAGAGGTATTTTAAAATCGTATTGTTTCCGTTTATATAACAGGTACATCCGTAATTTTTAGTGTGTGAGTTGCCAACGTGAAAAGAAGATTGTATCCGGACGCAGGGTATGAAAACACCGTTAACAAACAAAACACATAGCGAACTAGTCGCAAGGAACCATCTTTTGCGCGAGAGTGTCAGTCGAATCACAGCCCGCTGACAGAATTAAATAACTATGTACAAAATATAAATAACAACACAGGCACACACAAACAAGTGTCTAGTGTCCGAGAAACTCCACTATATATTCATGCAGATACGTATTAGAATTGCTGTATCACCCTCAGGTTTTCCCCATGGAATTAAAATTCACTAGAAAACCATTGAGGCTCCTAACACGAGTCCAATAACAGCAGCGATTTAGCACAAATGAAACTTCCCCTAGTGTTGTGCAGCAATAGTTTTCAAGCCTTGCTTGGATGAATCTATAAATAGTCTCCAGTTTATCTTTACCATATGTACATATTTGGTTTCAGTTCGTTCATTAATACATTTACATTGTCGCAATATATACCAAGTTCAATCACCTTTCATATTTGTAAAGAACTTTCTGAAATATTTTTTCTCTATCTCTATCAGATCGGATTTAAGTCCTGAAGTCAAAACACATGGAAACTAGATGGATTTTGCTAGTGATTTTCTGCTCTTCGAGGGGGACCTATTGGTGCGGGATCATTTGTGGTACAGACCTCAGTAATTTTTCCGATTAATAAAAATTGGTCGTTAAAAAGTGATAACGACTGATGGTGATAAGAACCCTAGATATCTGCAGTGCTTAGGGGAAAATCCATGGAAAGTCTAAGGTGCCACAGCAATCTTAGTATTGTATTAGACTTCTGCAGGTTGCATAGCATATGTCATCTTAATATTCTCCCATCATTATACTGACCTCACATTGAAACTTACTATAATATAACGAGTTTTGCTAGGGATTTTTCTGTCCTAAAAGAAAACGTATTAGGGCTGGAGCAGTGCTGGTATCGGACTCAGATATAAGCGAATCAAATTACATAGGGAACACGTATTTCCGATTTATTTAGCATGAAATCAGCCACGTAAGAGTAATAACGCCTACTGGTGATGAAATACCTAGAGGTTTACAGTTTTTGTGAGAAAGTTCATGGGAACCGCAACCATCTTAGTATCACATCAGACTTCTGCAGGTTACAGTACATGGGAATTAACAATATTAACTTTTTTTTCTGCATTTTACTGATCGCGGTTTCATTTCTTTCACTCACTGTGGAATATCAGGTTTTCCTAGGGGTTCTGCTATCCTAGGGGAAGACCCATTGGTACCAAACCACTGATGGTGGACTCACGTTATAGCGAAGATTAAGGCATTTCTACGATATGTCGGTTCCTAGGAGAAAACCTGAGGGTTATGGAGTAATTCTAACAACGAATTCGTCAACACTTCAACATACGTAAGGACACTATAGTGTAGTCCACGCCTCTCCCATACGAGCACTCGGTGCCGACGCGCACCGGTGCTGCACTTCGCAGCACCAGTGCCTGTCCACTGCCTTCTCACTCGTCCGCAGCACAGCCGCCTTTGCGCGACAGAGACAGACAGCATCATATTCTTGCATTTAATTCCCGGTGCTCGGCCGGCGCTCGGCCTGAGCGGCAATAGCACCGGAGTTGGAGAGGCCTGGTGTAGTCTGTCGGACACTATATTTTTTGTTTGTGTTCCCGTGTAATCGTTCGAAGAATAACAATTGCTTTGGTTACGCAGTGTCCAGCGCGTCGTACGCGTTAATCCCTGTCGTGCATGGTCAACTGGAGGGGCTGGCACGTGGGGGGATCCCCTGGCCTGCACGTCGACGACCTCCACGGGACTGGACGACCTCGACCGCGCGCTCCTCCCCGCGATCTCCTCCATGTCGGACTCGTCGTTGACGTTGATCTCCTCCTCGGAATCTGTGGCGTAATCGCTGAGCCTCCTCAGGTGGTCCCTGGAGTTGAGGAGCGCGGCCGGCACCAAGGCCTTGAAGGCGCTATTTTCGCCGCCCATCTGCAGCAGCAGGGAGGAGGCGGTGGGGTGGGCGGTGAGGTGCGTAGTAAGCGGCGAGCCAGGGGGTGGAAGCGCCCTTGAACTGGGGCGAGGGGGTCAAACGGCCGCCGAACATCGAGGACTGCGCGCCACCCTGCGGGCCCGGCGACGACTGCTTTAGGAGGTTCATCCGCTGGTGGCGTCTCCATTTCGCTCGTCTGTTAGAAAACCAAACCTGGTTACAATGGCAGCGATTAGTGTGGGGCTACTTTGGGGACACGAGGTGTTTTGAGGTCTTATCATATTAGATCAGTTTGTACGACAGACGACCAAGAAATGTAGATTTCGAACAAGATGTTCTATTGCCAACAACTAAGCACATTGTATGTGGTGATATGCACTGTTTCCAGAATGGTTCCAAGTAAACTAACACCGTGGGAAAGGATAATCGGTTGTTCTTTTTTGTCAAAATTTCGTTAATTAAAAATAAAAGACACTTGACAACGTCTGTTCTGACTTTTCATTCAGTAAATGACTGCGGATTATGCGCCATTTTAGACAGCCAATTCCAGTCGTTTCCTTGTGTCCCTTCTTCCCATTTGTAAACAAATTAAAAGTAAACAAATAGCGTGTCATGAATCATTTGCAAACACTATATTTCTTTGTAGTCTGTGGTTTTTTACAATTATTAGATCAGTAGACTTATAAAGACGTTTGGAGTGGTCCAAAACAAGAATTGAAACAGATAGCATAAATATAAAGCATGGTGATTAAGAAGATTAAGTAACATGTGAGATATACGCAGTGTGATTTAAGTTGGTCCTGCATGTTTCGCTTATTATTCCTATTAAGCTTCCTGTCTCGCTTATTATTACAGATAGAAAGTCGGTTAAATGGGGAAAGCTTTAGAAAATTGTATATATAGTTTAATCTCGACCTTCTTTTCAAATTGCATCTGACTTTTTTGTTTTCAAAATACTTACGAAAAATTAATCTAATAAAACATTTGTCGTGACATTTTACGCTAATTTAATATTAATAATAAAGTTGTTAACCAAATGATACAAATGGTAGACACCCCGTATATATCTCTCGAAATTCACAATCAGACCATCATTTCAATGTTCTGCTGGTCGTTGCCTTTCTTCAACCAATATTGAAGAAACACTCATATAAAAATTATCACGTAAGCTAATGGAATTCAACAATAACTTAATTGTTCCTTTAATGTAATGTTATTACTAGGGTTCGAAATGTTTGTCTCTGCCCGCGTGTTAAACTGAGATAGACTCTCCTGCCCTCCCGCATCGTAATGGTATACTACTGCGCATACGCGGGTCCTGGCGCGTTATCAGGAAGGGTCAATGCCGTACATAGCACGGGCAAGAAATACACGCGTATATAATTTACAAGCCATTTAAAAAATACGGTTTATACTTTCATTACCATAGAGTTGTATAGTGCTGACCAGGCGTTACGGCACACATTTCCGGACCCTAGTTATTAATATATGTTCTACGAAAAGAATGGAATACTCATTCTGGAAAATGAAACAATAAGATGTCTACAAAATTTCATAAATGATGTATTTAAACATCCGATATTAGCTGAAATGTAAAAAAAAATAAAAGATAAATTATAGTAAATGATAAATATGTACCACTACGACAATGACTGTTAAGTGATTTTAATAATGACAATGTCACAAAGAGCGCAAAACGTTCTGATATAAAAAGACCTCTTTAAAACGAACAAACGTTCCTTGCTCATACTTTTATGCATTTAAAATGGCTAAATAGTTACGTAGTCGAGTAGTCCCTTTAAAGTGAAAATACGATGTTGCAAAATAAGTTACCTAAATACGGACAGTACTCACGATTACTGTACCCGTCGAGTACAGTACGTTCTAATTTTGGTCAATTGAAAATGTCGCAGGATTTTTTACTATCCAGTTGCCCCTCCTTAAAGGAAATGAAACCAACTAGTCAAATCGATCTATACTGCGATTCGAACTTCTCAAAAGTAAGAGCAAGGAAAAACAGTTTATTGAACTAAGAATCTTAGGCACGGACGAGCCGAAGATACCTCTGTATGTATGTCGCGGTGGATGTCGCGGTCAAAAGTTGGTTTAACAATTACATACAAATTTGTTTTTTTTTTAGTAGTTTACATAAAGTTACCTGATCGGATCTGATCAGATGATGTACCACTCGCTCTAGTTCAAAGACTAATGATCGATTTATTCGCATTGTCCCATAGACATCAACATCCACCTCAAATGTCATCATCATCGCAATCTGCGTGATCTACCTCGAGGTATCTTCCGCAACGATCGTAACTTTAAGGTTGAGTCTCATTAGACGTGTTGATCAGGGTCAAGATCACGGTTAAGTCATGATCGCTGGGAGAAATGACCGTGAGCTATAATCCAAAACTACTGTTTCGTTCATATTGGACCGGGCGGTCCATATTACGAGTCACGGTCTAGGATCGTGGCGATCAAGATCGTGTATCTCTTGGCCTACCTCACCATATGTTCAAGTCGTAGGCAAGAATGAACGGGCAACTAATTATATTTCATGTAACTGTTGAACTTCACTATAATACATCCTGAATTGTAAAATAAATTTCGCTCCCTCATCAATCAATTGTTTGAATAGAGTTGAAAAATCTCTTTTTTGCATTTTTTAAACATAGGATGAACCCAGCATGAACGATACGATTTTGAAGGTAATATTTGTGCTCCCACAGCTAAAGTAAGAGCCATTTTCATTAAGGCACCTCGAGAAATACGCTCGTTGACGCTGTGACCGTACCATAATCGTAACCTGATCGAGTGAATAAGTGAAAATGCAATGAAAAAGTATGGCTTGTGACTTGTCCGTGACCGGCACGTCTAATGAGAATCGCTTTGATATTCTAATCCGCCTACGTCACGAATCGTCCCCTACCTGCACTCTAGCCTCCGAGAGCGACGTCTTCGACGCCAGCCTCTCCCTCGTCGACACGCACGGGTAATGGCTCTTCTCGAACTCCTTCTCCAGCTCCTCCAGCTGGTCGGGGCTGAAGGTCGTCCTGTTTCTGCGGAACTTCGGCTGCTCGGAGCTGTCCATGCTGGAGTCGTCCTTGTCGAGGCCGACGCCGGCGGCGGCGCCAGGCGGCGATCCCATCAGCCCGTGATCGGGGTGCGGGGAGCCGGAGGAGGCGGGCGAGCCGGCCATGGCGGCGTTGCCCGGCGGCTGGATGCCCAGCGGCCCGTTAGGCCAGAGCGGCGAGTGCCAGGGAAAGGCGGCCGCCGCGTAGGGGTGGTGGTGGTAGAGGCCGTAGCCGGCGGCACGCGCGAACTCGGCCGCCGCCCGCTCCGCCGCCCTGTTGCGCAGGATGCGGTTGATACTGCTCACCGAGGGGGCGGTCGCGTTCGTGCACACGCCTGAAACAAAGAAAAAAAAATCATTATTTAGCTACTCAGAAGATTACATTACTTTACTACGACTAAGAAATAAAAGCGATATTAGTGCAGTGCGGCAACAATAGCTTTTCCCTTGGCCGCAGTAGACAAAACCTGAAATTGTGCACATTTCTTTGGTAGCTGCAGCCGTGAACGCTTCGAGAAGTACAATCTGTTATTATTTGTTTTCGGGTATCTCTTATGTATCTCGAGTACAGCCGTATTAGCTCGTACTATGTCCGTTATGCGCATTTCGCGGGCAAAGTTATTCTAGGTGTATTATACACCATTCACTTCTGCTTTTCATTTTAAATAAAGCAACGGAATTAAAGACGAACGGACGCAAATGTATACACAAAGTTGATACTATGCGTTCACTTTGAAAAATGTCACAACCGAAATGAAGCATCTACGTATATTCGAATATCAATTTGAAATACATTACAAGCAAATTAAATTAAGAATTCAAAAAATATATATTTTTTGAGGGAATCCGGGGAAAAAGCCGGGAATATTTAATTCTGATAAGAGGGACTTCATTACTTTGTCTCTTAATAGTCGGTTTAACACTTAATTCGGATTAATTACACAGGCACACAAAAAAAATATCAAGACCCAGAGGGTAGACCCTTCCCCCCATTTTTGGGGTCCCTGAAACCGAATGTGACCATAAAAAAAATTTAACTAGCCATTTCCCCGTTACCACCCCCCTACACCCCCTTCTGGGAGTTGAAATATGAATTTTCATACAAAGTCGACTGGGGTGAGTATTCCTACATTTTCCGGGTCATTATAATTGAATACGACCTTAAAAACATTTTTTAACCACGTACCTTTGCGCTTTCACTCTCTGGTACCTGCTATCAAAGTGATTTTAATGGCATATTTATGGGAAATTAGATATGATGGGTATCCTGAGGTTTTGAGGGGTTCTGTTGCCGTTTTCCAAGTCCCAGATGTACCCAGTTCGACTGCTCTTGGAATGGGGAGAGGGGAGGTTCCATTTCTCGTGGAAAATTCGAATAGGCGGGTAGCCGGGTATTTATAATGAGCCGGCAACAAAAATGAGCATATAATATCTTCCACTCACACTCTCCTCCTTGGACTGCCATAGTCATATCCACCCCCTCCTCTATGCCACTTCTTCCCTTCCTCCTTACCTCCAGCTCAAAGTCATTTTTATAGACAACTAGAAAGTAATTGCATACTTAGATTTTTCTCACGAAAAACTCAAAGATACAAGTCATTTCCAGTTGTCTAGGGAAATTGCATTTCTATCCCAAGGGGGTGGAGGTGGGGGATGGGATGCAGTAACAGAAGGTTCGAAGGAGTGAAGAAAGTTTTATGTTTATTCTTAGTTTGACTTGTTTTAAGTTTAATCTTTGTTAAGTTTAGTCTTGGTCGGGGACTTTGATAGCAGGTAACAAGAGAGTGAAAGCGCAAAGGTACGTGGTTAAATTTTTTTTTATGGTCGTATTCAATAATAGTGACCCGAAAAATGTAGGAATACTCACCCCACTCGACTTTGTATAAGAATTGACATTTCAACCCGCTTATGGGGGTGTATGGGGGTAAGTTGGCGGTAGGGGGTGACGCTGGGGTCGAATTTATTTTTGGTAGTCTTCTTCGTTTTTAGTGGCCCAGAAAACATGGGAATACATGCCCCACTCAACTTTGTATGAGAATTGATATTTCAACTCCCAGAAGGGGGTGTATGGGGGGTGATTAAGTGACGCTAGGGGGCAACGAGGGGGGTCGAATTTATTTTTGGTAGTCTTCTTCGTTCTTAGTGGCCCAGAAAACATGGGAATACACACCCTACTCGACTTTGTATGGGAATTGACATTTCAACTCCCAGAAGGGGGTGTATGGGGGTGGTAACGGGGAAATGGCCGGTTAAAATTGTTTTATGGTCATATTCGGTGGTCAGGGACCCCAAAAATGGGGGGGGGAAGGGGGTCTACCTTCTGGGTCTTGATTTTTTTTGTATGCCTGTGTTATTTATTCCAGAGGCATGTGATTTCTGCAAAAGTCAAGAAATATCGGTATGTTTTCTTCTTTCATTTTGTAAACCGAACCGAAACTGAATTTTAACCGAATGTCTTTATTATTATTTACAAAAATACTTTGTCACGATACCACGACATTAGCAATGACGGAATAACATATTTCAGCGTTCAAATATTGTGTACAGAGGTGTCGGATGAATCATCCAGTGTGTGATGAGTGCATTCAAAGCATCTGAATGTTGTCGCCAAAAATGTACAACTAAGCAATATTTTGCAATGAAAAAAACATTTTTTGTGACAGTTGATATTCTTTGGTCTCAAATTTTTAATTGTATTGTGGTTGATTTTTTTTATGTATGAAAATTAATTTGTTGCTTTTCTTGAAATTCTTTCATTTAAATTATATATAAATGGTATTCACCCTTATTAAACCAGATAACAAAGCCCCACAAAAAACTACGCCCATAGAGTGGCGGAAACCACCCCTAAATTTAAATTACAAGTAAAATCGGGGAAAAAATTTTGTCGTGACTTCAATTTTAATCGATGCTAAAATTGGCTATAGATATGCAGCACTGCAGTTTGGAGGTGCATACTAGCATTGCATCAAAGTCATTCAGTGACATCCACATGAGAGGGTGAAAATTACTCCTCTCATAACTAGATATTAAAAAATAGTTGCAGTACCTTTTAGAAAAGCTCAAAACAACTACACTTTCTTATTTAAGAAGAATCTTTCACAACGTACTTGAAAAGTACCCATATTATGAAGTAGCAAAAATTTACCCGTAGTCTTAATTCAATTAGATCCGCTAGCTCGACCAACAGTGCTATCATAGGTCCAATCATAACAAAAAAAAAACTTAATAATATAACAGAGAAAACTAGGTAATAACAGAAACAATAAATAGCCCAACTTGACGTTCTTAATCCCCAGACCTTCAACACTCATATGCGCCACCTACCGAGTGGTCAAAAAACTATATAATCAGAAAATTATATAGATTTTTTTCTGACTTTCTAGACGATTCTTTTTAGAGGTACTTAATATAAATAAGTAATGGTATTTTCAGAAAATTATTTTTAGGAGTCATCTAAGCAACTGTAATTTAAATTTAGGGGTGGTTTCCGCCACTCTATGGAGGTAGCTTTTGACCATCGCATCGAGACTAATGCAGTTACGTACTGTTTCTAAAATAAATGGGCATCGCAAGCATTTTTTTGCAATTTTACCGATCGTACGATTTTTTGACCTTGGATTCGGATCCAGCGTCGAAAATTACATAGGGATACAGTTGTTTAGATAGCAGTTCCAATTTTTTTGAGGGGCTGTGTAATTTAACTAGTACCTATAATAGGCAAACTTTTGTAAAATAATAATAAAACTGTAAGCCAGGCGCCAAATCAGCGACAAGAGGTATAATACAACGCTATAGTTAAGCCGTACATAGATATAAGCACCTTTTTGTTTCGAATTCAATAGCTTAACAATATATCGTTAGTCTATCGAAATTATAGGTGATCACCTTCCGAGAATCATCTATGACAGTCTAGAGCAATTCTAAAGAAATCATTTTCGGATTGGCAGTTGTTATAATTTAACCTCAGCTTCAGCTATCGATCACACGTATCGCCTAGTCATCGAAATAGAAAACCTATGCAAAGAGTTTGGTACACAATAAATTTGACCTAGACGTTCGATTTTTTGGTAGAGCATTCTTGAAAACTTGAATGTTTGAAGACCTTGTTCAAATAATATTTATTATTTTTCTAATTCCCCCATTTTTTTAAATAGATAATACCTAGTCGTTTATACATACATTATTCATTTAATGAAGACATTACTCTATATAACACATTGTTTACGTTCTATAATTTTATTACCTTACTTTTCTGAGCCATTAATTTTTTTCTTATTTTTTATAAAAGTTTTTTGTGAGTGTAGTGGAGTTTCAACATAAAAGTGAGGATTATCTGCACTCCAATGTTTCATATTCTGAGAGTTAGCATAGTCGGAACGATGGAACCAAACCTCATTAGTAAAAAAAACTTTTTCGAAGCATCGTTATTATTAAAATAGTTAATAAACTATTGGCAGAACTGTAATCTTAGAGGTTCGTCCGCTCTGGAAATTTCATGTGTGGATTGCAGACGAAATGGATGGAGCTCCAAATCGTTTTTCAAAATTCGTCGATACGTTGTATAAGGCAGATTCACTTGACTCAGTGGCTAATTGATGGTATTGGATTGTCCGTTATCACTTGTCTAACCATTCCAACGTTTTCTTCTGTCTTTACTCTGGGTTAACCACTTCCTTGTTTCCAATTGACGCTTCGAGTTTGCAGGTACATATCTAGAAATCGTTTTACTGACCGGCTAATGGTCGCAATGGATAACTGCGTCTGGAAAAACTTCCCTGAAGACCTTATATGCAGCTATCATCGCATATATCCAGTTTCCATTGATTCTACTGCCATTTATAAAATAAATTTCAAGTGAAACGCGCCTCTCTTCCTCATTAAAAATGAGTTTCATTATTGTTTTGTGAATTTATTATTGTGTTTCGTGAATCGTTTTTGTTGACGATTTTTTTGACTGGTTCGTTAGAAATATAGAAAACAATTTTGTTTTAGTAGTGAACTAGATTAGTTTACCTGACTTTCTAAAACAGTTTCTTCCCAATTTTCTCTATTAACAATATCTTCAAAATGTCTCCCTATTCCAATGCAAAAGAAATATCTTCAAAAACATAACAAAATTGTGACATTACAAAATCGATTCATTGGAAGGTTATTCGGAAACCTCTCTGGTCTCCATATGTTGCTCCATTAAATCTTCTTTTCCAGTTTATCTCCAACAAACTGAAACTAACCTTCTCTTGAAGAAGCTGCTCCAAATGTGCCATTATTTCATAAGACTATTTATGCTTCACAGCATGAACAAAAAGAATAATATAATATGCTCCTGATTTTGATTAATTAAAATGACTGCCGAATTGTTTTCGAGGAATCTTTAAATAAATAAATTGCTCTGTGGCAATAACAGAATTCTTCTTGTTTTGTGAAAATCCAAATATCCAGATAGTATCTTACTTCTGGATCGGTAAACGACAACTTTTGTCATTTTATAAAAAAAAAAAAAAAACGTGTTGATAAAAATGTATTTCTATATACTTGCATACGAGGTGTGTACATTAAGTACATGAGACTGGTTTTTTATTTTTTTTATTCGAGTAGAATTACAATTCAGTATTGTCTCCTTCAAAATAACTTCCTTCGAAAGCCACACAGCGCTGGAGGAGACAGTTCTTCCATTCCTCATAGCAGTGCTGGAACTCATATACTGGAATAGCCTTCAGCTGGTCGGTTGCAATCGTTTGAATGTTTTCTATGATCACAAAATGACGTCCCTTGAGTTGATTTATTCAATCTCTGGAAGAGAAAAAAGTCACAAGGGCTCAAGTCAGGCGAATAAGGAGGCTGAGGAGCCGCAGGAATGTTTTTACTGGCTAAAAACTCGTTTACTGAAATGGCGCACATTTTTCTCATCCCCAATTCGTTAGTCAAAATCTGATGACCAGTGGTGTGATTCAAATTTAACTCTTCTCCGATCATTCTTGTCGTCAACCGACCATCTGAACGCACAAGAATCTTGAACACACAGTTCTTGAAGATGAAGGCCTTCCACTGCGTGGTTCGTCTTCAATCGACTCTATTCCTTCTGAGAAGCCTTAAACCACCGAAAAACCTGGGTTCTTGAAAAAACACTGTCTCCGTAGGCGCGTTGAAGTTTTGCAAAAGTATCCGTTGTGCTGTGTCCAAGTCTGAAGCAAAACCTGATAGTACAACGTTGCTCAAAATTAATGTCACTCATTTTTAAAACGCACTAGAAAAAAACAGTTTATGAAAACAGTCGCAAAGAACAAACAGATGACTCTAATAAGTTCAAATTGCAACGTACTACAAAAACCTACCGCCCTTCCAAATCTCGTCTCGCAGTTGTAATCGGGCGCTAAGTTCCAGTCTGATAACTTACACACCTCGTATTTGTCGTCGGTTGATAAAGTACATCTGGTTAGAAAGATAAAAGTTAAAATGTAATGTTATTTTAGTGTACTTTCAATTTACGTAATAAAGAAAGCTACTAACAATAAATACATCGATCTATTAATATGTAACCACAACAGATCGTGTTCTAAATCTCATCATTGAGAGATAACAACGACCGACGAGCTATTTGTTTAGGCTTCGAATGCGGGGGTTCGATTAATGAATTCTCGCGTTAAGGCTCTTCAAGTCAAGTGTACAATGGCATCGACGTTGAGCCTCATAGTTCCTCGAGTGCTCTTCACATTATTTCAACAATCGTTAATACACTTAGCAACAATGAAACAATTGAAGCCGAAAATGGATAATTGCTGCGTGGAATGCGTGGCTGCACAATGGCACATAAAGGACCTCTAAAGGATAATTAGTTACCTACGAATCTAAATACGGGTTTCTTAGTCTCTCGAAGCCTCTTTTTTAACGGTGTTGTAGCCGATAGCCATCGAGTTGTTTCAATAATCGATTTACAAGTCATCAGTATTGACGTACAGATTTTACAGTTGTGATTAGAGTGATTACTAAATAGACATCAAATCGATACATGTTTGTGCTGTGGGTGATATGTAATAAGAATGTGCTTGGTAATGTGAACCAGTATTAATAATAACTCGTCTTCGGTTTGAATTGAGTTTTGGGAGAAATGTGATTCTGAAGGCCAATCGGTGGCATCGGTAACACTGAATTGTCCTAGTTGGTACTATTAGTTCGGTGAACGGTGGCTGGAAAAACATTTCTAGTAAATTTTGAATATCTCATCATCAAATTAAAAAAAATATATCGGACAATTGAAGTATGTTCCAGTTTATTAACCCGTTAACGCCAAAGATAACGTGGTTTTTAGCTCTTTTTCGAACTCTTTTTTTCAATAGTAAAATGGAAGAATATTCCTACCAAACCTATGTACCTAAGTATTTTTGGGTGTGCTCTTTCTATTTCCGGAGTCAAATTTTAGTTTCCGAACCTCAGAGAAAAATATGGCGGCTTTAAAATTGAAAAGTTTCGAAAATTCGAGGACATTATTTTTCATCATTTTTTTTTCGACCCAATAGAGCTTTAGAATTAGATTTCAATCATGATCAGTGATGGTCTAGATAGTTGAAATAAGATAATATTTTTTTCCCTACCTGGAGTCAACCTAACCTCTCCATAATGATGAAATAACGTGAAATTTTGTGTAATACGGATTTTTCTTTGATTCTTTTAGGCGGATCAAATAATATCGAACCTTATTCCATCCGATACAGAATGTTATGTTGAAATGAATATAACTGAGTATGTTTTATCAATTTCAATAATCGCAATAACGATGAATCCAATATGGCGGGCAGGTAACTGAAAAAATGATGAGTTTTTCGTAAAAATAAGCAAGAGCATATCTGAAATTCTTGATTTCTGATGTTTTCCCATGTCTTTATCGCCTGTGGATTCAAACCTGGTAACGAGTGATCAAGATGGCGGATTCAATATAACGGGTACGATATAAAAAAATATCAATATTAGTTGACGCAAAAATTACTATTACACTAAAAATTATGTTGTATTCTGCATAAATTTGTGAATGAAAGTATTCTCAGCAATTTTTAGGTTGAGTGAGTTGTTTTTGAGGAAAAAATCAGACAAAATAACTGGAGAGTCTGACTTGCTTATGATTTTCTTGCAATGTCTCTAGTATATTATAAAAACATTATATCAGGGAGGGCAGAAAAAAACAGAATCACCATCAGAAATTGCGTCACGAGAATTTAACAACTTGTTCCAATTGCTCAATAAGAACTAGATTCTCCTGTAAGGAATGCGAATTGAGATATTGTGACGAGTGTGCGCAAACATCAAAAAGTGAGAGGCAAGGGGATTAAAAAAAATCAAGCACTCCAAAGGGGGCAAAATTCTACCGCATCCATATTGCTGTCTCTGGGTCACAGTAGGTGTAGAATATAAAAAAAAAATTCCACAGAAACGTTTTTAAAAGATGGGTGTTCCTACAGCCGATGTTCAGTAGTTGCGATAAAGGATTGTTGAATGAATCATAGAAAGATGAGATGAAAGTCCAGGGTTTCTTGAATGTTTTCCTCAAAAACAACTCACTCACCTTAAAAATTGCTGAGAATACTTGCATTCACAAATTTATGCAGAACACGACAGTATTTTTTGCAACAACTATTTTTGATATTTTTGATATCTTACCCGCGAACTTGAATTTCAGTCACCTGTTACGTTCATTTTATTCAGTTTGCAGTGAGAAGTAATTCCTTATATAGCTATGATATAACCAATAAACCATTTTCTCAGTCTACTCAAATTAATTTTCGCAGTCTAGTGAATTAATAACGAAGTACCCAAAAACTGAAACATCCGATTCGACCCCCAATTTTAAACAATGCCCACTTGAGAAACCGATGTTTAACTTTTCATTGTCTGTTTTGGAACGCACAATTTCCTACCCTCGCAACAACACCGTGATTAGGGTGTTCCGAAAGCTAATAACACATATTCGGATAAATAGACCTAACTGAAACACGATGTCTTCCGGTGAGCGGAATTCCGGCAAGGACAGCTCTGCTCGGTCTGGTGGCTGATCTCACGACCACCTTCCAATATCGACCCCGCGTTGGACGCGTTTAGTCCGCAAATCCGCAATCACGGTATTTTTAACAAACATTGTAGAAAAAATGTTAACAAACGAAAACAACCAAATTCGAGATTAGTTTCAATAGGCATAGTCTTTTTTATCACGATCACGATCACTTAAAAAAAATACAAAATATTATGCAATAATACTGCAACATTAAAACCTAATACACAGTGTGCATTACTTTATATATTGGCAACATACAGAAGTAAGAGAAAATTGGGGTTTGTATTTAAAAAAAATTGATGACGTCATAATAGTCTGAAAAATCGATGTCACATTTTATTAATCAAGGAACAGATGTAACGGGAATACTTATTGTAAATAAACAAATAAAATGATTCACAATATGTAGAATGCATATTTGAGTTGGTTCAATATTCCACTAGGCATTTATATGTATACATATGTATACAAATTATATAAATTTAAATCTATTACATCCAATGTTCAAATAAATTTGACCTCAAGTTCGATCTTGGAAAAGAAAACGCGTGTTTTAGTAAATGTTTTCCCCCATTTGGCTGACCTGTAACTAAATTTTTGAAAACATGAGCTATAGGCAATTTGGTATAATGGTTAAGTTTTTTCATCCATGGTCAAGTTTCATCAATTCAGCAACTTAATCTTTAATTTTTTATTTTCTGTCTTTAATATGTTTTAATTGGAAGACAAAATGAGATCAAAATGAAAGGGATCAAAAAGAGATCAAAATTATCAGGAATGAAAAAAAGTGGCACCTTTTTCGAAACCGAAAATATTTTCTAGGATGAAAGGAGAAGTGTTAATCTCATTTATTGTGTTCTTTAACGGCCATAAAAAAATCACATGGTATTATGTCACAGGAGCTACTCGGAGGAAATTCATCTTCATAATTCAAGCTCATTAAGCAATTGTGGAAAATATTCCCATTATTTCACAAGTGAAACAATGATAAAAGCATGTGCCATCTTGGTCGAAATAAATTTTAGAAATTTCGTCATTATCCAACTTTTTCACGAAAGGTGAAATAATTTCTTGGAGTAAATCTTCCAATGAACATGTCTATTGTGCTTTAACTTCCTAGGCGTTTCTAAAGTGTTGTGTAAACATAATTTTAATGAGTTTTTCATAAATTCTGCATAAACTGTATTAGATTAGAACCTTAACCTTGACACTTTGAAAGTTGTGAAACGCCATTTCGCAAAAAAAAAACAATTTTAGGTCTGAACTTATTAAAGATATACGTTTGAATTGGCAATGCCTACTTTGAGGACAAATTTTGTTAAGCTGCCTAATCTCTAAGGTGAAATTTTTCACCTGAAAACCTACTTTGAGGTGTACTTTTTCACCTCAAATCCTATTTTGAGATTAAATTTTGTTCAGGTCAAAATTAGTTGACATTAATTTACAATATTTTCATTGGTCTCCTGTTTTGTCAACTCACTACTCGGATTGGTAACATTTAGTTCTAAAATAAATATCTATTATATACAGTTAGCGGCTAAAGTCTGGAACATAATTAGTAATCATATCATAGCTGATATAGGGAACAAACACCGAGCCAGAATTTTTCATTCTCGCGCGGAAAGTGGCAGGAGAACATTTTTGAAATATGTGCGGAGCAGAAGATGAAAGAGCAGAAGAGGAAAATACTACAATCTACCTGCCTTGACGTTTTTTTTTTTTCAACAATCACAACACGCACAACAACAATCAATTTTTTCACTCACTATATAATTTGATGTCTGAAAATATTGAAATATCTTGTATTTATCAAATAAAATACCATCAAACTAGAGCCACTCCATCTCCAACTACATCCGATCGATTCCAAGACCGTTCTCCGACACAAAACCTATCAGATCAACGGGAAACAGATCTAACACGCCAAAATCTAGCCGCCTCGGGGAAGCCATGCCCTCCCAACGTAATTATAATGTGACTGATGAATGATTAATAACTGTATATTTATCATGTAGCAGCATTGATCATGATCACACTTCGATCCGGTCCTCAGATACGGCCGGCTCGATTTGATTTATCTCCGAGTTAATTCTCTATTCAACCCTCTGGCTAATGCATAAGGCTATCAATAGATTTATATTGATAGCCAATATTTCCATCGCGACTTACAATGTTAAATAATAGTAGTAGCGTACGTAGACGTATTTAATAGTCCGTACCATGGTTAATGATTATTTATTGCGCTGGTGTGAATGAAAAAGTCGACCTCATTTTTTTATAATAATTCTTTTAGGAAAAATATGTGTATAGACGTTTATGGCGTAAGTCTTATACGTTTTTATGTCTGCAATTCTGACCGTTAGGTTTTCTTATTGGTTCTTATATTTAAAAAATATTCAGGAAACACTTCAAGTTTATATCATAACATAGTATAGAACAAAGTCGCTTCCCGCTGTCTGTCCCTATGTATGCTTAGATCTTTAAAACACCCCAACGGATTTTGTTGGGGTTTTTTTAAAAGAAGGGTTTTTTCAAGGGGAAGTTTTTTTTTTTATATACTTTTTTTTTTTGGGGGAAAACAAAAAATATTTTGGGGTTTTTTTTTTGGGGGTTTACGGGGGGGGGGGGGGGGGGGGGGGGGCGTTTAAAATAAAGACTGTTTTACACATACCAATTTATTGCACAATAAATTGTAGAATTTATTTTTCAATAAATTGTCAAATTTTAGTAACTGTTTACAGTATGCAATATTTGTAACAATTTATTGGCCAATTTCAACACTGCCAACTCTCAATGACTAAAACCTAAGAGTTATCATAGGTTCGTCCCTAAGAGAAATATCTTATCTCATTATGAGGTTGGTACAATGTAAAAAGTTACTAAATATCCCTAAAATTGGCCAAGAAATTAGAGAAAATTCTAAATTTATTGTGGACAATAAATTGGGCGCAATTTCGGTTTTACACGTATTCCAATAAATTGAAGGTCAACTTGTACAATTTATGTGAGGAAAATTGGTAGTAAAAAACAGCCACAACATTTTTTAAACCAGGACGCAATAAGTACTGCTTAAGCATGATAGTGATATGTGCCAGATCTCTTAGAAGGTTCGTGAAAATAAAAAATGTTTGTAATATTAGCTAAATGTATTATTTTTTTTTTGAAATTGCCGCAAATACTTACTTCAGGCATTTTTAACCACCTTCGTTTAAGGCGATCTATTAGTATGTACATACGTTGTGTACTGTATTCAGATCTGAGTTCAAAGTTACCTCTATGGGTTGGACAGAGGTCAAACTACTGTAATATAGAACCTCGTGGGAATCAAATCCAAGGTGACCATTGGACTCCTCGTTGAAAGTTACCACAGAGGACGACCTTGATTTTAATTTTTTAACCAATTTCACGGAATTCCTACTAGGTTCCATATTACAGTAGTTTGACATCTGTCCAACCCATAGAGGTCACCTTGAAGTCAGATCTGAATACATATCTGAACGTGCAATTTCCTGCTCTCTTCGAATGTTGCATCAAAAATATGGGTTGCCATTACAAAAAACAAAGTTGACCTTGAAATGACCTTGATATTGAGGTTCAAGATCAAATCTAAGGTCACCATTGGACTCCTCGTTGAAAGTTACCATAGGGTACGACCTTGATTTTTGTTTTGTCCAATTTGCTGATTCCTAGGTTTTTCCCTACTTTTCCCCACAGTGTATAATGTTTTTATCGGGTTCGTTTTTAAAGTGAAAGTGGGGGTCGGGATGGAGTGCTCTTATCCTTTCTACTCTCCAGGGCTATCTAAAGTGTTTTATTTTGACGGGCAGTTTATTTCAAAATTCGAATCCATTTGATTCTAGTCTCAGATTGTCTATAGCTGGTCTGTCACTCTAGTCTCAACTGTCAATACCTTTCTCGTTTACTTATAAAAGCTTATTGTTTTGGGTAGGTCTTGTAGGTGAAGTTGTGGAGATATTAGTTGTGGAGAAAAGCTAAGCATTGAAAGCTACTTTAGAACGAGCCATCCAAAAAAAAAAACGTCATCAAAGTTGGCCGATCTTAAATTTATAACCTTATTTAATTGTCAAGGCTGTTACATCATGAGACATCTACAATTGTGACAGCCACTTGTCTAAAGTTTGACGACAACAAAGTTTGATTATGAGCTTCGACATAACCTCTATTTCCATCTCTCTCGTTCATAGCCGAATTTGATGAAGGTTTTTTTTCTTTACGTTCATCGTATGTATCTGTCGCCGTTATCCCATCACGTTACATCACAACATATGTTATGTGCTGATTGAATACATAGTCGCTAAAAACTTATTAATTAACAGATGTCAAAATAACAATAATCGTACTATTCGAACAATAGAAAAAGTTACTGTTACTTCAGACTTCTATAGGAGAAAGCGAAACTTTTGACTTGAATGACGTTGAAAAGGAATGCACCTTTACCTAATATTATTCAAGGTGTGAATTTCACACAAAGAGGGACAATTATCTAAACTGGGGCATGTCTAATCCGAATGGTCAGAGCAAACTACGCATATATAGTGCTTAGCTGATTACTGTTAACAATTATCGAGTAGAATGTTTACACTTTTAGCCCACCTATGTGGAAGCTCGCCTGACTTTAATTATATTCTTTGTCAGTATCAATTTCTATTAGGTTTCTTTCACCAGAGCTATTTGTGTCTAATTTTATACGAAAGCCGTCTGGTTTCATTACAACTTTTTTTAAGGCGTGTCTGTTGACGAAAACCAAATATGAAATGTCAATGTTGTGTTCAATTCGTTTATTGAAAATGTATCTGACAAGTTTCGTAGGAAGGTATTGTTTGAATAGTAATTATATTTGCTAAAGAATTAATTAAACTGACTAATGTGGAAGTAGGGGCAACGATGAATGAGATGTTGTTTCACACCAGTCAGCATTTCTTTTTCATACAGGCATTTATTTATATTTCTTTATTTGTTAAGAATATACTAAACTTCTCTGTGTTTGGTCTAATTTCACTGATATTTTTATAATAATTACTTGTATATGCTCCAATCACACACAATACACAGGCACAGTAGTGTAACAATCGGCAATGTTTGTTAATGTCTCAGCATTCTTTAAAATCCTGTTCATATTATTATTTCTTTGTAGCAATTGGAGCAAATATAGATTTTATTCAAACTACTCAATTGATTGCGTTCGATTTTTTTGTAAAATGTAAAATTGTATCTTCTAACGTAGATGTTTCAAAATTCTAAACTTGCTACAGATTCAAGTGGACTCTTATCAATATAAAGTATGATATACATATGTACATACAAATATACTCGAACATGTTTTCTCCAAGACAACACAGAAAAGATCAAACAGAAAAGCCAAATACAGATTTTCGAGAATTCTCTTCCAGAGTAAAAGGAAAACAATGATAAGACCATGTTATATAATGGAAGTTCAAGAATAAAATCAGTTTGCAAGCTTCATGTAGGCGAAAGTGGTTTCTTGGTAGTCTATATCTTCAAAGGTCAAAAATCTGACTTAATAAATTAAGATGGCTTCCGATATTTTCGATCTTTAGTTGCAAAGGAAAGTAAATTCATGTATATTTTGTTTAAATTGTGATTGTTGAACACCGTCTCTTGTTCATTAAATGTAATTATGTAAAAAATCATTTTATACAATTCGTGTGGTATACCCAGCGTTATACGGAACATCGTGCAATGACTGAACAAGAGCAAGTCTGATAACCGCATAGTACTTTGCTTTCCTGATTTGAAATTGTCATGTGCATCGCACTTCATATCCACTCACTTGTAACCGTCGGTTGCTACTCACATGTAATGATTCTGTTATAGAGACTCAATCAGTTAAATTTAAACTATCCCAGCCCAAACTATTTGAATGTTTTAGCTACTTAATGAATCGCCATTTTGCTTTAATTACAAGACCACGACGTATCAGTAAATGAAGTGATTTTGTCAAATGAATCTTACGTTATGTTTCTTTCATTTAATTGTTATTGTATTGTACTATTATACTTTTATTGAGTGATAAATATATGGTGATATGAAAGCAGATTTAATGACAATTATATCTACATACCTAATTATGTACTTTTAATTTATCTGATATATATCTACAGTTAATTGATTTTTTAATTACCAGTATCCCGTCTACTGTAAGTTACAGCAATGTAAATATTGCTGTAATAGATATTTTTAGAATTTATATTAATGTTCTCTTCAGTGAAAGAAATCAAAGCTATTTCAACACATTTAAATTCATTCAACAAAACAGTCCACTCACATGTCACTTAGTGACTTATCTATACAGCTCACAAATATGTGAACATAGTAAGGTCTTTTATCGAGCATTCAAATTAATTTGACCTCAAGTTGGCTATGGAATAAAAACCGGGTGTTAGACATGTTTTTTCAATATAGCTGATATGTATACAAAATTTTAACAGCCTCAGCTGTACGCAATTTGAAGTAATGGTTAAGGTATTGGTTTTGGTCTGGGTTCAAATCCCAGGAACTTCATCCTTTATTTGTCATTTATTAATTGAAGACGAAATGAGATACAAATATGAGGATACAAAAATGTCTAGAAGGTGGAGAGCAATCTCATTTATTTTTTTCAAAATTCGTTCCTGAGGTCGACAAATGTTAATAATAGGATCTTGGAAAATAGTGCTATTTAAGTATGGCCACAAAAAAAATCACATGGTCTTATATCACAGGATCTTGGAAGAAATTCATGTTCGGAATTCAGGCTTACCAAGCGATTATGGAAACTGTCCTGTAACATTAATGAATTCACATAATCACTGAAATGGAACCATGTCTCATCGGAGCAGAAAATTTTGTTCAGGTTATTGTCACCAAGATTATTTAATAACCACCGACAAAACTGTTTTACGAGGGTAACCGACTTTTTTGAAGTTTCTGATGGGTTTCCCTACCTTACCTGGCAAACGATAGGGAAAGTGTATAGTATGTTTTTTTTAACAGTGTGGCGGGTACCAACAAATACACCGATTAACGGCAAAAGAATACGCAGAAATGGGATCATCTTCCATAACTTGAAGCATATTTTCTTTCAGCTCCTTCATTCGTATCTAAGACGACTTCTACCTTTCTTTTATTCCACACTCCTTGTTGTCCTAAGCAGTCAAATAATTTGAAGACGTATTGTGTTAAATCTTGTTGAACACACGTTATCCTAGAGCTTCTAACTCGCGGGCTACAAAGATAAAATTCTAGCGCCCTGTTTCGCCAGCACGCTAACAGAGTTGTTTTGCATTTTGCAGTTTTCTTAACGGGACATGTACGTGAAAATCGATAAAAATGGAATTTTTGTCGATTTCTCGATTTCTCGAATTTCTGTCGACCTTTGATTTATGGCTCATTTGAAAGCCCGCGCCTTTCTGATTATAACCATTTTTAAAGCCTAAATTTTGCGATTTCGCCGTTGCGACGCATGGTAAAAAATAATTGGGGATTCGTGTCAGTGCAAGCAGCAGGAAAGCATTTCGTGCCATTGCTATCAATGGCTTCTAGAAGCTAACAGGGCAACTTTGCAGGCTACAAAAGAAGCCAGTACAACTGCCAGGAACAAGAAAAGACAGATGGATGAATCAGATGGAAAAAGATCTGAACCATGGCCCTGGAGAATTCTGAACCGCTCACCCGCCCACTCCCATCTTCAAGTTCCTTTTTCCGGAAAGTCATTTTTTCAACCTTCAGGGGCTTCTAAAATCCATATCGTTCGAGAAAACTCAACCAAATGGTAATTTTAAATATCAAAATCTATTCCAAACTCGTTTTTTTGCCCTAGCTGAAGAAATACCCTTATTGCATCCCTTTAAAATACCCCTTTTTAACATATTTTGGTAATTCTTCAAAAAAATTTCAAAATAATGTTTTTTTGAACTTCTCTTGAAGTTTGAGATTGGCATATACATATGTGTTTCAGGTGGAGAGTCCAATTCAATTTTTGGGCAGTAGCTGCTTTGGTTTGGATGGAGTTTGCACCAAGTTTTTTTAAACATGTACCATACATGTTTAAATTTAATATTTGGTTGATTTTTGAAGAATAAAAAAAATATATTAAAAATGTATCTAGGTAAAAACTGAAACCAAGTATGAAATCGTTGTTTCTTCCTCTCGATGCATGCCAAATATTAAAGCGTTATTGCAATTAGATGCTGAGATTTTGCAGGCATAAACAAAGTCTGATTTTAGGCAATATCATATACCTACATGTCCCCTTAAGTACTGGCGAAATAGGTTGAGGATCGTGTGAGCAGGTGAAAACTTCACCAGGTGACGCTTAACTGATTTATTTTAATACGAGGAAAATGGCCAAAATGTTTGTTTTCTAGCGTTTTCCAGCGGTTCTCTCTTCGCGTAAGCCAAAAAGATAGCATTACGCTCCATATGGTTCACAAAACATATGGTTCACAACGCTTGCGCACGGTTTAATTTTTTAATTCGCCATCTTTCCATTCCGTACAATTACGCCGCGACCCATACGGAGTGCATTTAAAGTTTTCCGTTTCCCGAAGGCAACCGATGACTATAATTACGCGGCCGTTTTTTTTTTGCGGTAGAAGGATGTACCGCACAATAACAGGCTCGGCCGGCCCAAACAATATATAAAACCCTAAACATTGTCATTGATTCGTTATTCTACCTGCGGTTTCGTTAATATAAAGAGTGTCTTTATTCACACGCAGGACGGAGGAGTCAAGTGGCCGTCACGAAAGTATCTTTTAATTCCATTTAATCGTCTGCGGCCCAGGCGACACGCACGCTGTTACTTTTTCGTTGAGAAATCACAAAATGTCACTAGAAGGGGAAGTTCTGAGGTTAGTTATACGAACGGTCACATGAAAGCAGGATTGCCACCCGCTCCGATTTGGTCGAGACAGTCCCGATTTTGACCCAAAAGTTCCGCGTCCCCACGCAAAGCCCTAATGTCCCGATTTTTATTAGTTTGGCCACGTACATTTTTATTAAACCATAGAATTATAAAAATTATCATAAAAAACACACATTTATAGCTTCAAAACATTTTTAAAAACAAAATGTTGCCAAATTTAGAGTTATTCATTTAAAAGTAAATAAATAAAGACAATTTACAAATTATACCGTTGAAACTTTTTGACTTTGTTTGATTTTATTCTAGTTGTTTTAGATTTAATTGATTGTTTACTAATTTTGTTTTTAACGTTTCTTTTTTGTAAAGCTATGCTTTCTTATTTTTGTCACAGTCTTACTTCTACTTTGTACTACATAATTATTATAATATAACATCGATTAAAACATTATATTAATTTTATTTTTTTTTTCAAGCAAAAATTTTAATCTGATGCTCTTTTCGAATAATATATATATTTTTTATTTAAGGCAAAAAAAGCATAGAATATTATTTCAAAAATCCGATGGGCATATAAAATTTTACAGTTAAGAAAAAAAGGAGGGTGCGCCAGGGGCAGGGTTGTTCCGATTTTTTCAACACAAAAGGTGGGAACCCTGCATGAAGGTATCATGGAGGCATGGTTGTGGGACCACAATGGACCCATAAACAGTAATTCAACTTGAAGTTTTCTGTATTTTTCTCAGGTTCATATAATCTTCTTTTTTCAAAACGCTTCAAATAATAATGTGGAAGATAAATTTACATAGTGAATAATAGATTTTTTTTAGATTTTTCCGAAAAATGCCCTTCAAAAAAATTCATGCAGTGAGGTCTGAAATACGATCTAATCCAAGAGGCCAAAAAATGGGAAATGAAAAATATACTGGTGGCCATTGAAAATGCAACACCGTAAAAGAGTTAGTAGCAGAACTCAAACTCCGTTTAAATAATGTATTATATTAATAAAACAACTGTTACTGTTACAAACTTAACCGATAAGTTGTACTGATAATACTTAATTCGATATGTGTCCCCTACGTACTATTAGAGCAGCTTCTAGAGGCCTTGGTACTTGGTAGTGAATCAAACAGGGTTCGAATGGTCTCTTGAGGTATAGCATTCCATGTAGCTTGTACCCTCGTCCATACCTCCTCTGTTCCACTTGCTGGTCAAGCAAGTATGTTTGGAGTCATTTTTCTATCACATCCCATACATTTTCTATGGGGGATAAACCTGGGCAACGCGAAGGCCAAGGAGGTCGTTTAGTTGTCACCTTTTGTTATAAACAATTGCGCCCCATGCCATAATACCTTGTGGGAGCCGTATTGTCCACTGTTGAGCTAATTGGGTTGTTGTTTGTGTTCAGTCCCTTAACTTGTTTAACTTGCTCATATCGATGTCGTTCTCTTCGACGGAGCATTTCTACTAACAGAACTACTTCTACTAACAGCAACTAACAGAAAATATTGACATTTTGTGACCATTTATAGTTTATCAGGTGATGTGACCCTTCCACATTTACCTGAATTTCTCAGAAACGATTAGCCGGAAATTCCTCAAATTGTTTCATTTCAATTTTTTTATTTCGTCATAACAAACCAAAATACAGAAGGTAAATAGAAGGTACAGTAAACAATAATAACGTCATGACGTTATTATTGTTTATACTGTGTGTTGCAATTTCAACGGCCACCAGTGTAGATCGAGGCGCTCCGTTAAAAACGAAATTAAAGAAGAACCTGAAACTTGACACCTTCTAGATTCTGGAGCTAATGGAGTGTGTGACTCAGATCAAACAGTCACGACACTTAAGTCCCATTGGGCACCTTGTGCATGATCCCTGTGTAGCCACTCGAGTTATGACTCCAACCTCCCAATTTTTTCGAAAAAGGTGGTGACGTCACCCAAGGGGTACTCCACAATATGGTCATGGCACGCCAGCGCTCTCCTAATATGGAATATCTCATTGACGAGTCAACTGAACAATCACAGAGTAGATGGCCGACTCTCTTCACTTCCTGTTCACACCCTTTACAAAGGAGTGCTTCAGTTAGACTCATATTGTGTTAGTTGTGCTTTCGTAGCCGACAGTGTCCTGTCGAATTCTGCTACAATTTTTACGAAAAAAATATTCTAAAAATATTTGTTATATTATATTATAAATGTAATGTGTTCTTATTCTAACCACATATATATTAAACTAGTTTCTGCTTTTTAAATTAATTTGAAGGTCTCAGCAACTACGACATTACGATATCAAGAGTATCATATTCTGTTAGTTATTCGAAATGTATGTAGAATGCTACTTATTTTGCTTTTTATTTCATTTCCTGAAAGTAATGTCGGAATAATACCAAAACATTTGTTTAATACCTTCTCATAATACACAATATCATCATTTTTTTATCTTAACACGCTACAGCAAATAAAACATTAAGACAAACTCTAATCTTATAGTAAATATTTATCTAACTAAAACTTCTCCAATATTTAATGAGAGTTTTCGTTCTAATGAACTAGTTAACAACATCTTGTAATACTAAAAAGAGTTGTAAATACTTTATAAAAAGCATTATATGAAGCCCTAACTATGTATGTACAAAACGTTAGTGTAACCAGTGTTTTTAATAACCTCTGTTAATCAAAATATATTATCTAATTAATATATAGTCATTATATATCATCATCTGTCACCACCATTGTAGGAGTTTCAAGTTTCGGCACACAAAGCACACAGTAGTTGCCTCATTTAATAAGTTATACAAAAGTTTGGTGTAAAGACTAAAGCTTTAGGCCAAGGTGTTTGACCATGACATGACGTTATAGTCATGGTTCACTTGACATAATACCTTGTTAACTACGCTTTATACAACTATGAATTGCAAAAACTTGAAAAAACAAAGTTAAAAATCAATATGAAGGCGATATAATAATACTTGCTCTTCAGGAATACTAATCGACTTTAGGTGGTGCCCGTCTTCTGCAAAAAGTACCTTTTAATTTTATATAATCACTCGCGCTCTAAACGACACGCACCAAAACCGTACACGAATAATTACTACCGTTTGCGCCACATTTCTGGTTCTCTAGGAATCACTTATGGGTAATTACCAACCTCGTAAATTATCAATTTTTACGGCTCAATTAATTTCGAAAAGTGTCTCTGCACGCACAGGCTATGGGCACCTTTAGTAGAACAGGACTTCGGTAACATCCTCTAATGGATATGGCCGTTATAACCTACAAAAAATTAATTCGAAGGATAGTACGAAAAACCTAGCGTTTTAATAAATCACTTCGATAATTATGTTAGAACAGTAGATATTTTACTTTGGTGAAGCTAATTCAATAAATGACGATTTTATTTATTTAGATTTTTTAGGTATGTTTTGATATACATAATGTTTAACAGTGGTGGCTCGTGACTTTTTTTTTGGGGAGGCAAACATGTTTTGTAAAAAAAATTGTTTCCTAAATTTTTGTGATGGTAAACATTGTTAGTAATATGCCACATAGTTAGGAGAAGGACCTCTACTTGGTTAATAAAATATATTAGGACATTTGTCTAACTTAATGTGTACCTAATATATTTTATTGGTTCAGCAAATCCATCGGGAAGGTGTAGAGTTTCCGTCAAATTATTTTACAATTAAAAGATGGAGTGAAATAGAATACGGATTTTTGCCTGGACTGCGCCAATTTCGATTTGACCGGCTGAATTGATTACATTCATAATATTTTGTTTGCCTAAAAGATGTAATTTATAAACATAACTAATATGTTCCTGACTTTTTGAATGTGTCAACTGAACGAGATACAGTTTTAAGATTTTATCAAATCCAGACTCTGTCTAAGCATCTTCTCCACACTTGTAAATAATACACATGGCCAACACAATAATTTATTGAAAGTTAAAGAACCACTTAGCCATTTGCATTTATCATAGCACGTATCAACAAAACTACGATCTGGCTTACCCTGATTAATTAAAGTTTTACTTAGATCTGGCAATGGTAGTCTTAAATCTTTAACAAATTTTGTAGGTTAGGTTGTTAGGTTCAAGGAATCAAATAACTCGCTTTCTGCGCTGTCACGTGTGAGAGGTGGGAGGTGGGCGTGTTTGCCTCCGCTATGCAGTTTTTTAAATGGCCTTTAATGCCACTGGAGTTAAGGGTTAAATTTGTTAGCAACGCATGTTAGCAGCACAGGATCGCGAAGCGCGAAGCCCATTGTATAAAACATAAAACATTGGCATCGGAGGCTTACCACCAGGCGCTGGGTCGTTTATGAATGCTAATATGTTGCAAATAATATTGCAGGAACTCCTTTGACATTGTTTATTAATATTTTGATTTTTAGAAATTAAGTCATGTCCACTAATTAATACCCTGAAATGATTTGCATTGTTGTTCATTTTCACCTTTTCCTTTTCCTCATCTTCATGTACCAAAATCACTTTGCCTTCATTTGTGTCTCTGGTCTTAATTCTTGGTCCCGAATCACAAATTTTACATTTGATATTTCCCGTAATTTTATATTAAATCCAATTTTATAAGTGTACAGATAACAGAAATGGCCCTCATGAGGAACCATGTAGCACACCAACTACATCCTTTACATGGACTGGTAGTATTCGTTTCTTCATTTTTGTTTACAAAAAATACAAAATGGTTACAATTTATGGATACAAAATGTTACATTACAACGCATAGGAAATCTTCCAAAATACATTTTGAAAAAAAATTGTTTTGATTTCAATTAAAATTTAATAAGAACAATAAATCAATAAAAACACCACCAGAAGCACGGGACCAATCACGCTGCGATTTGAAGGGTTTTGGTTCCAATGGGGTAAAAATTTTACAAACACGGAGGGCACGTTTGGGACCTTTCAAGCCTTTTAAACCCTTTTTAAATCCTTCCTTTTTGCCCGATTTTTTTTTTTTTTTTTTTTTTCGGGCCCCTTTTTGGGAAAAAAAATTTAAAAAATTTTTTGAATTTTAGAAAAAAAAAGATTTCGAATTTTTTTTTAGTATTACAAAAAATGCAAAGTCCGAGAAACAGAATTTCGTATTTTGAAAAAATTTCCCACTTCAACCCCCATTTTCACCCCCTTTCCTTTGGGGGATTTTGCTCAAAAACAATTAGAACCTTTCCCCTGTCGAGTTTATTGCGTTAACCAAATTTGAAGACAATAGCTCAACGCGTTCGAAAGTTATCAATGTTTAGTTTTTCTTGCTGTTTGATAAAAAAGGGGTGTGCTCTGGAAACAAAAAAAGTTATCTTAGTTACCAGCTGTCAGATACTAATAGTTCATATTGTCTCTAAATAAGAAAAAAACATAAAAATGTCTTATTCTCTACAAGAAAAAGTAGAAATAACAAGATTAGTTGGCGACGGAACACTCTTTTCGTGAAGCAGCTAATGAGTTTAATCGACGACATCCAGAACGCACTATTAACCAACAGTTTCAAATATTAACAAATATTTTGAGCAACATGGACATTCAACTCCTAACAGACATCGGGAGCGAAAGGAAACCAAATTCTTGTATTTTAATGAACCAAAAGCCTTAAACATGCTTGTAGGAATTAAAATCAAAAAAGACGTGTTTGAAAAGGGTAAGAAACATTAACGCAATTTTCTACTTAAGTGGAACTAGGCAAGAATGGAATTTTATTTATAGCTACAAAGTATGTACCTAGAAATCCTGATTTTTTTCCAAATATTTTACACATAAGCTATTCACGAACGTATTATCTCGTCACAAAATATCAGAATGTGGAAGTGAAAATAATCCAAGGGTGTATAAGTGTAAGTAAGTAGTAAGTGTAAGAACAAACCTCGAAGGAATGTTTTCTGTGGATATGAATTGTGAAATTTCTATTGAGCCAGCCCTGAAAACCACAGAAGATTATCAGTAAAAAATTGTAAGTATTGAATAATACAATTTAAAAAAAGAATCCGTTTTTTTCTCGGACACCTTGTATTTTAGAACAATGAAAAACGGTACAGTTATGCTTTAAGTAATGATAAAGAAGAATTCGTCATCAGATTTTTTTTAAATGCCCAATAGTAGGTTTGACATTTGAGCCCATAAAAGTGGTCGTAGTTGGCCATGATTACAGGCTAAGAATAAAGTTACCCACTTGGTGAATGCGCATTTTGAATATCTACTAAAAATAAAATACCTGATAAAAAAAATCGGTCGAAAAAATTTTACAAGGTCGTAATAGTCTTTACAAGGATCATAATCAATAAATGACTATCAATTGTCAATAAAGCAGATGTTTAATTAGACTTTCAACTAATTTTCTCTACCCTACTGGGTACCTTCAGTCTTCTACCCAGTTATACCAACTTAAAGTCTAAAAAACTCACCTTCCGATATCAGCCGTTCTCGGATTTCCCAAGCGAATATCGTAGGATTTTCTCGTTTGTACTGTTCGATTTTCGATACTACAGCCGGCGTTGCCACCTTTGGTTTACTACCACCGATGAGGCCTGGTGGCCTAAGTGTTCCTGAAACAAAGTCACACTTAGTTTGGTCTTCTACTACTTTCAATAATCACAGCCTTGACGTGATAACCCGATAACTGTTAAGGGGTTAGGTGGGTTTCAGAGGTTCAAAAAAAGGGTATTTTTTACTATTTTTTTTTTAATATATACAATAATATATTTTATTTAAACAATTCAGCATGTCAAAGATACATACTTAAACAGTATTTTGTGAAATTTTTATTTAAAAATTCCGAAAACTCAGCCATTGGTACCTCATCTCCCTTGACGTCTCAAAAAAAATGCTCTTGCCGTGGACAGCATAACTCATTATTGGTTCATCCAAAATCAAAAAACCAAAAACATTTCATTAGTACATGGATAAATCTCATTATTGGGCGAAGGAAAAAAGATAAAACAAAAACCGAATTTTTTGACAGACTTTGAACAAAAAAACATATTTTTTGGTCAAATTTCCGCCATGTATTGGCTCGAAAAAATTAGTTGTAATGATAATAAAAAAAATCCTTCGTTAAATGATTAGATAATGTTATTTCAAAGATGTGTGCAAAATTTGAACAAAATCGCTTCATAACTTTTCGAGAAATCGTGTCCACCGACTTAAAAAATTGAGTTTTGAGATAAACGCGTTTAAAGTTTTAAATTGAAATAATATGCAAAAAAAAAAATTTTTTAACTTACATAGAATCATAGATTCCGGCACCATAAAGCTGGCAAACGTAAACAAACATGGAGAAAGCGAGTAATCAACTGTCACACGCCTAGGGGGCGCATTCTTATCTGAAATCGACAATACCTGCGAAGCGCTGCACTGACGTGGCCTGATGGGCGGAACTTCCGAAGGGTCTATCTCTTAGAATTTTACTCGGATCGATTTGAAATTTTATGAGAATATTTTAAACATATTGTACTATTTAATAAGACAAAAAAAAATAGATTTTTTGAAATTTTCAAACCCACCTAACCCCTTAAGTCCGTATTTAGGGGGTGATACCATTTAAGTTAGAGGGTAATATCAACCCTACATAAGTAACACAAAAGGTGAGACAAACGTATACTCACAAAGCATATAAAGTGAGGCATTTGGGTGGTCTTAACCACGGAATTGTTTGTGCTAACGATACAAAATTATAAAAAGCCAAATTGGATAAATTACCAGGTATCTACGTGCAAACGCCGTCTTACGTTAGTTATAACCATAGTAATTACATGTTTACCTTTTCTCATACTGGTTATTTAAATAATTATAAATAATTTCGTAATTTCAATGCTCAAATTTCATTTGGTCTTAATTAAGCTAATTCATACCAGATTAATTAGTAACGATCCAGCGACGTCTAACTAGGTATGACTCCTTATATATATATATTAAAATATATCTCTTAAAAATATATCTACAAATTACTAGCGCTAATAGGCTACTCCTATCATGTGTCTTCTAAAATACAGGGTTGGAACGGCCAAGATTTCAAAGCCGAGCATTAAAAGATAAGAAAAGAATAAACTCTGACAGATAGAGGAACTGACAGAGAAATATTATATCCATAGTTGCCAGACTGACATGTGAGTTTAAAACTTTTTATGAGCGTTATTCTCCGTCTTTCGTGATAGGGTAGCTATAAAATATGTAGGCGGGACGCCCCACCCATAAATTATAATGCGCACGTGTGAATTGAATTACATATTATATCGTTATTGGTCTACGGAAAATAAGCACTTGAGTATTCCTGTGCGTACGCAATATACCCAGAAGTTAAATGTTTGGATTGGTATTTTAGGCGATTTCATCGTTGGGCCATTTTTTTTAAACGGTTCCTTAAATGTCAACAAACATAACAAATAAAACAAACTGATTACGGACATGAACATGAAAGACCACGAAATTTAAATGATTTAGGGGCCACAATTTTACAAGTCCTAAATAATATTTCCCCTGAAGTGTTAGAACGCGTAAGAACTGAGTTTTACGATAGACTAGGTTATTGCGAATCACAAAGGGGCGACATTTTTGAACCACTTATTCAATAGGTATTTTTTCTTTCTTTCGTCTTATAACCGGGTTGATTTATATTTTTATTTTTTTATTTTTTATAGAACTTCAATTTTATTTTCTTGCAGACCGGTTAGTTAAGGAAGTTAAGGAATATAAAAAATTTAAAGTAAATACAATTATGTTCGTACACTTCTTTTAAGTGTGTGGGATAATTGTAAGTCAGAATTACGTAAGAATTTCGTTTCATACAGCTAAGTAATCCCCATACGTACACCCCCATAAAGTACACCCCCATAGCTGCGAAAAAGTACTGAGTCCCACTCACTCAAATTCGGTAGGTGATGATTTTACATCATACGTTTCTAATACGTACACAAACGTGAAACACTGGTGCATCTAACTGTCTTTGTCTGTCCTTACTGGTGTCTTTTAACTCATTCTCTTCTACACATGTATCGCCAATATGTAAAGGTGCCATTTCCTAGGGTGTATATAAATACTGCCGTATTGCGGCTTCTAAAATTTATAAAAGAAAATACATATGTATATAGACTACGAGAAAAAAATATTCTTGTCCTGGATTTTAGTTGTACGAAATAACGAACCATACAGAAAAAAAGTCATCAAAGTTGACCGAGCAAAAAAGGTATGTTTCTATTCTGTCTTTTGCATCACAAAGAGTGTCACATTATGTGACAGTTATGTGATGAGTACTTTTACCGGGTATATAAAAAAACGGAAATAAAAAAAACTTTAGTAAAAAAGAAACTACCTATATTTAGCAAAAGAATAAGACACTATTAAAGAAAATGACGACCGCCCATATTTACATCCACTTGAGCTCTATTTTAACCGAGTCAATATCGTGCTGCAGTATTCACGGTGTTCCATTAATTTCTTCAATTCTACTGACAATGCTTTGCTGAAGGTCTTCTATATCGCCTACGGGTGTTTTCAAATTTTTCAAACAAACATTTCAAAATTTAATATATATAAAGATAGCTATGGCCCTTTATTTTTCCCTCTTTACTTTTCCTTCCATTCCATTAGTTTTTTCTCCATTTTTTTTTCTCCTTTTGTTCTTTATTTTTTTTTTTTCCATTTTTATTTTCTCGATATCTTTTTAAAACTTTCCTTTCCCCATATTTCAATTCTTACTCTCCTCAACCAATTTTTCTATTTTCACTTGTTTTTGAGTGGAGAGCCATACACTGTTGCTGTGGATTTGAATTTCCAGGTGTTTTTAAATATTGTTCCAAGAACAACCATCTACTTATTGTTCATGTTTTTTTAAGTACGAATGTTTTTTTGTTATTCTTCCCATTTTTTGTTATCATTTCTTTACCAACTCTATCTTTTTTCCTAGGATATGTTAGGATAAGATGTTTTTTATGATAAACTAGTCCACCTCTGTTAATATTGGCTTGTCTTATTACCTTTTCTAATGCCAAGTTAAACAAAGTCGGTGAAAAGGACTCCTTGTCTCACACTCCTCCCTACACTTAAACTTTCCGAAGATTTCCCTATATTATTCAATTAGTTTTTTTGTTGGGAATTTTCTTTCAACATCAGTGTTTCTTTTTTTTTGTCATACGCTTGTTAAAGTCTATAAAACACATTGTTTTTTCTTTTCAAAACTTTCTTATTTCTCTAAGATTGATTACTATTCCTCTTCCACTCTAAAGCAGTTTGATACTCTCTATTATTATGTCCTTTATTTTTCTTTTTGTTTTTTATACTTTGGGAATATTTTATATGTCACATTTAGAAGCGCTATTCCTATACTAATTTTCGCACCTTGCTCTTTCCCCTTGTTTTTGTTTGGGAACGATTGCCTTTCCTTCCTTTGGTAGTGTTCTTGTTGCCAAATGTTGTCGATTAATGTTTTTATTGTCGTCATTAGCTTTTCTCCCCGCTTCAAAATTTAAAGTTTCAAATATTTTTTTTGATAAGGCCAGAGAAAGATTTAGACATGTAATTTAAACTGTGTGTTTAAACCAATTATGCGATTTTCCCAAAAATTTGGTATATATTTAATTATTTCCCTAATAGTATGCGCATAAGCTCCATCTTGTTAAATATAACCTTCTTGCAATTCGTCGTCATGCAACATTTGTATAAAAGGTTTTAAAATTTCTCTGCATTCAGCGTTCCACTAAAGAAAATAGATCCAGCAATCCTCATTCTGCTCACAACTGCCCACACTCCATTTTTTTTGTAGGTGTAGTGGACTTTTAATATACAAGTAAGGGTTGTCTACCCTCCAAAGTCTCATATTCTGAGAGTTAACGTAGACGATGGGCCCAACCCTCATCAGTAAAAAAAAAACTTTTTCGAAGACAGCATCATTATTGTTAAAATTGTTAATAAACCATTGGCAGAACTGTAATCTTAGAGGTTCGTCCGCTCTGAGAATTTCATGTGTGGATTGCAGACGAAAAATGTTTGAAATGATTTGTAGCTCCACTTATCCACCATTTTTTTTAAAATTCGTTGACACTTTGTATAGTGCAGATTCACTTGTTGATTCGTATTGTTAATTTATGTTCTTGGATTGTCCTTCACTGTGATCACTTGCCTAACAATTTCAACATTTTCTTCTCTCCTTGTTCTGGGTATACCATATCCTTGTTTCCGATTGACCCTTCCAATTTACCGGTACAAAGGGTGACCCCAAAATTAGCCTGTTTTTCAAACACTTGTAACTTTACCTGTAATTGATGAAATTCAACTTATAAATGCTCAAAATTTTCGTCTCATCATAACCTAGTGCGAAAAAAGAAGATTTATTGCTCCATACCCTGTGCATCCCCTTAAATGAAGGATTAACTAACCCTCCATTTTTCCATTACGCACATGCGAGAAAAAGCAAAATTGCTACCGCCCAATAAAAAAAAGGCTGTTTTACTACATACAATATATGGTCTCCGAAGTATTTTTACCTCTTGAACACGAATCCGTGGTCAGGTTAGACCCACCGCCTTTCAGTCTTCAGCAAATCGTCAGAAATATTCAGAAAAATGAAGATTTTCCTGAAGATGAAGATTTGAAATGATGACTTTTACCCGATAGCATGACGAGTTAATTTTATCGAATAAAAGATCATTTCCTTAGCATCGACACGTGATTTTATTTATTGACGAACTCCACAAAAATGAACCAACGCGCCTGACATAAACCCCATTGAATAAATATAGGATATTCTTCAAAGGATAAGTTCGAATGGGACCTACCAGCAAAGTTAATACACAATTATTAGATATATATCCCAAATATATATGTGAAAAATTGGTGTTAGCTGTTTTATCAGTCGCTTCAGTTTCTTGTTACACGTGTCGTGTTTGAAAGATCAAGGGTAAAATTTAACACATTCACAAGTAAGGATAAGCAACTCCAAAGATAGAAGACTACTCGTACTAATAAATATATGGGTACGTAACTTCAAAAACATCTTATTTCATCAGTTGTGATGAAGACATTATACACGACTGTATATTTATCACGTATTGTTCAGAACGATAATTTATTGATTTTGACGTATTTGAACCTGCTGCTCTCTAGAAAGAGACAACGTACGCTTTCTCAGTAGTGAGAATTCTGTTTTACGTCATCGACATAACACGCGTATACATAATGTATTTATAAATGAATGCGGTAATTGAAGTTCACCCTCGATATACACCCTTAAGGTTTTCCCTTATTGGTTAGGCTGCTTTACCCCTATTAATAATGCACCATAACCGTGATATCCACAGTTTCTGTTCTGGAATTGAAAACGATGATACGATTGAATTAATTTTACTTCGTTCCTTTTTGTCTTTTTTAGAAAGGCTGAAATTGCCTCTTGAAAAATATCAGTAAACGGTTTTCGAATAATTTACCACTGAGGAAAACAATAAGATATTGGTCATAATAAACATGCCAACACCATTGAAGAAAACCGAAAGTAGAAAAAAATGTTTTTGAACCACTAAATATCATGAGGAGCATAATTTTATAAAGTTTGCGTTGATGTTCAGTGAACTATAATTATAATTTCGTCATTGTTTCTCAACAACGATCAGCTATCACAATTGTATAAAACAATTAACAACAATCTAAATTGTTACTAATTCTGTTAGCTAGTATTGAGTAAGTTATGCGTGTTTAAAGTACTGTATCTCGAGTGTACACTCTACGCTGCTAGAGTCTGCTCGCAGCGCGCAGCTGCAGCTGTTGAATAGAGCTACTATTTTATCCCCACCGTACCCCCCAGACCCCAAGAAGCTTCCAACGTAAGATTGTTTCCATGGTAAAAAGTCGGCTGTCCTGTCCTACAATACCTTCTTAAAACAAACGCGTTTTTCTTGAAAACTCATTTTTCAAAACATACCGGTGAGCTTGATTTCTCAAAAACTACTTAATAAATTGTTATCAGATTTTGCACACCCATTTGTCAATACAGAAACCAATCCTTGAACAAAATGTGATAAAAAAACGTTTTCACCACAAAAAAAAAATTTGTGATAATTTTTTTCATAGAAAAATTAATATTTGTCATTTTGTCTCTCTATTAACCCATTTTAAAGGCAAAAAAAATATGGAGTTGTTGAAATTTGAACCCAGGCCATTCAATTCAGAAAAAAACACCAAAGTGCCTATAGCTCATGTTGACAAAAATTTGTTTACATGCCATCCTTATTGGAAAAAAATGGCACAACTTTTTTTTCCAGCTTTCAACTTGAGGTCAAATTTATTTCAACGCTCGATACTTTAGCAAAACTACTGAACGAACAAAAACGTGAATTTAAGGACTGCACCTTGCGATCACATATTATGCATGCGTTAAGAAAAAAGCACGCTAATATCCCACGTTCAGAATATGCTGAATAATGGAATATGGACAGATGGACGACACGCGGCGACCCAATCGATCAGAGGACAACGAAAAAGTCCATCCGCGTTAGCTCAAGATCAAAGCGGCCTGCCGTTAGTCCGGGAGACAGCGATACTTTTTTGTTGCACATTTTATACCTAGATTTAGACTGATTTTGATAACAGTAGTTAGTTGATGTGCAGCTAATGTCAAAAAACAACTTTTGGCTTCAGAATACGTTAAAAAAGTTTAATATTTTAGAATATTTTAAATCCGTTAAATATGTTATTCGGACTAAATTTTTTTGTACGTTATTTGTGTTGTTTTATGATGTAAGGTATTCAGATGCTCGTCTGTACTTGTGAAAAAAAACACGTTATGGTTCCAGAGAATTATGCAGAAGTAAGTGAAAATGGTGGGAGGTATTTCAATAGGACATTTTAAATGTGGAGAAGAGGTGTCAAGAAAAATGATGTTCTGAGATGAGCCTGATGGGCCATTACAAGAAATTCTTTCATAGTATTTTAATGAAATGCGAATCGTTTTTTGTATGTTTACGATAGATATTATTTATATCATTAATTTTGTAATAGCCATCTATTCTTTTAGACACATTAAAATTACTAGGGATCGGCAAAGCCCAGACAGGATCGAACTAGGATAGGTGTCACACATTACTCGTAAATGTATGTAAGGTTAGAATCAAATAATAATAATAATAATAATAATTAATTATATTATATAAAGAATTTCCTTTTAAAGAAAAATATAATTATTTACAGGAAGACTTCTGTAACTGTAAAACAAACGAGCACAATAACTTTGCAAGATAATGTGGACAAGTAAATCGACAAGAGAGTCAATATTGTTTAATACCCTTAGTCCAGGAGGTTTTATTTTATTATAGATGGGACAGTTAATAAAGATATGTTCCAATGTTTCGTCTATATAAATTGCAAAAAGTACAAATCAGTGGATTTTTTGCGTATATAATTCCTGAGTGCATGAATTTTAAAGAAATCTGGTAGCGTATAGCAAAAAGAGGAGGGTGAATAATCAAATATTCTTTATGCAACTTAATTTAAAGTAAATATCTCTGGAACACAGGCGCGGCATGACGTACGTAGACGGGCAAGAAATACACGCGTACATAATTGACAAGGCGCTAAAAATGCGGTTATATTTTAATGGGTACATAGAGGTCGCGACGCGTAGCACCGCTACTCAATTATAGAATATTTAGACATCTAAATCAAGTGTCTGATATGGACGAACTTATTTTAATATCTTTCCGACTTTAATTAGTACGGAAACCTTTGGTCATTTTAATTGCAATACTCGGCGGTTAGGGTACTAAGCCTACACTTTTAAAAATATCAGCCATATGTAATAATATCACTTAGGTTACGATATCACAAAATCCTGACGTGATAAAGCAAAATTAAAAAAGATTCGAATTCAGCGTCGAAAAATACATAAACGTATGTTCTGACCCCAGGTCCAGACAACTCTTTTTTTTGTAAACCTGTGTAATTTTTGCTAGGAAAAGAAAAATATTGAAATTTTAGATCAGTGTATCAAACTCAAAGTGTCGCTACATCCCGGACCATTATAAATTTGTCCTCGGCAATACTCGATATTTATTTATCGACTGACGCGCATTCCTCGGCGTACGCCGAATGGATGCCGCGTTTTGCGACCCCTTCAGATTTCGCGGCGTATTCCGCGTGCGAGCCTCTTATTAGCACTATTTAAGGAAACCATTGTGTCAATGCTCAGCTTTTTGCTTTTCCATCAAAAACGGGAATGTTTACCTGCGAGTAACAGTAAGCAATAAAGTTTTTCCGGCGCGCAAACGTACTGCGCCCAAAAAAAGGAACGACATCGCCATACGGTCGGTACTCGAACAATGTTTACATCGACCACGCTATAAAAATCAATGGTAGTGATTTGTCATCGACTCGGATGCCTCGATCGTGCCTCAAACAAATAAAGGCATCAGCGGAATGCAACCGTTGAAATGTATATAGTCAAAGCTGCTTCGGGGATCAGCTTATTACGTGTTTATGCATGTGCGTGTGGATGGTACCGGCAATTGCTTGTTTTTAAAGTGTCCCCGTCAGTGAATACAAATTAATCGCAAAGTTCCAGGGATCTCCCTTATAAATTAGACGAACTTCGACGAATAATAGTAATTTATTATTATTTAGGAATTATCATTACATAATCCATCATTGACTACAGCAGGAATGGGTGAACTTCTTTATTGATAAAAATGTATATAACACAGGTCAACAAAATGTGACTCACTTTCGGAAGCAGAATTTTTCCGAATATTTCCAGTGCACTGAATCTGGCCCCAGAATTGCTCCACCACGTTAGGTTTTTGAGATATCCTAACCTAAAAGTGCAAAAACACTGTTTTTTACATTGTTGAAGTTATAACTATAGTAACATCATAAGGTATTTTGTTTTAACAGACCTTGTGATAGCATCTAAAAGTATGATTCTTTTTCTTTAAAATCAGTTTTGAATTGTTCAAATATCTTCTTTTTTTTCCACCGAGATATGACAATTTGTGTCTCCTCGGTCTACTTTTAGGTTAAGACATCTAAAAATCTAATATGATTAAGTAATTCTGAAGCCAGATTCGGATTCAGCGCACCAAAAACCTTCAAAGCAGTGTACTAAGGTTCCAAAAAACAGTCAAGTGTTAATTAAAAACTTGAAATGAATTAAAATGAAGTGAATTAAATTTTTGTCTGCCATACTGGAACCTACATTTTGAATTTTTATAATCTAATAGTGGATATGTAATCAACGACCTTTAAAATGCTTATACAGTAATTTGACAATATTTAGAAAATACGCCCAAAGAGGTAAGCACTTTGTATTCTGCTTTTGGCTTGCATTTGAGTAGATCGGTGAGACATAAACTTCAAATTGACAATGTATCTCAGTGGAAAAAAGATATATGGACGATTCAAAATTGATTTTAAAGAAAAAGAATCATACTTTTAGATGCTATCACAAGTTCTGTGAAAACAAAATTCCTTATGATGTTACATAACTTCAAGTCAAAAATCAGTTTTTTGCACTTTTAGGTTAGGATATCTCAAAAATCTGAGATGAGGGAGCAATTCTGAGGCCAGATTTGGATTTGGCACACCAAAAACCTTCGTTAGAGTGTACTAGAGTTTCTGCTTCCGAAAATCAATCAAATTTTCTTGGCCTGTGAATTATAATACATTTTGACGATGGGTAAAAAGTTTAACCGTTATGGGCTTTTTTTCCACTTAATCCTATAGATATAACAAAAATAAACAAGAAATAGATTTATGTGAAGGTAAAATAAACATAATATAAATATTGGTACAACACATGTACAAAATTAATGAAATATACACCGGGTGATTGTCGAAAGAGGATCACCCCCATAACTTTGTTGTTTTCAGAGATAAAAAATTACTTTTTGAATTGTAAATTAGACATAAATTCGCATTTATTGACATTGTCGATAATTTGTATTCACTTCTGGCTTAACCGGAGTTGGCCCCAAATTTCCAATCTTAAATGGCACGTTTTATTTATTTTCACTTACTGTGATTCTAAATCAATAAATTCAGTCATTTTGAGCACAATGATACGTCATTTGTCACTTTTTGACACATCATGCCACCAATTTTTTTTTAATTTTTTCATCTAGAGTGCTTAGAGTACATTACAATGTTTTGGTTTAAATCAAGTAGACGCAGATTAATTGCTTTATCTAGTTTTTGGTGACAGTTTTTATTTTTGTTTCAAATAAAGTGTAAAACTTGTTCCATTTTTTTTTAATGCAGACAATTATAAGATTACTCAACTTATAAGATTATTCAAATACTTTAATACCTAATGTACACACTTCAATACCTAAGAATTCTCAAGAAAAACCCGTACCTAATGAAACATTAAATACTCGGATATATTAACAAAAAATGAAACCGATATTAGGTGGCTTTGAAAGCAAAACCTTGCTGACCAAACTCATAACATAAATATTGACAGAACTATAGTCACTGAATTTTTCACTATCTTGTAAAGTTTAGAGGTTATACTCAGTGCCATATAACATCGAGTTATCAGGTTATATGGAATTGGGTTTATAGACAGTGGGGTTATGGGATTTTGTGGTTCAAGGCACTTGACTATTGTTTCAGATATCTGATATAATCTACATTTTTATAGCAGTTTATGTACAAGTATAAAAAATAAACTTGTCAGCTGCTGTGCACCCCCCGTATTACACGGTTATGGGGTTATAAAGTGGTGGGGCAGGAAAAAGTTGAAGATAAGTGGTAAAAAAAAAAAAAAAAAAAAAGAAAAAAAAGAGGAAAAAAAAGGTAGGGTAAAAGGGCAATATGGGAAAGTATAAGTTTAATTAAATTTGTATCTATTGTTAATCGTATATACGCCAGTTTAAAACGTAAAGTTTATATTCATTAAAATTTATATTCGACATATGCTGCAAAATTTTAAACTATTGTAATATTAATAAAGCCAAAAAAATTGTATGATTGTTAAATTTATACAGAAATATAGGGATTATAAAGATATATTGAGAAAAAGTGTAAAGAAGGAGGGCCGGAAGGATGTAAATGAACGGGGAGTAGTTAATGTAAATTAAAATTGTAACTGAAGTTAGGAATTTAGTATTGTGTTTGGTTATTTAGTTTCTGTGTCTGCTTCAGTCAAATCAAAGCGTTTTAATAAACTCTATCTAGATCAAAATATGTAAATATAAAAATAAATCATATCATATGTCAAAATGTAACGGGTGGGGTATTATTAATATCACAGCCACACACACAAAAAAAGTTTCTGACCTGGAGGTCTCACTATATGTACTATATGTTTTTGGGGTAGCTGAATCCGAATCCGGGGGCTGAATCCGAATCAGTTTCATTCCAGCACGTCTGGGTTCGGCCATAACCTCAAAAAACACTGAAACTTCTAAAAGCATCCAACTGTCTACTGTTTGTTACATTTCTAATCAATAATAATTTTAAATTGTTTTTTGTCTATCCTATGGTTGTTGTCAAAAGCATGTTTGGCAACACAAGATTTTTTGGCAACACAAGAGAAAAGTATAATAGTTCGGTGTTTCGTCGTGGACAACGTCCAGTTTTTTGTTTCTGCGCCAAAGGTTCCAGTACCCACTCCAGGATGCTACAAACAAAATCAACATACCTAATTTCATTCGAATTTCACCGTTAGCATACATTTATTGTTGAAAAATAGTCCCCTGAGTTTTGCTCTATAAAGGGATAATCACGTATTGAGAAAGGCGAATCAGAGTTGGCAGTCTAAAATGATTTCGGTGCCGCGCGCTTCTCTCTGTAATAAGACCCGTCGAAATGCTATGTCCATAACAGAATTTTATATCGCAACAATGACACGGCTTTTTGCCGGGCGGAAAGCTACCGGAATGCAGGAGTGTGTCGTGAATTTATAAACACGCGAGGGAAGTGACGGACTCGAATGGATGTACGTACCCTTCTTGAGTTATAGACGTGACAGATGTCCCTTCACGAATTTATTGTTCTTCGGTGTAAATATACAACAATAATGCTGAAAGCAGGTGCTTTCTGGACAAGTGTGTTTTCGTTATGACACAGCTTAAAGTTGAGACAACTCAGGAAGAGTGATTACTGCTGAATTTATATCCGTAGTTTGAGGAAGTTCGTGGAGACTTCAATGGGCAATAAGCACACAAACCTCTAAAAATATTGCGCCAGTTAACATGAGGGTTAGGAAAAGAAAGAAAAACTTCTATTACGATAAAGCTTTTGGATTTAATTGTTAACAGTTTTTTCTATACTTCCACTACTATTAAATTTCAATAGTAGTTAAAATTGCCTCTATAAAATTGGGTTTAGGAAGGAAATTTTTGGGTTGTTGGACTAATAATGAAATACTTTTTTTTTTCGACGTTTCTTCTTATAAACCTCCTCAGGGCTGATTTGTTTCACAAAGTAGTTTAAATCACTTACTCTCATAATTTTCTTTACAATTTGATATGAATGGGTAGGTACAAGATTTTTCATTAACTCTTATTAAAAACATTTTAAATGCCTATTTATACTACAACTTTGTATACAGGGTGCGTTCAATTAAAATGTATTATGTATATTTTTGTTAAATGGAACACCATATACCTATATTATTACTAGAGCTCGTAGGTTAATAATAGATTAAAGGACCGGGCTTCACGCGACTGGAATATTGTCATATTTGCCACAGTAATACAATCAACTATACATATATGTACGTAGTACAATCGTTGTTCAATCAAATAACGCCATTATATGTTCCAGAACACAACCCGTCTGCCGTGTTCTACGCCCCACTTCAACCAAGGTCGAGTCGCAAAAGCGAACGTAATTTATACTTGTTTAGTTAGTATTATTTACTCTGCGGTGGTCGATGCATCATCATTCGTGTGCACGAAACATCAAATAAATTTGTAAAAATGTCGGGACAGCGTCCGTCACATGTTAAGGTCGAGCGTTGGATAAACAATTTTCCGGAACTGACCTTAAATGGCAATGAACTTCGTTGTACCGTATGTGACAGTGTCCTGACATGGCACGAAAAACAGGTGTTTTGCAGCATGTTGCTACAGACAAACATAAAGCTCGTGTAAGCGGTGGTGTGAGTGGGAGAGACAGACAGAAACAATTTAACCTGAATTGTCATAGTGACTGTAGCGTGTAATATTTTATTCGTAAAATTAGATATCTCCGAGTTCAGAAAATTTATCCAGAACTCCAAAAAAGTGGAAAGTATTGCGAAGTTAGTCTGCCTGCAGAAACAACTCAGAAGATTGATTGACTATACACAGCACCACTGTGTGAGGACAACAAAAAACGGAACTTCATGATAAACCTATATGGCTTAGTATTGATGAAACAACGGATGTTACTAACATTGACTCTCCCACGTTGTGTCATATTGTGGAATTATTTACAGGCAAATAAGTGGATGTTTCGGAACAATATATAAATATGCCCTTACAAAACTTTACTTATTTTAAATATGCCCCAGTTACGTCTGCAGACGTTGAACATTCCTTTTCATATTATAAGTGGATTTTAAGTGGCATTTAGTTGGGCTATTAGTTGGCGATTAGTTAGGCTACAACAATCACCCCACGTGTATGAGGTATATGTTTAATATTTCGTAACGTTACTGATAGATATCCTGGAGCCGTCCCTGGTTAAGTAGGCATCTATTTAACATCCGAGCTCTAATTATTACATTTTTGAGTTCCACTGGAAAAACTGATTTCAAAAGACCATAATAGCGGTCCTAGATGTGTAGTTTAGAAACTAGAGTCCCTAATTGTAGTTGAGAAACTACATACCTACTTTTGAAATTCGTAGAAAATGTAATGTCTTACAATTTATATATACTTGTACTATTATTTGTTTTATGAAACGCCTTGTATATTGACTAACTCAAATATTTAGCTGTACATGTCGAATAAGCCTCAGGAACAAAAATGTGTTTAAGGATATCCTAGAGTAAATAAAAAAGTTAAATCAGTTACTATAATTGAATAATATAATTATAGTTGATTAATCTTGCATTTACTGTCAGATTCAACTTTTTATTTACTTCAGCCTACTATATTTTTACGACTAAGGCTGATTTTTTGATATTATCTAAATATGTCATGCAATATTCAAAATATATTATAGTATTTTTGGTTTTTAATAATTGTAAACAAATTCATCACATAATGTAGACTAGCATCCTATTATGTAGAATAAAAAAACATATACCTATTGATATATTTGAAAGCAATATTTGTCTTTCATTCAAAGTTTTCAAACATACTGTACAATAAGCAATTAATTGATAATTACATCATTAATTCATTATCATTATCATTAAATCATATTCGTTAAATTGCTTAATTAATTCAATAAAAGTAATTTAAATAATTCAGACATGTGTCAAAATATATGTTGATTCGTATACCTACCTATTATAAAAAACTTCGTCAAATTCATTGTAGAATATTCAGTTCATTAAACAAAGAATTAGACTAAACAAATAAACAATATTTTTTAAAATACAGTTTATATTTGATTCAAGATAATAATCAAAGAAATATTCTAATTAACTAGGTACATTTTAACTAGCTACATAATATTGATTGTATTGTGATATTTTTAAACTAAATAGATTTTTATTAGGTATTTTTTATATAACACAATAGTTGTCTATGTGCACCTAGAACTGCCTGGTAAAGAATTCACATCAGTGTATTGTTTCATTAACAGTGTGTTACGATGAAGAATGTATTTGTAATATTTAGATATTAGATAATGGGTTATTACGAGATTTTAATTTAAAACACATCTATAAGTTTTTTGTTTATTTTTTATATCAAAAACGATTTTATGTTTTATTGTTGGTTGGTTGGTCTTATGTTTGTCGGTTGTTGTGTTTATATTTTATGTAATGGTATTTAAAGAATTTCTCTAATACTTAAAATTTCATAAAACCGTATGTCGCTTTAATATTTTATTTCACTTTAAGGTACGATTTCAACTTTAATTTTTACGCAGTACGTATTTTTATGTTAAAATTATAAGACCTTTATTTGATTTTAACTGTAAAAAAACCAAAAAAATCAAAATGTTCCCATTCAATCCCTTCATCTCCTCTAACTCGTTAAGCAAAATCTAATCACTTACAGATTTTACTATATGGAATGTACCTACTCCTTGTTTAACTGATTAAACTTAAAATCCATCAGCTAGATCTTATGATTACTGAGTAGTCTAAATTTCAGGTTGTTATCTTAAAGAGTTTTGAAATTATCATGTTCACAAAAAATATCAGACAGACTGACAGATTTTGTTGTCAAGTATAAAATCTAGTTTCTTGAAAAATATACTTCAAAACATATTAGGCTGGTTGGGGCAATAAAAAAAATAGTATATTCCCACTATACTCGACATTCACATTCACATATATCAAGTATACTATACTTTCACAATTAGGTACCTAGTCCTTGTTTAACTGATTAAACTTAAAATCTCATCAGCTAGATCTTATTATTTTACTGAGTTGTTCAAAGGAAGATAGTCCCTAAGACCGGTTTTCGGTACATTAGGAAAATAAAAAAAAATGATTTGTATACCTTGGGCACCCTTGGATCCCCTTTTGGTTCCAAATCAACTAAATATTTTTCCCTGGCCCCAGGAATGTGTAAAAAGTCAGTTTTAAGCCCGTAATGCCTGTCCTATTGGTTGGCTGTGACTAGGCTCTAGAGTGGTGGGGTGGGCAGTAGGGGGATGAGGGTGTGCCAGTTTAATATAAAATCGATTGAGTTTTATTTGTGGGTGCCCAAGGTATATAAATCATTATTTTTTTATTTTCCAAATGTACCGAAAACCGGTCTTAGAGACCCTCTTTCTTTCAGGTTAATATCATAAAGAGTTTTTAAATGATCGTATACTACATGAAAAATAACGGACAGACTAACAGATTTTGTTGTCAAATCTAAAATCTAGTTTCTTGAAATAAGCAATAGAAAAATAATATATCCACACTATCCGCCAACAGTCTTAATTAAACATAGAAGGAAAAATGTGGCATTATGGATTCATAACTTTTTCAGCGTTATCAAAAGTGTTATACTTTCACAATTAGGTATATAACTACCCTTGTTTAACAGATTAAACTTAAACTTTCATCAGCTAGATCTTATTATTACTGAATTGTCCAAATTTCAGGTTGATATCTTAAAGAGTTTTCAAATTATCGTATACACAAAAAAAATTAACTGACAGACTGACATATTTTGTTGTGAAATCTAAAATCTAGTTTCTTGAAAAATAAGCTACAAAACATATTAGGCTGATTGAGGCAATAAAAAAATATTATATTCATGTTAGACTTCAACACTCCTAAGTAGACATGCAAGGAAAAATGTGGTGTTATGGATTCATAACTTTTTAAGGGGTGATTCTTCTCAAGCAACCCGAAAAATACGTGTTTTTCATGATTTTTTTTTTTTTTCGTAGAAGGAAGGAAATCAACAGTGTCAAGTTCTTTATACATATTCATTAAGTCTTTAGGAATACAAAAAAAAAATTAAAGGGGGAAATAATATATGTGACGCAACGTGCCGTCCCCAGAAAAAGATGGCGTATTGCTTTACATTCTAGCTTTCGTAAAAATCATCTGGAATCAAAAAACTAAAAAAAATGTATAAAATACATAAATATTATCGGCACCTAACCCAAAATATTAATAAAAAGTCGAAAATTGAAAAAATGGCTGACATGTAATTTTCGGTTTCGATTTTCACTTTTTTTCGCTCTTCAAAATGCTATTCAAAAAAATGGAAATCTCTATGTTTTTAGGTTTAGGTGCAGCTAAATTAAATATTCTTTAGATTAAAAAAATAATAAAAAAGATCCTTTGAGTAGTTTTCGAATTATGACGTAAACAAACTTGAAAAACATGGTTTCAAGAAAAATGCGTTTAAAGATTAAATTAACGATTTTTCACAACTAATGACAAAATAATGTGCCTTGTGTCTAATCAGCAATTCCAGGGCCATAAATTAATCCATTCTCGACCTCATACTGTTACATTTAGGAAGCGTAGTCCTCTTTTTTTGATGATGCTACCGCGCTTGATTTAGGATGCACACTACCGCACACCGCACGAACTCTATTTTCGCTATTTTCGCGGAAAAAAATGGGTCCCGTTATTATGCAATAATTTTTTATAAAAAAATTTCAGCCAAATCACTCTATATATTCTAATAAGATAAGTTATCAATGTATACAAAAAAATCGATTTTTGGGTCGAGTTTGAGAAGAACCAAGAGCAAAACTTTGAAAATAAAGTAATAATTTGAAAATAAAGGTAAGTAATAAACGGGATCATGTTGACCTAAGAACAAACTGAAACAGAAAGTTTAAATCGTACACCTATGAGTCCAATAAAATACCTCCTGAAACAGGTAATGCATGTGTTCGAGTAAGCAAATATAATAGCGGGACGGTAATGGAAGGTTGCTGCGAAACTTCTCGGGTACATCGCATAAAGTTTCAAGTTATCATTGTGCGAGCAAGCCACCTATTACTTACCCGCCAAGGTTCTGCCTAACATGCGATCTACAAAATGGCCGACTTCGTCTGGGAGCACTTAATATCCGTAATAACCGGAATTATCACATCGCATTAAAATGCTATGAGGATTATTTATTTAAGCACGTTTGCCACTGCACCGTCCACTGTAATTTAACGAACTTATAATTACACATCGATCTGGCGTATTTATCGGCGGTGTCTAGGATGTGACACGGTGTCTTTGCACACCAAGTGAACGCCGCGCCGTCTAATTCTATGACGTATCGTACGAGCAATAAAAATGTCAGTCTGCACACAGGGTACAATTGACGGTTAATTCATGATGTATTGCGTGCCGAGTAGGTACTGAAAGGTGATATCTTAGTTTGTTTGTTTGTTTGTTTGTTTGTTTGTTTGTTTGTTTGGTTGTTTGTTTATTGTTTATTTTCAAATGGAAATATACACAGAAAGAATTAAATATAAGACAAAACATCCTATCCTAAGATATATTCCCAACGATTCACACCACCCTTTTCAACATAAAATGGCAAGTTTTAATTTTCTAATTCACCGTTTGTTAAATTTCCCCCTCAGTAAAGAGAGGTTTGAACATGAGAAACAATTAATTAAGAATATAGCTAAGAGTAACGGTTACTCAGTCCATTTAATAGATAAGTTAATAAGGACGCATAAATTGAAGAGAACCCTGTACAATTCCACGACTTTTCGTAGAGATACTGACAACTCGAAATTTGCCTCGTTATCATATGAACCTAAATTCACCCGCGAACTAGATACAATTTTAAAAATATTAATATCAATTTGGTTTATAATTCTAAAAATAAATTACAGACGCTTTTGGGTAACCCCAAAGACAAAATCGACAATAACGAAAAGTCAGGAATATACGAAATAAGTTGTAAAGATTGTGATCAAAAGTATATTAGGCAAACAAAAAGATCTATATTGACTAGATTTAAAGAACACATGGCTCATTTGAAATATAGCAGAACAGAAAAATCTTGTGTTGCCCAACACGCTTTTGACAACAACCATAGGATAGACATAAATAATTTAAAATTAATTAGAAATGTAACAAACAGTAGACAGTTGGATGCTTTGAAAGTTTATAAATCATTAAGTGTAACAATAGTATGAATAAGAACAATGGTCCGATACCCACCAGTCCACTGTTTGCTCTGACAAACAAAGACAGTTACGGTTCAGTGAACCGTGGCAACACATTTGGTATAAATAGTGCAAGTGTGTAGGCTAGAATTTAGTTTTAATCTTCTCCTGAAGATGAAACGGTACAGAGTACCTAATTCAAAAAAACTCCTCCCTCCTAATCTTGTTTTTAATCAATTTGAGTCGTTCAACGTAGCATACAATGATTTATTTATGGTGCTTACAGATCATGAAACATACCTGAAACGAGTTCTCAATCACATGAAAAAAATGAATATTGTTTTAAATAGAACGCTCCACATATTTTACTACAAAATAATTGTTATAGCTTTCTAATTACAAAAATTTATAGCTGTTCCAGCATTATCCTATTCCTTATTCCTATTATCCTATTCCTTCTGGAGATACACCAGGTATCCGCGGTATGTAATGTACAACCCTTTGACTGATGATGAAAACATTCCCGTTTAGAAAATGGATTAGCACGTCTAGCAAAAGTCCCATGGTTTTCGAGATTTTTAGACTTAAAAAAAACATGACACCTTTGTGTTTTTTTTCTACTTAAGAATAACATTAAAAATGTTATTTTCCTTCCAAGTTTTCAAGTTGGGGACAAGAGTGACAAACTTTCTCAAAAATTGCTTATCTAATATTGATTCTAAAATAGTACAACATGTGCTATTTATTTCTTTCGAAATAAAGATTGATATTATGATGATGCCTATTTTTTAATATCGCAACGGGTCAAAGTTGAATGAAAAATCAGGCAAAAATGTTTAAGACTTTTTATTAAAAGAACAACCCTAGCCTACCTTATTCCTTTATATAACGTTTTGGGGTGTGTTCCGATCTGTGAAATATTAATGGCTTATCTGCCAATTAGCGACAAGTACGACGTCACAAGAAACGGTCGACTTTAACACATTTCGGTTCTGCATTCCAGACAGAACCGATTCGCGATACTGATATATATATACGATGTATGAGTAAGTGTAACGAAAAACGTTATATGATTTTTAAATGATATTTTAATGTTTATAATAATAGATAATGTGATGTATCCGAAAAGTCATATTGTCACTATCGTTTTGTTCCAAGCATTTTAAGCGTATAATAAATGAATATCCATGTTTGAATATTCTTGTTGATGCACACAGAAAGCGCACTATATAGCTCGATTGACTCGAAGATGACATAAATTATACTATTTCTTAAAAAAAACAGTAACAGTAATTCTAATGCTTGCCTGATAGCACGACTATTAAAGGTAAAACTCACACTAAAACATCTCTTCATTTGTGGCCTAGACGCCCATAGCAGTGATGAAAGTACCAATTTAAAAATATTCAAGTCCAAAAATCTCGAACCAGCTTGAGGTTCTCATTAGCAATTAAAGGATTGTCTATTAAGTACTTACCGAATACCAGGTATATGAAAATAATAACCCATGTTATTGAAAAATTAAGTTATGTCATGATAGCTAACACATTGATTTGAAGATGTTTCTTAACTACCAGATATGTATTAACATAAATTAAATAACGAATATAATGCTGTCAAAGGAACTTTATAATCAGAGTTGAAAAGAGCTACATATATATTTTTCTGTGTGCTTCATTAAATTTAGAACTGTATGGCTTAACGCATCTTTGGTCAGGCATAATTAAAACGTTTGACGGTGGTCAAAAAAAAAATGGACGTTTTCCACGAGACACCGAACTACTATAATTTTCTCAACGCGTGTTTCGCCAACTAAGTTGGCATCTTCAGGAGAAGATTGAAATTCATTTAAGTTTTTGTAAGTTTTCGTAAAAAAATCGTACTTACACCAGTATCGCAGGATACTGCTCTAAGTACACAAAAATAATTTGATATTATTCATAAAACATAATCTTATTAAAAACATTCTATTTTCATTTTGTTGGATCAAATTAATTCATATCAGCTTTTCACCTGTTTTTAAGAAAAACTCATTTAGTTCAAATGGATCATCTAGTGGGCCATTCCTGTTTTAAATTATTTATTTAATAAGGTTTTAAATTACGTACTGTCGTTATTACCTTTGAAGTAAATGTGGAAAATTTAAAGAAAAAAAAACTGAAAAAAGTTCCACCATGAAAACAAGATTTGGCACATGGACTGCATGTACTCTACCGCGTAAAATAGAAATATGTAAAAACATACAGGGGATCCCATTTAAAAAACTGGATTTAGTGCCATTTTCGGCGAAACCGGGAGTCAGCTATCTTGGATTTTTCTGCCACTTGGTTGGAAATTAAATCTAGTATGAATACCCCAAATTTCAAAAAAATGCGTTTATTAGTCTTCAAGATATACAAGGTGTGTAAATTAAGTAATGAGACTGGCAATGTAGCGCCCGATCTAGCAACACTGCGGAGACGGGACTTGGAAAGGCGGTAGGTTAACATGTAATGCACCTTCGGTACAAGTTAGTTTAACTAACAAGTGAACTTGTTAGAGTCATTTGTTTGTGCTTTGTGACGGTTTTCGTAAACCGTTTTCTTCTAGTGCGTTTTAAAAATGAGTGACATTCATTTTGAGCAACGGGTGTGCTATCAGGTTTTGCTTCAGACTTGGACAAAGCGCAACAGATACTTTTGCAAAACTTCAACACACACGGAGACAGTGTTTTTTCAAGAGCCCAGGTTTTTCGGTGGTTTAAGGCATTGTCAGAAGGAAGAGAGTCGATTGAAGATGAACCACGCAGCGCCTTCGTCGTCAAGAACCGATGAAAATGTCGATTGAATACGAGATCTTGTGCGTTCAGATTGTCGGTTGACAAGAATGATCGGGGAGGAGTTAAATTTGAATCACACCGCTGTTCATCAGATTAACTAACGAATTGGGGATGAGAAAAAATTTAAAAATCAGTCTCATTACTTATTACACACCTCGTAAACTTGACTACTGACCCGACCTCGAGCCACCCGCTATGAGGCTGTCGTATTTACATGAAGCAATATTTTTCAGGAAGTTATAGAAAATTCTGCAAAACACTTTTCTGTTACTGAAAATATGTTGAATCCTTCTCCAATATTTATGAGGTGCGAATGCACCTGCACACGTTTTACATCTACATTTACGTATCTCCCTACACCATAATTTGCACACCGTATTTAATCTCGCATTAAAAATCAAACGCTACGTACTATATTTTATACACTTAATAAAACTGTCCATTAGGATACCCCCGGGGAAAAATATTAAATACTATCGCTCAACACGTAACGTTCCGGAGTACGTTTACAGCCGTAGCTCGAGTGAATAATCACCGTAAGTACCCATGAAAACGCAGTAAATTTTATTTTCAGCTTAACGTTTAGAGGAAATAATAGTGATCGGCGATCGAGTAATCTGCTGTCAGTTATAACTATTCTCCGTGGTTCTGCATGCTCGGACGCTAGCAGTAATCCATTATTTGTGTCTTTCGAGATATACGCATGACTGCGTAAATGTGTATATTGGCAAATATCATAGAATTTTCTTAACAACCCGGTCAGTAAAGAAGGAATAAAATGCATTTAAACCATTGCGTGTATAGTAGATCTTAAACTTATAGTAGATATAAAAACAGTTCATAAAGAGACCCGAACAATCTCTTAGCGAAGTCCGAATTACACAGCAGAAACTGTAAAAGCAATGTGATAAACTAAGGCGCGGCGACGGGACATTAAGATGAACGATATAATTCCAGGCTGCTTGCCATTTTGTTCCCTACCGCAAGTAAAGTAAACTAGCGCATTGTCTAATTACAACGAGATGCCGAAACAGCTTTGAATGACATATTCTAGTTGTTTCAGGTTTTACGTCTATAATAAATAAAGTTTTGTGTTTTGTCTTTGTGTACTATAAGTTTAAGGTCTTCTATAAGGTACCCAGCTTAACAGTTTTGCATACTAAAACTTAAAGCCAAAATATTACTGAAAACATACGTGACGTCACCTTTTTGGGATATTAATTTAGCAATTGGGTTCAGGAGAGGAGTAATATACGAGGTTTTTTTAATTTCGAGCCTTATTTTCGACTAAGAAGGACGAGAATAATTCCGCTCATTGTTATTCACTATCAGAAATGACTGATACGGATTTCGACGTTCTTAGGTCGAATCAGTGCGATATGTACTTCTGTCTGGTAATAAAGTAGAAATTTAGGTGTGTGGTTTCTGATCGTGAATGACGATGAACGGAGTTATTCTCGTTCCATTAATTTCAAGGTGGATATTGGGTGGTTAAAGGAGCTAACTCTGTTAGATACACCGAAATTAACTATATTGTAAATAGACTATAATCGTAGAGATAAGGCAATTGTACTTTAGTTTTATGCTAAATCAGTATTGCGCTGTTACAGAATATCTCCAGTTATTTTGTTTATTCTGAGTTATGAACAGTCGAACAGGAACTAAACAGTTTCTGTTCTTGGGATGTATGATGACAGAGTGTATGACAGGTAGATATGATGACTTGTATGATAGATAAAGACCAAATATTTTGTCGACGATGTACAGTGTGTCTTTTTTTTCAGATAATCAGTTAAGATTAAAACTAGTTTTAAAAAAGTTTTAATCTTCTCCTGAAGATGCCAACTTAGTTGGCGAAACGCGCGTCGAGAAAAGTATAGTTCGGCGTTTCGTGAAAAACGTCCATTTTTTTTTTTTTAAATAAAACATAAGGTTTACATCCGATGAACAGATATTCATGTTTACTTGACAGCCGTTAGAGGTTAAAACCACATTTATCCGAAGTCTGGTTATGAAGTAAATTCCAAATCATCAGAAACACGCTAATAATAAATGTTGCTTGCTAAAACACCTTTCATAGTTCGTGTAATAAACCTTTATTTTAAAAAATACTAGCAACTTACGTACTTCAAATTTATAAAGTCTCAAAAGCGTATTTATTTTAAACAATATTTGATATTTTGAATCCTATAGCAGGTAAATGCTACAACAATTTACTAGTAAATACGGTTTCATTTTATTATTTCCACAACTACTTAATTTGTTTATAACACAAAGCAACTAACAGACGCAGCAAGTCGATATGTCATTGCTCTGTCTAGTCTGGGCAAACAAAGGCGGGGTCAAATGTGTACGGTTTGTGGTTAGTTTATTCCCAGGGGTTGGTTATTACCCCTTCCAATAAATTCAGAATTTAGACGAGGTGTCACGCACCTGAATAATAAAATTTGTGAAAAAAACGTATGTATGTCCAAATAATTACATGCATACGTGTCGATGCATGAGGGTAACTGAAATTAATTTTACTTAATGAAACAAATTTATCATTTAGAACAGAATTTGATGAAAATGGAGACTGACAACGTTAAGTAATTTAGAAATAAATAGTGTAACTGAGATAAAATTGTTTCATAATGTAATTGCTGTAAATACGATACAAAAGTGAATAACCTTACTGCTAAGTAGTTTAAAGATCTAGTAGTCTTTCCAACCTCAAGTAAATAATTTTAAAATTCGTTAATCCTTTTAAATTTTCCTAATTTGTTGACAAACAAATAAGTCTTCTTTAAGTTTGAATTATAAAAAAAGAATATTTTGCGAACATTTTCAAGCATTTCCAAAATCTAGTGAGGAAAATGGTTTTTCCTCACTGTAAAGTTGTTTGTTATTATGGACCTTCTATTTGTGTCTAGTAATAACCCCTAAAATATGATGTGGGTTTCATGCTTCCTAGCGAAAATGCCAGCAGGCGCCACTGCATACAACATAATTTCGTACATAATTTTCTCCGTGAGTATAAAAGAATTCTGCCATATTTTTGGCTACAGTTTTTCTTCAAATTCGAATAATTTTACTATACCAAAATCGTGTCAATAAAACTAAATATGAAATGTACAGAGCCAAACAAAAATACAATTTTTGATAATTTGTTTGTTTGTGCTGAATACCCTATATAAGATATTAAAATAAAATTGTGTACAGAATTATTTGAGACATGGCTGAATCAAAATCACTATTAAATTTGCCTACACCAATATTTTCACACCCAATAGCCAATCAGAAAGAGCCGCCAGACTGACCCACTTTTAGAGTACTACATTCTCAAAAAAAAAAAAAATTTTGAAAATTGGTCAACCCCCTGCAAAATAAGAGGTGGTTCAAGTCGACATAGCACATATTGTAGATATTTAATATAGCTATATATTTATTTATAAGTATATTTTAAAGCTTATGTCCAATTTTAGTACAAAAAAGTTAAAAAAACATTACGAAAAATAATTGCAATTGATAACGCTCAGTGTCATCGAAAAGAAAGGACAATGTTAAAAATAGCCGTTTTTTAACGCATCTAGGGCACGAACGAAACCCTACAGAACTGATTGTTTATGATTAGTAGAAGTCAATAATATTCATAGAAAACCCTAAAAGTCCGGGGAAAACTAGTGCGCTATCTAGTACATCATCTCAAACGACTGCTAGTCTACAAGACAGTTACAATAAAAATAAAAAGTTATCAAACCCAAATACCAGACCATATACCTTTTTTGGTTTGTGGGCCGCTGAATCCAAATCTGAGATTCGTTTAGCTCTGTCACCTCAAGATTTTTTTGAAGCTCATTTGAAGGTTATATCAGGCTCATATTATGTAATTATAAGGTCGAATATAGTAAACATGTTCCAATAACTTGTTCTATATGTTTTCGGGGTCACCCGATCTGAAGCCGAAGTCCATTTGATCACACTGTTGAGGTTCAAGGTCATTACAAGGTCAATCGAGAGTCATTCTAGGGTTACTATAAGGTCAAATTAAGAATAAAACGCTGCACGTTCCTAACCATAGACATAATTATGTCTATGTTCCTGACACTTGTTCTATAAGTTTAAATCGGAGGTTCATTTGATTATACTATTGAGTTTTAAGGTCATTCGCCTAAAAAGACTATGCGAGAATCATTTAGCCACAAAATGTGTCTCAGCAAGCTCAAAAATGTGTCTGAGAGAGACAAAATCGTAAACTAGTGTATTTTTCCCATTGACTGATCTTTATATTACTCCATCCACGCAGGATTTTGATTAAATGTGAAGGAATTATTTAAATGTGAATTAATCATGTATGTTGGGCATGTTCCGCGGAACATGTAAAGTATATCTGATTTATTTCGTGAACTTTTAAACTACGTTTAAAACTTAGATTTAAACGTTCTCGTGATCATTCACAAGTTGTCGCAACGACCGCTGCGTTTGAAAACGATGATGAGAATGAGAGCGAAATTGAAAGCGATTATGAATAATGAAATATTGGTATTTACTATACATCGATAACAATTTCAGTAGAATTTTAAAAACCGAAAATAAATGAAATACTAAAAAAACATATAAAAGATACAAAAAGAAATTTAAAAAATAAAAAATAAAAAACAAGAAAATATAAAAAACGATAAAAACCAAAAAAACAAAAAAATAAAAACCCAAAAAAAACGATAAAAACAAAAAAATGTAAGGAACGCTAGAGAGGATCGCCTCCTCGGGGTGCGTTCTGTGAAACACTTTTTGTGGCTAAATGATCCTCGCATAATTAGGTGTATTTTTATTATTTTATCTTACTATAACCCAATGACCCTCTTTTGACCTTGGAATGGCCTTGAACCTCAACAGTGTGATCAAATGGACTTCATATTCAGATCAGGCGACCCGAAAACCTATAGAATAAGTTATTGGATCATGTTCTGCTCATTTTTTGTATTTAACCTTATAGTAACCCTAAAATGACTCTCGATTGACCTTGGAATGACCTTGAACCTCAACAGTGTGATCAAATGGACTTCGGATTCAGATCGGGTGACCCGAAAACATATAGAACAAGTTATTGGAACATGTTTACTATATTCGACCTAATAATTACATAATATGAGCCTGATATAACCTTCAAATAAGCTTCAAAAAAATCTTGAGGTGACAGAGCTAAACGAATCTCAGATTTGGATTCAGCTGCCCAAAAACCAAAAAGGTATATGGTCTGGTATTTGGGTTTTAAAACTTATTTTTGTTGTAACGGTCTTGTAAATTAGCAGTCGATTGAGATGATGTACTATATAGATAGCGCACTAGTTTTCCCCGGACTTTTAGGGTTTTCTCTTTGAATATTACTGACTTCTACTAATCATAACCAATCATTTCTGTAGGGTTTCGTTCGTGCTCTAGATGCGTTAAAAAAACGGCTATTTTTAATATTGTCCTTGTTTTGACAACGAATTTATAAGCTTTTAATTGTAAAATTATTTGAGAAATCACCCTCTAAAATATTGGACCATATTAAGAAACACCCGATATTTCTCCTTTGTGAACGTCTCAAAAAATTTAATTTTTTGCTGAGAGAACACAGAAATTAAATTCGTAAACTAGTGTATTTTTCCCATTGTACTGATTCTTTATATTACTTCCACATCCACGCAGAAGATTGTTGATTAAATATGTGAATGAATTATTTAAATGTGAATTAATTCATGTGATGTGTCTGGGCATAGTTCTTTCCGCGGAGACATGTAAAGTATTATCTTATTTATTTCGTGAACTTTTAAACTTCGTTTAAAACTTAAGTTTAAAAGTTCTCGTACTTCGCCCCAAAAGTCCCCCCTGTCGCAACGACCGCTGCGTTATTAAATTACACGTAATGACGGCAAATTACGCCCGCCGCTGAAATATTTTCCGAAACGCTTTACGCTCGAAGTGGCCCAAGGAACCGTTTCGGTCCCATTATGCGGTCTGAGTTGGTAAAATCGAAAGCACGATCACACTGATGCAAATCGAGTTACGTTAAAGAAACTGTGTCCGAATTGCGTGTGCCCGGGCGTGTACGCGATTTATGTGCAGTGGCGGCTCGAGAGGGGCGTTTCCTTGGAGGACAGGGGATGAATTTAATGGCACTGAGTAATAATATAATTTATACAGCAAATTAAAGTTTAAATAATCTATTAAAATATCTTTTTTGATGATACGCATTTTACATTGAACAATGTGAATAATAATTTTTCGGTAAGTATTTTACCGAATGTCCCACAACACAAAAACTATGGATATTTAAAATTAAATAGTCAAATAAATGATTATTTGACGATTTATTAAATATTTAATGTCAATTCTCTTAGGGTTGTTAACTTTGTACAAATTTGGGCAAAGTGTAATTTATGGAAAACTAAAATGGCCACTATCTGTAAAAGACACTTTTTTAATCAGGCACTTATCGGTCTAATTAGTTTGGTCAACAGTTGTTAATTTGCTAAAACAACCATGGCAAATTCATAAATTTCCACACTTTTTTAAAAAGCAATTTTTTGTATTCTCTTGATAAAGTAAATAATATGAGCCAACACAGATGCAAATAACGAGCTACACAAAAAAAACTTCATCAAAGTCGACCGAGCAAAAAAAGACGTATCTTAAAGTTATAACCTTTTTAATTTAATTATCAAGGCTGTCACATTATATGAGAGCCATTTATTATTTGTTTTACAATTATGACAATCCCACGTGTCAAAAGTTTGAAACAGCCAAGTTCTAGCCAGTTTTGATGACTTTGTTAGGATGACTCTTTCTACTCTCTAGTTCATAGCAAGATTTTATGACTTTTTTTGAATGTCTCTTTATAATAAAGGCCATCGTGGGGATGACTCGTCAAATGAAATGTATATTAAGATATTTATGTCGGTTTTTAAATAATACTAGATTTCCCAAAACCAACACAAAAAATAGGTGATTTCATTTGAATAATATTCGAAAAAAAACTCAAAAAACAGACGACGATCGGTGATATGGCACTCAAAATATGCAATTTTGTAATTGAATTCGACCAGTTTTGGGTTGTTGATTAAACTTTTTCTTGATTGTTTGGTTTCATTGAATTGTAACTCTGTGTATTTATTTACTTATGTATTTAGGTATATATGTATGTCCCTAAGTATGCATGTATGTATTTATTTATTTAGACAAGTCAAAAATGGGTAGTTTTGCAATGTACTGCAATCTCAAGAGTTACAGGTTTTCTCTTTATTTATTTATATATTTATACATATATTTATTAACCTTCGGAGCGCCGGAAAATCTTATATAAGACGCCCTCCATAGGCTATACAATCATTCTTAAATTGCAACGAAACTCACTAGTCTTTACTTTTGGAGGTCGTTGATCACGAAAAAAAGGCTTTGGGGGTTGACACCCCCTAAAAAAGTACACCCGATTCTGATATCAATGTAAGATTGAGTTTTGGGTAAAAATATAATTTCATTTTATATTTCATATGTGTCTTTGCACTATGAACGGTGGCAGATACCCCTGAGGGAATATCTCGTGGACGTTTCTGATAGTAAACGAATGAAAACCAATTCTTGTTGCTATTTCCAGGAGTGTTTCTGAGTTAGACGATATTTGAAAATATTTTTACAACGCGTAATAAATTACTCGTTTAGAATCAACTGAAAATACTGAAAACTTAAAAAAAAATCTAAAAACCCTAAAAAAAAACAAAATTCTAAAAACTCAAAAAATAACAAAAGATTAAAAACTCTAAAAAAAAAAATAGTAAAAAACGAAAAAATGAAGCCACAAAGTCTCTCTACGTCCTCGTCGTTGGCTTCGGGTAATACTGAAGGAGAGACCATCAATCAGTCACACACTGAACGGCAAAATGATTCCAAAATCACCATAAAAACCAATCCGATTTTGAATCGACGGAGGGAAAATGTATTTACGCTTCGGATTGGCTAGTGACAGCCTACTATGTTTTTTCCAACCTATTCTTGTAAATTATCCATTTCAGGAATATTTTTTTTAGTTCAATTGAATTATATTATTGACTGACCCTTGAATGGCCAATAAATATTTTATAGTGAACGTCGTTTAAAATTTGATAAAACAATTTTCTTACCCAGTGAGAGAGAAAAGGAGCAATACGTACTCTCCCCCGAAAAAGGTAGAGTATGATATACGTTATTGTTCAATTCAAACTTCAACAAACAAAATTCATCTTTCCTGATTTTGGAGAATTTTCTACTCTCAAGAACTTATTACAAAGTAATATTGTAAATACTTACGGCAGAGTCCGAGAAAAATGATATAAAGGGTAGTTTCTAATCAGAAAGGGGTGGTTTTTGAAGGGTAACGCAAAAATTACTATCATCATCGCATTCATCATCCTCGAAAACCCCATTGAAGCATTTACTTGGAATTTTAAAAAATTAAAAATTTTCCGGATCGTTAGCTGCCGGAATGTCTTATATAAGACGCTATTTGAAGTTTGTACTGCATGGGGGTTGAATGTACAAAGTAGGACTAAATCACTAGGATTTTTTAAGGCAAACAAGTGCCAAAAATCCCGGCGCTCCAAAGGTTAATATGTAAAATAGGAAAATTCCAATTCGGAGCTGCCAACTCCGGAGACCTCGGAATATATCCACAGACGCGATCGCCGCCGCCGCTGTCCTGCGTGAGAGCGACGTCGCATGCACGGCAGACACTGCTCCGGGCGCGTTGCCGCGGCCCATCTGCGCCCGGAGCCGACCGGCTACTTGGAGGACTTCATGCGATCGCAATTACTCCTTCATAATCCTTTAGCGTCGTTCATTACCTATTTCCGCGGGACATCTTAAATACGATCGTATTATGTTATTACCTCTTTTGTGCTCGGCAATTAACATTTTTTCGACGATTCTGGATATCGTCCGGATAGTTTTCCGATTTTTATCTGGGAAACTTCGGCGCGTAAGCGTCGGCAGTGCGTGAACGCCGATCGCATAAATTGCATAAATTTATAATTAGGTAGTCTTGATGTGTATCAATTTTACGTCAAATTTAATTTCAAAAATTTTTTCCCCGTGTTTCAAACAATATCATTTACAATATATCTGAACAAAAGAAAGAAAATTGTAAATTATTTTTAATTATTGATTATTGATTAAAGATATACCGTTACAAAAATAGAAAGCATTTTATATGAAGGGAGGGTGAAAAAAAAAAAGAAAAATGATCATATCTCTGACTCAAGATGGAAAACTTTTATATAATGCTGAGTTTCCTACTAACAAAACAACTCTACATATAATCTCAACACCTAGACTGCATTTCTGTATGGTAAGAGCCGACCAAAAAATTTGCGCCAACCATCACATATATTAGTTTCACGTATAGAGCCATCCAAAATCTGATCTATGAACGAGAGAGATGGAAATAGCAGTTATGTCGAAGTTTTTCGGTTATATCAGACTTTTGACAAGTGACTGACACAATTTTAAAATGAATATTGGCTGTCATATAATATAACAGTCTTGGCGATTAAACAAGGTTATACATTTAAGATAAAAATTAAGACTATAAATACGTTTTGCTCGGCCAACTTTGATGACGTTTTTTTTTTGATGGTCGGTATAAAAACATTAATAATATATTAATGTTAATAATATAGTAATGACATTAATAATTATCTTCCTAATCAATTAGTTGAGAAAACTGATTATATATTACCCATTGAATCAATGATACTAAACATTAAGACATTATTCCATAATGTAGACTGCACAGAAATAAAACTAAAAAAGTTTCGTACGCTTTTTTTTTCTACCTAATGTTCAAATTTCTGGGTATTGCAACTCATACTCTTTTCTGTATAATTCATTTGACCAATTTTTTCGTTATCGTTAGCGTGATAAAGGGTGTTATAAAAACAGTTACTTAATTTTTACAATTTTCATTGTTTGATACATGTCAGAGTTAAAACTAAATCGTGTTTATTGCAACTTAATAATATCCCCAGATAAATTCCCCCAGAATATTCTCTGGGATTGAGAATATGTGGCAATCTTCCCATGACGTAAAATCAGAAAAAAATCAAAAAATACAGACGCAGCATGTAAACATTATTGACTTATCGGCACGTATTTATTGAAATCGTCGTAAAATAGGAACCAAAATCATTTCATAGTTGCACAAAGCACAAATCAATACCTTATTTCTAAGATGGCATATTCCAAGTTTATTGAAAATTTGGTTTGTGGCGATTAAACAAGGTAATACATTTAATACCAATAATTTACTCAAACTCAAGAATGTGCGGGAAGGAGTGGCTATTATTATTATTTGCCATGGCGCACTGGGAGCGACTTAAGATTTTTTCGGTAACGCATTTGCTTTACAGTTCTGAGGAAACCCATAAAACTCAGAACATTACCAAATCTAGGGCATGTGCGGTTGGATTGGCATCTATGAATCCACACCTATACTAGTGTGTACTAGTGGTTTCATATCAAGTCCTGACAGAGAAAGCGAGACAATTAAAAAATCCTCTACCTCAGCCAAGATTCGAACAACGCGCACAGAGGTATCGCGACTGGAAAGACGGCGCTTTAACCCACTCGGCTACCCGTGCCCCTAATAGTAATAATAAAACTAGTGCAATGTGAAAAAGAGCGAAACTTCAAGTGAGATTCGATATGCTTTATTATATAAATTGCGTTTAAACCATAATACAACCGAAGTACACCGAAATCTAGTGGCCGCGTATGGCAACGACACCCCTAGTTTAGCAACATGCAAAAGATGGTTCGGGCGCTTCCGATCTGGCGACTACAGCATCGGCGATAAACCACGATCGGGTAGGCCACCTCAACTGGATATCGAGAGCTTGCGTACGATTATCGAAGCAAACTCGTATGGAATCACATGAGAGATGACACAAGAGCTCGGCTGTAACAACGCGCGATAGTACGTGGACTCGAAACGCTAGGCATAGTCCAAAGGTTGGGCAAGTGGATATCACATTTATAAAGCGAAACTGGTTGGCAACATAGGAGTAACATTTGCACACTACTTCCTTCCCGCAGTCGTCGTTTTGCCTGGTTGCACAATCTTGTGACCGGAGATGTATAAGTGTTTGGTGTAAATCACAGCCGTAAGGGCTCATCACTGGGAATTCTTAGAGGACAATACCACTGTCACCGTCGCTGTCTATTGTGCTCAACTACGAAATTTGGAAGACTAGTTCGATCTTCTGCAGCCGCGCAGGGTTATACTACTGCACCACAATATGCGCGTCCCCATTTAGCCAAACAAACTCACCTTGAACCCTTGAAGTTAGATTTTGAAGTTAGAGTCGGATGGCGGTTATATTCTGAATTAAATTATTCATGTTTATAAAACAAATAATCACATTTTACATATCAGCAAGGCTCGATACTTTTGAATCAACCGAATAGATATAAAGTATCGATTTGTTTCTCACAATTTTGTACTCATATAATGTAATGAAATCTAATGAAAAGAATTATTTATTAAAACTTCCAATCATATTATTTTCAATTTTTTTGCCGCAATGGAAATTTAATTTATATATAATACATATGTATATTATTGCAACCTAATATTTATCCACATAATGAACAATCAGTATTGGATTTAGGTACATCTATAAGTGATTATTTTTAATCATACAAATATGAAACTAGCAAGTAAACATAGATTACCGTTCGATTTTAAATACCTCCCTGCAAACGTAATTTGTGTACCAACTGGTTATTAATTTCAATTAGTATATCTATACCTGATTTTTCAGTTTAATTGTAAGTCTTTGATGCTATAGCAATTATCATGGATATCTATCATTCGTATTGCGCAACTGTTCGAACCATATGTTTTTTTTATTATTTAACAATTACATATTGCCGGCATAGCAAGGTCAGGTGGCTATTAAAAATTAGGTTCCAATAATCCTGACACTTGTGCAATGGCGTGGCAGAACACAATGTAAATTAATTATATGAAAGTAATAATTTATTTTTTAGGCAACCAGGAATGGATACTTTTTTTGGGTGAGCAGTTGAGTGTGTAAGCATAATAATATAGTGATTAGTTTTGTTATAATTTATTCTGTGTAAAAAGTCGGGCAATTGTGCGAAAATAACAAAAAAAAAACAGTGTTAATCAGAGGCAATATACTTTAAATTTTATTTAAAATAAATACTGATATATTGGCAGAATATATTTATAGAATATATATTATTATATATAGGTACTATATTTTATATAGAAGTATGGTAGAAAACTTTTGACAAGTGACTGTTACAATTTGTAAAATAAACAATGGCTGTCATACGATGTGACAGTCTTGACATGTAAATAAGGTTATAAATTCGATTAAGAGTAGAAATACGTTTTTTTTTTCTCGGCCAACTTTGATGACGTTTTTTTTTGATATCTCTATATCTTAATAACCAGTCATTTAAAAAAAATGCAAATCTTGCTGTGAACGAAAGAGGTGGAAATAACGAGCCATCCAAAAAAAAAACGTCATCAATATCGGCCGAGCAAAAAAGGCGTACTTTTTGTTCTATCTTAAATTTATAACCTTATTTAATTGTCAAAGCTGTTACATTGTATGACAATCATTATTTATTTTACAATTATTGTAACAGTCACTTGTCAAAAATATGACGTTCCGTTTAGAGCTTCGGCATAACCGCTATTTCCATCTGTCTCATTCATAGCGTGCTTTGATGAAGTTTTTTTTGGATGTTCTATGGTTATGTCAAAGTTCGAAGAGAAACTTTGTTGTTGTCAAACTTTCGAAGTGTCTGTCACAATTGTAAAATAAATAATGGATTTCATTTTTAATCTAGAACAGATGCGTGTTTCATTTAAAATTCAGGCAAGACTTCGGTTTAGAAAGATGGATAAATGTAGGGGTCGTATATATATTTCGATAGAGGAGGGTCCCCTGAGTATACAGGCACGATTTTTTAGGAAACAAAAAAAACATAAAAAAAAACAATTGTTTTACACCCCATGTTGTCTATTAGAACTTTTACTTGGCAATATATATCATAGATGGCGCCAAGAAACTACAATACTGACCTAACCCAATCTAACCTAGCAAAATATATAGGAGATATGCATGACTTAATATAACATAATATAACCTAACCTATCAATTTCAAATCACGTTATGAATTTTTTTATATCCCATGTTGTGTTGAAACTTTTACTTAGCAATATATATCATAGATGGCGTCAAGAAACTACAATATTGACAGAACCCAACATAACCTAATAAGATATATAGGAGATATGCATGACTTACAATAACATAATAGAACCTAAAGTAATCTATCCTGTATAAACTTAATAAATGAGATACAACTGAAATATATCAAATATCATTATTTGGTCCAAGACATACGCTATCTTTCACCTTCCTAATCTGTGCATGCGCAGGAATTTCTAGTATCACCATCTATGATTACTATTGCTAAATAAAAGTTCACATAGACTTAACATGGGCTTTAAAAAAATTCTTAACTTTTTTATGAGTCGTTTCCTGAAAAAAAAAATTGTGCCGGTATACTCAGGGGGACCCTCCTCTATCGAAAAATATACCGCGTGTGTAAAGCCGACATCGGCCGGTTATGAAAAAGGACAAACAGAAGTGAGACGACAGATAAGAAGCACCCGCACACGCATCGAAGATAGTGAGGGAATAAGACCGGCCCTCTCACCACCTGTGCTTGTTGTTAGACAAAGAAGTGTAGTATTTGTCCTTTTTCACAACTGGCCGATGTCGGCTTTACACAAACTGTATACGACCCCTAAACTTGTCCATCTTTCTAAACAAAAGTTGAGCCAAAATTTATTTTAGAAATGGCAGTAGAGTCAATGGAAACTGGATATATTCGAGGTGAGCTATATGAGGACTTCAGGGGAAGTTTTTTCCAGATGCTGTTATTTCGACCATTTTAGACGATCAGTAAAACTTTTCCTAAATTTATAGCGGCAAACTGAAAGCGTCAATCAGAAATAAGAAAGTGGCAGACCCAGAGTAAGAACAGATGATGAAATGGTTAGGCAAGTTATCCAAAAACATCAATTTTCAAGAGTCAATAACAAGTGAATCTACCCAATACAACGTGCCAACAAATATAAGTAAGACTGTTCGCTTGATATTCGGTACTGTTTGTGTGACTCGACGGCCACAACGGTGAAACACCTAGAACTGAAGAAACACCTAACACCTACAACGGACGTGCGGCGTACATATAACTTGCTATTTGGCTTTCCATTAATCTGCGACAGGAGCAGTGAAGAGTGGGAGATCAGGGTCCCAGAATTCCATGTGGGACTCTTTTGCCCTTGGTATATGGTATATGGTTTTTCCATCCATATATCTTGGTATATCAAGGTATATGGATGGTCTTTTTAATGCACCCTAGTCTGTATTACGGTTTCTACGACTGTAGAAACCGTAATACCTGTCACTGCAGTATTAATGAAAGGAGATGCATGTAGTAGAAGATTTAAAGAACATGGCATACAGCAGAAGACACAAAATGATCGACCTCTCCTATCAGGTCAACCACTGACTTAGTTAAAGTGATTTCGGAGGTTTACATAGGTATACACTGTTGGCAACGTTTTCCGTCGGGATGTTTTGATATGAGAGGATGTAGAGGAAAGGCTACAAAAATTATACCCCCGCGAACAACCATAGTTAGTTCAGATAATTCAACCATAGTCAGTGGGTAACGTTCCTTGCCCCATAGAAAAAGAAATCCGTTTTACAAAGAAACACATTATATAGCTTGACCATAAACAATGAAGATTTCTTTGACTCACAGAGCTAAAAACTGTTAATTCCCTTCGCAAATAAAAAAGTACTTGTAAATACGTACAGATGCACATCGCATACATACGCGTCTTCTAATTGCAAGTTATTATTTACGCCAGGAATGGATTTGGCCACTCCCACAGCTGGATAAATCTTTTTCTCCTTTCTCTTTTTCAGTTACCCTTATACAATAAAGCACATTAAACAGAAACAGCTTACACATTTCGTCTATATAGGGTACGCCAATATGTCTCATTAAGGCGAGCGAATGCATTGTCTGCATTTTAAACGGGAACTCCTGTATCTAGCGTTTACATGGTAAAACCAAGTAACTTGGCGCGTGTGCGAATACGCTACGTTTTTATGGGAAGTAAACAGATTTATTGCTAGCAGAAATTCCATTTTTAATTCGAGCATGATCTTTTAAATCCATTTAGAATATTCTTCCTATGTTCAAATATGCCTCGAGCAATTGCATCCGCAACTATTTTAAAATAAGGGAATTCGTTGAAAAAATGTAATATTTTCACGCAAAAATCGAAGCGCTAGAAACGGCAGTGAGTTTTTCCAGGAAGACCGTATATAAGTTGAGTCACACCGTCATACCTCTGGTTGAATGACACCATTGTTCGAAAACACTTCCATAATAAAGAATAATAACAAGCCTACTTTTCAAATGTACTGTGAAGGTTATATATTTTTAAGTGTAAAATATCCTTAATTCTTGAGAAATAAAAGCAGTATGATTAAAATGTTTTTCAGAAGCAAGATTTAAACTGGAACCTACAAATTTATTGTAATTTTAAACTATATTCTTATTGGAATGTGGCACGTACTGTATTCATTATGCAATTAATATTTATTTAAATATTTTGAAAAATTTTTAGGAATTCAACAAAATTTCATTTGGGAACAAGGGGGGTTCCCCCCCCCCTAATTCACTTTTGGAATTCAGCTGTGAATAAGTTTTTTCATTTTTCGATTTTGTCGCAAACGAATTAAACAAACTATTCTTTCAATAGCAGAATATGTAATTTATTAGTAAAACATAGAAGATGTGCACCCACAGCCTTAGGCTGCAGTAGATAAAACCTGAAATTGTGAACATTTGTTTTGTAGTTTCAGCCGTAAATGCTGGGAGAAGTACAGTTTGGTATTGTTTGTTTATGGGTATATCTTTTGGATTGTACATCGTACTACGTTCGTTGTGCGTAATTCGCGGGTAAAACTACTCTGGTTGTACTGTAAGTACTCTTTTTGACAAATAACGTGCGTTCATCAAAATTTGATGTCAAAGTATATTCTACGAAAAATTCGTTAAAATGGTATTTCAAGAAAGATGTTCATGATAGAGTCCTACTTCAGAAATAGACGGAGAGTTGGACACTGGACAATCTGGATATATTCTTTCGAAGATTCTTACTTGCAGTTTCAAGAGCAGTTTCCTGATGTGATTGTGAAAATTGACTACAACATGTTTCAGTATTATCCTCGCCAAATTATTCAAACGTTTAGGAAACACGGAGTGTCCTACTGTACGAACGTAGAAGGTGAAAGAAAATGTATCAAGTTATGGAAGATGCTTCGAAAACATCTGTGGATGTACTTGCTATGCTGTTTTAAAAAAAAACTTACGCTTGTTTCCCTAGTGTTTAACGTGTTCTCAGGAATTTAGAAAGGTCGATTACCATCGTAGACTAAAGATTTATCAGTGGTTTTTAAATAATGTTGGTGAAAACAACCTGAACAAAATTTTCTTCTCCAACAAAGCATGGATTCAGCTGTTGCTGAGTTCCTTTCATCACCTTTATAGAATACTACTGTGTCATATGCAGAGCTCATGATTGTGCCATGAATGTTAAGTCAAATAAACCGTTAACGTATTTATGTAATAAGAGAAGTCTCAGAATAGTGCCCTGTGGAATCCCAAGCTGTACATATTCTTCGGAACTAAGTGTGTATTACTATTACCCTATTATCACTATTACCCTATTATCACTATTATCACCTATTACCACTGTCTGAATTGCTACCGTGCTTTTCGTATCGATTATTTCTGTCTTTTTTGCAGGTGTAAAATTAGATCCCTTTACGATATATCTCACAATCAGTCCGTATATTTTTGGACGGTTTATTGTGAATAATATTATTATGAATACCCAATAGGTTTTCCATTTTTATCGGTGAGTTGATTTCAACAATGACATGACAATTTCACCCGCAACCGGATCTGCGTACTTCCTATCCCGATTCCAATGCACACACGTATAATTTCCCGCAAATTGCATACAATCCATTCGATTTTTACGGTCCCGCAGATAAGCAAATTATAATATTCATCTCGTTATTAAGCGATTGTGGAGGATAATGCGTGACAATTTGTTAACGAAACGCACGGCGAATTCACAATTTAATGATTACGTACGTGTTAGAAGCCGGTACCCACACCCGTCTATCACTTATGACGAGTGAAATTACTTAAACGGCTGGGAGGACGGGCAAGGAGGAAAATCCAGGCTCAAAGTGAATTGTACGTTGCGGTCGGGGCACGGCGCACGAACATTATAATTTCGAGTATGGATTTAACCTGCATTTCGTTTCGTTGACTTCGCGTTTATTTTAGCGGTCCGTTTCGGACGCTTTGAGCTTGAATTCTGACGCGATATAATTTCGTTCTGGCCCGAAGGTGCTTCGGCGGAGCTCCGGTTTTGTTGTTTAGGGCGCAGGCAATTTGGAAATACAGTTATGCGTTTAATGTTATGTACGTTGCAGTGAAATACACACATATGAGGTGTGTAAATTAAGTGACTGGTTTTTTTAAATTTTTTATTCGAATAGAATTACAATTCAGTATGATCTCCTTTAAAATAACTTCCTTGGGAAGCCACACAGCGCTGGACGCGGTTCTTCCATTCCTCATAGCAGTACTGGAATTCATATATTGGAATAGCCTTCAGCTGGTCAGTTAAAGTCGTTTGAATGTTTTCAATGTTCCCAAAATTACATCCCTTGAGGTGATTTTTTAATCTCAGAAAAGACAAAGTTTGTGACCCAGAAAGTCACAAGGACTCAAGTCAGGCGAATAATGATGCTGAGGAGCAACAGGAATGTTTTTACTGGCTAAAAACTTGTTTATTGAAATGGCTAAGTGACAAGGCGCATTGTCGCGATTCAACATCCAGTTATTCTTGATGTTTCGTCTCACACGCATGACCATTTTTCGAAGATTTTCAAGAACCTCTCTGTAAAAGTGCTGATGTACTGTTTAGTCTGTAGGCACAAACTATTTGTGGACAATTCCCTGGCTATTAAAAAAGCAAATGAGCATGCATTTGATCTTCGATTTGCTCATTCTTGCTTTTTTTGGGTCTTGGAGAGCTTGAAGTATGCCATTCCATGCTTTGGCGCTTGGTTTCCGGGTAGTACTCAAACACCCAAGTCTCATTACCAGTATAAATGACAAGTTCCATAAAATGGGGATCATTTTCAATCGATTTCATAAAGTCAAGACACATTTCTCTCTTCTGTGATGTCCTTTTGTTCCTGCGAAAGGTTTCTTGAAACTATTTTTGCGCAGATTTTTCTCATCTCCAATTTGTTAGTCAAACTCTGATCAAATTTATCTCTTCCCCGATTATTCTTGTTCATCAACTGACGATTAGAACGCACAAGATCCCGTATTCTACGGACATTTTCATCGGTTCTTGAAGATGAAGACCCTCCACTGAGTGGTTCAACTTCAATAAACTCTCTTCCTTCTGAGAATGCCTTAAACCACCGAAAAACCTCGGCTCTTGAAAAAGCACTGTCTCCGTAGATGTTTTGAAAAGCGTTTTGAAGTTTTGCAAAAGTATCCGTATTAATTAAAAGTATCAAAATTAATGTCACTGATTTTTAAAACGCAGTAGGAAAAACCGGTTTACGAAAACAGTCGCAAAGATCAAACAAATGACTCTAACAAGTTGAAACTTGTACTGAATGTGCATTACATATTAACCAACCGCCCTTCCAAGACCCGTCTCCGCAGTGTGCTAGATAGGGCGCTACGTTGCCAGTCTCACAACTTAATTTACACACCTAGTATATCAAGTCAACAAAAAACAATGAAAGTTAGGCGAACAAAAAATCGTATACAAGGTTGCTAAAAATTATGCAGTGTAATGCGTTGAAAATGGAAATAGAAAGAAATAATCAAATAAAGAAATAAAGAATTTTTTTTTTCTATAGAACACTACAAGTCAGTAGAAGTCTATTGATACATAGATAATTTTTGTACTACGAGAACAGAAAATATATAAGCATATATACGCTGAATGTAGGGTTTTTTTAAATTATAACCAAATAAAATTGGTGTCACTCCACTACCTGCGTAGGTTGTGTGGTTATATTTAGTTTATATGTACCCACTTTTTTTTGTGTGCAATTTTTTTTGTTTTCCCAAGGAAGAAAAACACGGACTTCAATTGTATTTTATAATGTTTTTTTCCTCATCTAGAACTCGGCAGAAATAATACAATAATTGTAGAACCTCAATGTTGTACATCTATTGTCAAGAAGTCAATGAACAGGGATAGAAAAAAGAATTGGAAATTGAAAGAAGTTTTAAATCTTACTGACGCCACCGAATTTTGAACTTTACTTTTTTCATAGTGCAGGCTATAATCGAAATAATCAACTAAACTGCTCGTCAAAATTAGCGTAACACTCTTTAGATTAGCGCCATTTGTATTCTATTCGAGTTAGAGACTTGCGGTTTTTAATTTTCGGTAGCTTATAGGGTTGGTTTGAATGCCCCAAAGGCGCTACGTTGTGATTTAAACGATTCGCCGCCCAAACCCCATGTCGAAATTTCAATTCGCAAGATTTTGACGGCAATCTCAGAGACATAGAGGATGGACTAAGAAGGACGCTGTCGTGTAAAAACTCCATCCCGGCATACATTTACACCCCGAGTAGGTCGTTGCCCATTTCTTCAACTCCATTTCCAGACCCCCTTGAGCCAGCCCTTTGTATTTACACAGGGTTTTGCCTGGTTTGGCCTCTGTTGGGCGAATCCATTGATGTTAATGATGCCTAATAAATTGGTTTGGAGTGCCACAACTCGCTTTCACCCTTCGAAAACCCAAGCACCCCTCCAAGTCACACCAGCAAATTACGCTTTAGCTCGGGTTTTACTTCATTTGGGCGGATTTCAGTATCAGAGAAATAAAATCCATCATATAGTCGAGGAAATTTAGCACAAAAAAGAGCCAAACCTCCAAAATTTCCGCAGTAAGATGGATTTTGACGTAATTAGGCTCGTTGAATTCTTTGTAAAATTTAGAATAAATGTTACCTATTTTTGTCATATACAAATCAGAAACTGCATAACTGCACCTAAAAAATGAATTGATGTGCAATTTTTCCAGCCAATTAAAGGAAAAATAATAATTCGAGAATACATTGTCGAAACAGGCTGAATTTGGTTGCTCGGGGGTTTTTGGGGTCGCTGATTACGAATCTGATGTTAGAAATTGACCCCGATGAATCTGGGGACCAGAAACTTGACCACAGGATTGTTGTTAATGTTCATTATGAAGTTCACCAGGCCCATCCCCGAGGATTATGTGTGCAGATGTCGGGTGCTCCTACACGCGGGCAGCTACTGAAAGAATCCCTTTTTGTGGCAGGCCCCTTGGGCAGAAGAAGACAGCGCCCTCCAAAATGATGATGATTTACGTTGTTGACATTGACATTTAAACGAAAATGAAGTCTACAAAATTTCGGGTGGTTTTTGGGGTCGTGGCAGATCATGAATACGAATTTGGTTACTCGGGAGTTTTGGGGTTTGATTGTCCGTTGACCCTGGAGGACAGAACTCTCCTAGCCCATCCCCATTATTAGAATGCATGAAGCATTATTCTCGAGGGTTTGGGGTCGATGATCATAAATATTGTTGTTTTGTTATCCGTTACCCCTGGAGATAAATATTATATGTATATGTATATGATAGGTAAGAAAAATGTCTACATACATGCATGTATTAAAAAAAAATATGTAAATAAGAGCTTTTAAAACATTTTGAGTAAATACTGCGAAAGAAAAAAATAAATAGATTTTCAATGAAAATTTGAACATTAAAATAAAAAAAGGTACTTACATTTGATTTCTTTCCAAGAATCCTTCAAATTAATTCTAGTTCGTGACTGTACAAAATTAATGGCTAGACTTTGGAGATCAGTAAGGAATGTGACAAGGCACCACACTGACATTACTTCAGCTCATATTCACGTTCAGCTACCCCACAAACCCCCGAGTAACCATTTTCATTTAGATTCAGGTCGAATTCGAGGGAAAACCCTAGGGATGGGCGTGGCGACCAGGTTTCCTAGTCCTCCAGGTGTAACTGACAACAAAACTAACAACGTATTCATATCAGCTACCCCAAAAATCCCCGAGTAACCATTTTCGTTTAGTTTCAGGTCGAATTCGAGGGAAAACCTCGGGGATGGGCTTGGTGACCAGAGTTCCGGTCCCATCTCGGGGTCAATTTGTGACATCAGATTCTAATCAGAGACCCCAAAAACCCCCGAGCAACCAAATTCAGCCCATTTCGACAAGGTATTTTCGAATTATGATTTTTTTACGTCAAAATCCATCTTACTGCGGAAATTTTGGAGGTGGAATTCTAAATTTCCTCGTCTACATAAATGTCAATGTCAATGTGATCAAGGTGAAATCATCATCCATTATAATCGGACGGCTCTTACAAAATGTCCTCGGCCTCAGAGCTCTGCATCATATAGGTATTCTTTCTAGTGACCTCTCGCTGTAGTTGGAACACTTCCTTCCTTTTCGATAATGTAGGTACACCATTTGTAGAAAAAATTCCCTTGATCTTGTATGAGACTCCAAAATGGAGACCGAGTTTTCAACTACAGATTACAATTCTATCTCGAGCGATTTGCATCAGTCTATTAAGCTTGTTTTGTGCCAAAACATGAGGTAGTCTTCTAGTTTTCTGCAAATTAGTACAAGGTATACCCTCTTCGTATTCTCATATTGCATTATAATTCGTTGCCTGGCTAACGTTTTAATGAACAATATAACAATTTCTGTCGTCGACATTTTGAACTTAAGTTATTTAATAAATAGGACGTTTGTCAATAACAACAAAACATGATTTATTTACTTTATGATATCAAAATAGAACAGAAATTTCACGGCCATTTTATTCTCAAAAGTTATACCCCATACGGTAAAGGGGTACAAAAAATTAAAATTTGTTACTCTACTTAAATTAATTAAAAAAAAATTGGGAAATTTTGAAGCAAATTAAATATTTTGTAAGATACAGGTTATTGTACATTTTCGTAGTATAGACTGTCTGCCTTCCCATAAGCAGACAGTCTATATTATTACCGAACAAACAAATAACTATGTCGGCATTGTAAGACGTAAAATGGTAGCTTCGCTCCTCACACCGATTCATTGTGTTCGCCTCACGTTGCCCAGCGCTGCGCGCCATTGTCGGGCATTGTGTTTCGTTGCTATCGAAGACCTCGTCATTGTTACCCTAAAAATAAAGGAGGAAAAAAGTGAAACCCTGTATAACATGTCGTTACCATTAGATAATTCCACGTTGTAATAACCTGAACCAATAGGCGGGCCTGTATTTCAATGCCATACGCACTAACCATGAAGGAGTATCAATGGAGTACACCCTTTCACGAAGGTTGCCACGTTATTTTACAAGTGGTGTCGTGACCGAACTTTTCTGTTCCGCCAGGGCCGTACGCGCGCATTTCGTGGAGAATTAATTCTAATTTCATAATTTCTACGATTTATTTATAACTGTGAACATTTGTGAAACACGCCCGTTTTATGAAACGAATCCGTTTTATGAAATATAACCGTTTTATGAAATACGTATGTCCATTTTATGAAAAATATCCAGATTAGGTATAAATATCAACTTCGTTTTACGAAAAATACCTGCCGTGAGACATATATCCGTATAATTAGAAACGACGATTTATAAAAACTGTCAGTTAGCCATGATTCATATGATTTATGATAACATTCTTATGATTTAACAATAAATTAACGTCTTTGAGGAAAGGATTTGGACCAATTTGGAAGTCTGCGATAGAATCTACGTCGTTAAGTCTACGGAAATGATTTAAACAAGTTTTAATCATCTTCTGATGATGCCAACATGGTTGGCGAAACGCGCGTTGAGTACAAAAAAGTGTTCCAATGGTGAAAACGACGGTTGTACAGGTTGACCCATTTTCGATATAAAAAAATATAATATATAGATATGTTTCAAAATGTTTTATTTATTGTTTAATATTATGTTATACGTTTATTATGTTGAATAGTCGGTGAATTCTGATTAAAAGTATATATATATATGGCGTTTTGTTCATTTATGACCATCTATGTAAATTTTTTCATGTTAATATCCTCTTGCCTGCCGACAACAAAGATCTTGTTTTCTTCTCTTTTTTCAACTTGGCCCAAACTGCCGGAAAGTCACAAATCTTTGTCCTATAAGTAAATGCTGTACTAACGCCTGTTAATGTGTAAAATGTAATCAGCATGTATTTTTCTATATTTTTGGGGATGCTGAACATGATCCCGGGGTTTATTGCAAATATTGTTATTTACAAAACAAACTAGGGCTCTAAGGAAATGGCCATTTTTTCGTTTTTTTTTTTAAATCTTGGTCCTCATACACTCGAGTTATGTAACGCATTTAAACAGTATTATTTTGACAAACCGTATAATTTCCAAGGTATTTGGACCCGCTGAACATTTTGTTGTCAAAATTTGGGACAAGTGCTCCTAAAGGCCAATATTGGAGGAAATTGGCCCAAAAACGACTCAATTTATGATATTTGGTGTCTGTAAGACAAATTCAGATAACACCATGATGATCAGTGGGTCAAAATACGTTGAAAATTATGTCCGGTAAAAGTAGCAAACTGTGATAAATGGAGCCATTTTTGGAAAATTTCCTCCCAAAATTGGCATTTTAGAGGATCTGGGCCAAATTCTGACAACGCCATGATGTTCAGGGGACCAAAACACATCGGAAATGATATATCTAATTAAAGTTTCTAAGTTCGGCAGTCAGCATACATTTCAAGAAATTTAATACCGTAACAGTCAAAGGGTTAATTTTAAACTGCTATAAATTTGTTATTTATAATAATAATAATTAATGTTTATTATTCATTACGATTACAAATTACCAAATGTGATACATCAAATCAGAGTATATATTTTTTTAATAAATAAACAGAAAGTAGTCCACAAAAGAAAAATGTGTACGTGAACTAGAATATTAAAAATTAGTGACACATAAAGTAAAGTGGAAGATACTGTATATAAAATATGACACTACGATTATACAACAGTACAATTGATAAAACAAAAGAAATAACATTCATACAAAATGTCATGTTACGTCTTGAAAGTCAAAGCAGGTGAGTAAAAAAAACTAATTATACATGAGCCAACAAAAGACAAAAAGAGAAACACATTCATACATTTATGAAGAGTATATTTATGTATATCAAAAAAATATTTTAAACACGTCATGGTTAACTATGGTTTCCATTTAAAAACGTAGGTAGAATTTCATAGAAAATTCATATATAATGAATACTTGTGTAAGATGATTTTAACGTAATAAATAAAAAATTGTTAGTTAAAAATAGTTGATCTAATACACATCATGTTACATTGATTCTGGTACACCGTGAATTGAGTCAAATTATTGGAGTTGTGTCAAAATTTGTGAAGTGGCCCCCTATTTTTTCGTGATGTTTTGGAATCCCAACCTTTTTTATAAAAAAAAAAAACAATGTACGTGCCTATGTCAAAAACATCCTCAAACGGTTTTTCGATATTTAGTATATTCACCATTTTATTTGCAATAAACAATTTTAGTTCTTTTTTTTGGAAAATATCAATAACTCTCAATATATTTCTTGGATTTTGATGAAATTTAGGAGAAGTGTCGGCATTTAAAGGTCCTTCTCCAAAATTATCCAAATATATCAAAATTATTGTTTAACATATTTTTTTTATAACTTTTAAATAAACAATACGATTTTAACTGCCTTGTTCACGCGAAAGTAATTAGTTTTTCGTTTGAAGTTTGGCAAAATTCGTCCATCTTTTGGAAACAGTAAAAACATTTTTGGGTTCGAGACTCAATTTCTAAAAAACTATTTTTTTATCCCGCCGGCGGCTCTCCAAGTGCGGTCCTGTATTCTATCGTATGTTTTAATAAGAGGGAACAATGCATGAACACGACATATGTTCACGTGCGACTGAAATGCAATTCGAGGAATTAAACGACGCCGCCACCGGGAAAGCACGGCAAAATTATTTTTTTCAATTACGAGATGCATCAGTTTCGCATATAATTACTGCCGCGACAATTATTTGCATGCGAAGATAAACGGATTAAATATTATTTTTATTTGCGATGATGATGGCGGCAAAATGGGCCCCTGCCCTATACGGTAGGAAGGAGGAGCGAGGGGAACCATTGCGGATCAATTATTTAATTTTATGTAATTATATCCGCAACGTCTGCTGGGCAACTATTCTCACACGATACAAGTGTGTAATAGAATGAAACAGAACCATATAAATTATTATTTCTTCATGAAGGGAAATTATTAATAAAGGAAAATTAGTGTCTGATACCAATTTTGAATCTCCAGTTTACAAATAATAACCACTACAATTGTTAGGGATGCCTATATTCCGCCATGAATTTGTTGATCCAGTACTCGCAAGATAAATATCTCATAAATCATAAGTCAACTATGGAACTAACACGTCCGTATGAATGGCGAAGAACGATACAAATTATCGTTTTGATACAGGAATATTAATTACGTCGACAGAACAACTAAAACTGATTTGAGATACTTTTGGGAAGATGTAGCCGCAGTAGTTCATGTTTTGATGATCTGAATCTAGTATTAATGATGAACTAATCTAATAGCGCACAAAGTGAAAACTTTGGATCTGCAGATACATTGTCAAAACTGTGTTATCCTGTGAAATCACGAGTGGTGATCTAATTATCGGTTCATCTCATCAAGACTGATCATGCCGCTTGTAAAGTGGCAGTAAAACTGCTCCAAAAATGGACATTGCAATGAATAAGTCACCGACAAAATAGAATGAAAACGATTAAGAATGCGTGTGGAGGACTCAATATTCTGTTTAAGGTCTTCAAATTGTCTGGAAAGGAGTGAAAATGGGAAGAACTGGAGATTATTTACTAGAAATACTTTTATCTCCTGAATTAGCCTTCCCTTTTTTAATGTCTGACGAAATTTCACTCTTGCTATGTTATATGATTTTGTTTACCCTTTTAGTTCCATTATTATTCTAGGCAATAAGGACAAACGGCTTTTTTGAAACATTCTTTGAAAGTTCGTTAAATCTTTTTAGAACTCATTGATATGACGGTGTTACCTTAAAGGTATTGCCCTCCTAGTGTGTGTAAATGGGACATACTATGATAGGTGAGACAAAATATTTGTCATATGCATGCAACCATTGAGCTTATAGAAGCGAAAAGGCTTCTATTCACTTCTGACTTGTTCCACTGATATCTATTACACTAGAACCCAGTAACAGAGTTAATACTTCCATCTTACATCTTGCGTTTTCTTTTCGTGTGCAATGCGTAGCATGGTTGCAATAACTTACTTACGCTCGGTTATTTATAGAGATACACCCGAGGCACCTCGTTCGCTGATCGGCAACAGCCAACCAGAATAAGCAATAATTACACTAATATAACATTTTATCGGTATATTCGCGACAAACAGTAATTTGTTTGTTTGAAATACGCTTTAAGCTTTGTTTCGCTGCGATTCGCGAGCAAGCACTGGCACAAGAAAGATAAAGCACGCAAAACGGGCACATACTGAGGAGCAGTAGTCGACCGAGATGATTTATTATTATTTGAAAACGTTCAAAATTTGTATTTAATGAACAAAAAGAAGGCTACTAAATCCTGTCACATTCTAAGATCTAAAATCGACACAGTCATGGAGAATTATCACTTGTATAGTCAGTTACGAGAACTCATGAAAAGTTTCATTTATATTTTAGAATGAGTATTACCACATTCGATCATATTTTGGAGGGAACAAAACATAAGTTTTGAAAAAATGGACAAATTGTAATCAGAATCCTATCGATCCTACAGAACGTGTTGCAATTACATTACGGTAAGTTGTTATGGGTCTTTTTGGTCCCACAAGCATTTTTTACAAAAATACAACTAATTAATTCTTCAATATTCATAAACATACAACGATGAGAGCAGAGAAAACAAAATGTTTGATCGCGTCGCTTTGCTCTAGTATACAAGTGTGCTTACATCTCCGACGCAAGCCTCAGTTGTGTTCAAACAGGAAAACATTGGTTTGTTTTCGTCGCGTTGCTCGCTGCTCTCATCTCTGCTTTGCGCGCAGCCCCAGTATGCGCTCAGCCTTACTCTGAGGCAGCAGCGCTAATCAAAGTCGAGTATCGGCCACGCTCGATAATTACGCCGCGTTATATTTCAATATTACGCAGGAGAAATTGTTACTTAAATGGACTAATAGGCACTTGGGGGATAGCCGCGTATCGGTCGAGTTGAGATCGTTGTTTGAGAACGGAAATTATTATGTAGTTTAGATCGGGCAAAACGTCAATTATAAAACGGCATTCAATGCAGATTTCTATGCTACCAGTATTGAATTTATATCTCTGTACCGTGTCGGTATTGCGTTCTCCCCCCGCGGCCAGATTTCCTACTTAGATAATGGATTTTCTTGATTTATACCAAGTTAAACTGCATTATTCCACCGAACCGTACAGTAGCTCAATAACTGTGGAAGAATTGATCAATCCTAATGTTCACCATTTACTAGAGGAAGCAGTCGCGCCACTTCTGTGGTTTTGTAGGAGAACCTCTTTCAGAACGGACGATTTCAGAAGTGAAAGCAACATTGCATTTTGTGCCAGAGGACCTAAAAGTTGCACTAATCTCAAGCTCCAACTGGTAATACCGAAGGCTGGTGATTGCATGTATCTATAAAGTTGAGAACCCGAAGCATCTGCATTGAAGATAACTAGGCAATGCTTTCTCGACTTCAAAACATAACAAACTTCTACAAATTGATTAAAAAAACATTTGCGTGTAATATATCAATCAACGGTCAATTATAAATCAGCATTCAATGCAGATTTTTATGCGACTTATTCTGTATCATTCCACCTCACTATATAGTAGCTCAGTAACTGTGGAATAAAAAAAATTGATCAACTGTAATGTTAATTAGAGAAACCAGCACCACGTATATAGTTTTGTAGAGGAACTACCAAGAATCTCAATAGTGAAAACAAATTTGACATCTCTGTATATTTTAATTTAAAAAGTTGTACAGTACGACCTCGGTTTTCCGAACTAATTATTGCAAAGGACTGTTGACTTGATCGATTTGGTGGGAATTTAAAAAAAGGATTTATTTCTTAGATTAAACAAAAATAGAGGAGTATTTATACATAATTTTTATTTCATAAATAAAACGAGAACTCAAAAGAAACTAAATTATCTTAACCCTAGAATATCAGACCTTTTTTTCGACATATGTACGTGTTTACCAGACCGTCGCGCGTCGTAACATTTACCACATTTATAATGCCAGACTGTACTAAATTGTACAACATTAAGACTAAAACAGGGACAGTAAAAATTAAATCACAAAACCGTCTAAAGGCGCTTCCAAGAAAGTTTAAGGTTACATCAAAGGCGAAGTGAATATTACTACATATCTCTATTTGTATGTTACAAGATTAACACTGCGACAGTCGTGTATCAGAAACAAAGGCGGAAAAAAATAATTGGATCAGCGGCTGCGACATTCTACACGGCTTATTTCATTTTTTATGCTCGTTTATAGAAGCCCAGCGGGAGTACACAGCAAGGGTGGCCATGAACAGGTGTGTAGGTACCAACGTTGTTAAATAACATGATGGATTTTCTTCGGCACGCCGTGACAAATGTGGAATGTATTGGCAGTCGTAACGACTGATCAAAAATATCGGAGTAACTTTGATGGAAAATATACACGTTAAGAATATTGGCCAGTTACAGTGTGATAAAAAATGACCTCTACTGTAAGACCATTAGTAAAGTTAGAGTACTCAAGTTGCTGTTTAAATTTAAGCAACTACAGGAATATCTTCAAGAAACTAATGGACGAGAAATTTTATTTAGGAATAGGTTTTTTTCTGCGGCCATACACCTAACAATGTAAACATCAGTAATACCTTTCAGTGAATTCAAATCTTCTATGTTATGTATACTCTATTATCTACTATATCTATAATAAAACAAGATTACCGTCATCAAACTCGATTCAAAGTGTCACCGTATATTAACATAATCTTTCAGTAACAGGCAGATAAAATGCATATAAAAACGTAATAAAAATAATGAAAATCTGCTCTGTCACATTCTTAAACACATGTCTTACAAATTATGCAAAATTACTTTTTGAATCATTTTGCCAATAAAATGAGTAATTATTTCACAATTACTTCTCGATCTGATTTTACTTTGGTCTTAAAACATGAATGTTGTATATAGAAATATGTTTACATCTGCTTACTGTTTTCTTAATAACGAATGTATATGAATAAATATCTAAATGAACGATTCCATCCTTGCTTTGTTGGTATCAAGAAAAGTGAGTGACAACTACCGAAACTGCTTAAAGCTACTGCCCAAGTGGTTTACAACACACAATCAAGTTTCAATTATTTTTTTTAGTCAACGACCTCCACAAAATCTTGTATACGTGTTTCTGGACAATACAGGACGGTTTTTCTAAATGATTATAAGAAAGTTTTATAAACTGCTAGATATTGGCTGAAATATAATAATATAATATATAGTAAAATTACAACACATGTTTTGAGAGTTGCAAAAAAAAAAAGTTAATTCGTTCCAAGAAAATCAAAAGGACATATGCCCTTAATGCACCGTCAGTTTTTTTCAAATTAAAAGGGCTAGTGTTAAAAAAACATAGAAGCATCTATGTATGTGTTTGTTAATTTTGTAGATGCCTTTTATCACCATAGGGCTAAGGTTAGGTAAATTAAATCGCCATTTTCGAGAATTGTAAAAAATGTTTCTGTCGTTCCAAGAAAATCAGAATGAATACATCTGATTCTAAGACGTTTTCGAGTATTCGCCTTTTTTAAAAGGATCAATCTAACTTTGAAAAATATGCATACATATGTGTCTTTGTTAATTCTTAGCCGCTGTTGGCAGATTAAGTAAAATCGTGCCAGTTTTGGGAATTCTAAAAAATGTTTCTTTCGTTTATAGAAAATTAAAAGGAAGACATCTGGTTCTGTCTATTTCTCTTATTAGTCACTTTTTTAAGGTGGCAAACTAATGTTAATAAAAACCACAGACACATTGTCTTTGCTAAATATTGGCTGAAGTTGAGTGAAATTACAACACATGTTTTGAGAGTTGTAAAAAAAGTTAATTCGGTCCAAGAAAATCAAAATGACATATGCCTTCAAGACTACCACTGCCTGTTTTTTTTTTAATTAAAAGGACTAATGTTAAAGAACCACAGAAGCATATATGCGTGTGTTTGTTAATTTTGTAGATGCCTTTTATCACCACAGGGTACTCATCGGCCTCTATTGGCTAAGGTAAATTGAATCGTGCCAGTTTCGAGAATTGTAAAAAATGTTTATTTCGTTCCAAGAATATCAGAAGGAATACATCTGATCATAAGACGTCTTTTAGTATTCGCCTTTTTTAAGGTTTCGATGTAGGTAATATTGAAAAACATACATATGTGTCTTTGTTAATTCAGTTGCTGTCGGCTAAGATTAGTTAAGTTCTCAGAATTCTAAAAAATGTTTCTTTCATTTATAGAAAATTAAAAGGAAGATATTTGGCTTTGCTACTTCTCTTAATAGTCACTTTTTAAGGTGGCAAACTAATGTTTAAAAAAACACAGACACATTGTCTTTGTCAATTTTTTAGATATATTTTCTCACTACAGGGTAAAAAAATGCTCCTTTCTTTCGAACAGAAAAGGATAACATCTGCTTCTGAGACTTTCTAATATGTACGTTTTTTAAGGTGGCAGACTAAAAAAAACGCAGACACAGATTTCTCGATGCTTGTTAACTTTCCGAACGCCTTTTATCACCACGGGGAAAAAATCTGCCTCCGGTTGGCCCAAGAGATCACCCCGATGATAAGCGATAAGATTTGCTTTGTCTAATTAACGGTTGTGCTCGAATAATTCTCTCCACCGTAATGTCCATGATTAAGTCGATGGTTATCGAAGGCACCCGTAAAAAACAAAGATCTTAATCGCGGCCGGTGATATATAATTAGAGCCTTTAACGTATCTCCGGATTACGTTCAAATCCTATCATTTATTACGAATTATACATATAAATCCTCATAACCGAGCCGGCATAAATCGTGGTCGCTTTTCACCAACAATTAAGGCGAAATTTATGGGCTGCCTTTCTGTGCCCCATAGACATCAATACGGCATTGGAAAACGTAAAAAGTTTACAAGCCAACCGTTTGGTAGTCGGCCAGCGATCTCTATCATTTTATCGTGGCGCGCTGATTTGAAGGAATAATTCCTCTGTGGGGCACTTAATCATGCTTTGAATTTTTGTCGGCCGACGGTCTTTTTAATCGTACCTTTCGAACGGCACAGATACTGATATCACAGCTGTTGCGAGGTAGTAAATCATTCCCGTGCAGCAACGTCGGTTTCGTAGAATCAATAGATACGTTTTGTTTATCGTGTCGATCTCTTTATATACATACTTTAAGTTTTTATACAAGTTATTCTTAGGAAATTATATCGTCATTGAAGACAAAAAATCGCTTCGTTGCTGGTATTATACGTGGTGCGTAAATCAAGTAATGAGACCGGCTATGTAGCGCCCGATCTAGCAACACTGCGCAGACGGGACATGGAAGGGCGGTAGGGTAACATGTACACTCAACATCCACATTTCCGAACTTTTACGTTCCGCAGACTTCCACATTTCCGAACTCGCGTCACCACGGGATTACCGAACTGCTGGCGCATGCGCAAAGGGTTTTTCTGGCTCATTCTAGTACTTTTCTTTGTTTTTTGAGGTTTTTATGCAAATGTAATACATACATACATGTGTACATGTTAATAAAAGAACGTTTTTCTAAACAAAAAAAAATGTCATGTGCAAAGGAGAGAGTGATGCAGGTAATTATTTTGTAATTCAAAGTAAAGGTTTGTTTTATTGAACATTTTGTTGACGTAACCTATAATAATTTAAAACTGAAATGAAAAATGATGAGAAAATATGTATTTTTAAGAAAACCGTGATACAAATCAAACATTGTACTGTTTATTTGTAGAGAAAAGAGCCTGTGAAGAGGCTAACCTTGGAATAAAAGCTGGATTTGATAAATCACGCAAAAAATGGTGTTAAAAATGTTGATCTATGTAAGATGTACAATATTTGTAAATCGTCAGTGGCAGAAATTCTTGGACAAAAAGAAATTTACTTTGAAAAAAACTGAAAAAAAGACGAAAATTGAGTGGACGGATTGACACAATAAAGTGCACCGGTACTTATGATACGCCATTTGAAAGAAGTGTTTTTCACTGGTTTGTACAAAGAAGAACTCTTGTCTCAGGTGTTTTGTTTGCTGAATTCTGTGACAATCGAAATGTTTGATAACAATCGCATTATTGTGTTTACATTTTTTTTCTCATTTCAAATTTCGCGGTTTTTTGTCGTCAACCAATCAGCGACAAGTTCGGTTATGTGGAAGTACAAGTTCGGAAATATCGTGAGAAAAAGTTCGGAAATATCGTGAGTTCGGAAAATTGGAGTTCGGATATGTGGATGTTGAGTGTAATGCACCTTAAGTACAAGTTTGAACTTGTTAGAGTCATTTGTTTGTTCTTTCTAGTGCGTTTTAAAAATGAGTGACATTAATTTTGAGCAACGGTGTGCTGTCAGGTTTTGCTTCAGACTTGGACACAGCGCAACGGATACTTTTGCAAAACTTCAACACGCCTACGGAGGCAGTGTTTTTTCAAGAGACCAGGTTTTTCGGTGGTTTAAGGCGTTCTCAGAAGCGGCAGGCCTTCATCTTCAAGAACCGATGAAAATGTCGATAGAATATGGGATCTTGTGTTCAGATCATCGGTTGACAACAAGAATGATCGGGGAAGAGTTTGAATCACACCAGTGTTCATCAGATTTTGACTAACAAATTGGGGATGAGAAAAATCTGCGCAAAAATGGTTCCAAAAAACCTTTCACAGGATCAAAAGGACATCAGTAGAGAAAGGTGTCTTGTATTTTTGGAATCGATTGAAAATGATCCCCATTGTATGGAATTTATGATTGGACTTGGGTGTTTGAATACGACCCGGAAACCATGCGCCAAAGCATGGAATGGCACACTTCAAGCTCTCCAAGACCCAACAAACAAGAATGAGTAAGCGAAGATCAAATGTATGCTAGTTTGCTTTTTTTAATAGCCAGGGAATTGTCCACAAAGAGTTTGTGCCTGCAGGCGAAACAGTAAATCAACACTTACAGAGAGGTTCTTGAAATACTTCAAAAAGGCGTCATACGTGTGAGACAATACTGAACAACTCATCATCATCAAGAACAACGAGTTTTCAGTCAGTAAAACCATTCCTGTGGCTCCTCAGCCTCCCTATTCGCCTGACTTGAGTCCTTGTGACTTTTTTCTCTTCCCGAGATTGAAAAAATCACCTCAAGGGACGTCTTTTTGGGACCACAGAAAACATTCAAACAGCTGTAACCGACGAGCTGAAGGCTATTGCAGTATATGAGTTCCAGCACTACTATGAGGAATGGACGAACTGAATTGCAATTCTCGAATACAAAAAATTAAAAAAACCAGTCTACTTAATTTACACACCTCGTATTTTCTGATAGTATTTCTTATTCCTTCTGACCTGAACAATATCTCTGATAAAAATATGATAATTTCTATGCAATAGTGACATGTGATTAACAAAAAATTCGCAGACAATGAGACGTCTGTTTCGTAAGTTTCCTTAGTTGATGACAGTAAGGAAGAACAAAATTAAAAAGTTGAAACTATGTTTTATTATAAGTCTAAAAAAAGAAGGCATTAAATAAGAAGCGTTATCTGTCAACAAGTAGTTATTGCATGAATAACTTTGACTCCAACATAAGAAACCGCACAAAAACCAACATACCTAGATATGCATTATGTATAATAATACGTACAGTGGAGCAACGTTGCCCTAGACTGCAGTAAACAAAACCACAAATTCACAGGCAAAGGTATTCTGGCTGTACTATATGTAAGCATATTTTTGTGACATCGTTAAATGTAGTTGGCAATGATAAACTTCTGAACAACTAGGAGAATCCTAGGTAGGAAGGAAGGCAAAGGAAAGGAGAAAAGGAACACAGTTAGAACATGTCAATTCGTTTAAATATCTCCTGACTTTATAAAAATATACACCCAGGGCACCTACAATTAAATGACAACTCCCATAAGTTCATTTACCTAAATATGTAAATCAATGCTTACCGGCAAGGCATACGAAGATCCAACAACTGATTTAAATATGATATATTACAAATAATAACAGGCCATTATACACTTTTAATACTCTGTGTTCGTGTATCTGCTCTTCCGTTGTTTGTTCTGGAGCAAACCATGACGCGCTTCAAAAAAACTCAGCCCGTTCAAGACAATAATTTGCCCGATTGCCTCGATATTTTTTTTTAACGAGGGTATCGTTTACGTGTAAGTCCGCTGCATGAGCAAAGAGCGATTATTAGCAATTCTCTTTGTGCGACATGCTAACCAAGCCTATCTGTGGAAATAATTATAAGTGTGTTTGAAAAATGACTGATCGCTAATCATTTTAGATGCTTGTAATCATCTATACCTATAATAATAAATATTATGAAACTGTAGTTAGTCCGACGCAAATTATTTTTTTCCAGGAGACAACATAATTTAACTCATAGTTTATGTAGATATGTAGATAGGTAGAACGTATCGGTGCACTGGTAGGCACTGAATATATTATTGACTGAGTGAGGTACATAAGTATTCAGCTATTCAGTCAGTCCTCCACAAATGCAAAAAAAATCTTTAATGAACTCATAGTAAATATCTTTAAATAGACACGAAAAATTCTCAATGCGTTTGAAATACGAACCCATATCATATAAAAACATGTATGCCGTATGTGAACTAAATTCTATTTTCCAAACGAGAGAGATTTTCATTAAGTGAGACGAGGTGTCGTAGCGTTACACAAACAGTGCTTGGTTCTCATTGAAGTAGGGAGGGTACAAACTTGCCAACAAATGCGAATCGGCCTACTACTCATCACTGACGCACCTGCTAAATGGGACGTTGTGCCAATTATATATATCTTATTCTATTCTTCATTTAGGTCTTACTTCATTTCCTTTTTATTAGCTGGCTAATTTTTCTTAATTGGTAATTTAAGAATACATTCGGTAATATAAGAAATTGTACTATAGATAAAGGAATGTGGGGCAAACAAGAATATCAATTTTAAATAAATTTAAAGAGAATACAGATGGCTCGCCTGAAGTACTGTAGAAGGTAAGAATCTTATAGACAGTTAGATGCATTCAAAAGTTGAGCTATTGTGAACTATAACTATAGCATAAATAAAAATAATGGTACAAAATCTAACAACAAATCGTTCTGGTTGATAATAAGAACAAATATTACGCTTTACAAACGGAACAACGGAAGCTGTAATCTATACATAGACTTATCATTAGTTTTAATATTCTCCTGATGATATCAACGTGATTTAAGAGAATGCGCGTCTGAGTGCCTGATTTTTTTTCTATGGCGAATGTTTTAATTCAACTTTAGATCTAAATACCCTGTGATTTTTTTTAATATAACTACCAAATTACTCCAAGAACTATATTAGTGTGAGCTTGAATCCCCCTAGAGTATAACACTTGTCAAAGTGACGTATACTTTTTTTATGTGTGATTTTTCCTGTAACAGCAGTAATTGGGAACAAGAAGATAATTTCTGTGAACCGAGACCTGTAGTACAAGAGATCAATTTCTGTGAAGTATTTATATTTTCAATTATGAAATATTTTTCAAGTTTTCATTTTGCTTCCATTTCTGGGCGATTCTTGTACGTCTATGTTTACTGACTGATTTTAATAGATCAGCTTCTATAATTTTTTTTTAATAATTGGACCATTGTAACAGAGTCTACCACAAAAAAGTTTAAGTTTTTTTTTTATATAACTACCAAGTTACTTCAAGAATTAATAACTAATTTCTGTGAACCGAGACCTGTGTACAAGAGATCAATTTGTGTGAAGTATTTATGTTTTCATTTATGAAATATTTTTCCAGTTTTCATTTTGCTTCCATTTCTGAGTATTTCTTATACGCCTATGGTTATTGACTGATTTTTAATCAGCTTCTAACATTTTTTTTTTAATAAATGGTCTCTATTGTAACGGAGTCTACCACAAAAAAGTTTAAGTTTTTTGTTTTATATAACTACCAAGTTACTTCAAGAACTATATTAGTGAGAGTTTGAATACCTCTAGAGTATAATACTTGTCAAAGTGGTGTGTGCTTTTTCCTGTAACACCAGTAATTGGGAACAAGAAGATAATTTCTGTGAACCGAGACCTGTAGACAAGAGATCAATTTCTGTGAAGTATTTATATTTTCAATTATGAAATATTTTTCCAGTTTTCATTTTGCTTCCATTTCTGGGCGATTCTTATACGTCTATGGTTACTGACTGATTTTAATAGATCAACTTCTAACATTTTTTTTAATAATAATTGTAACAGAGTCTACCACAAAAAAGTTTAAGTTTTTTGTTATATATAACTACCAAGTTACTTCAAGAACTATATTAGTGTGAGTTTGAATCCCCCTAGAGTATAATACTTGTCAAAGTGATGTGTACTTTTTTTCATGTGTGCTTTTTTTCTGTAAAACCAGTAATTGGGAGCAAGAAGATAATTTCTGTGAACCGAGACCTGTGGACAAGAGATCAATTTCTGTGAAGTATTTATATTTTCAATTATGAAATATTTTTCCAGTTTATTTTGCTTCCATTTCTGGGCGATTCTTATACGTCTGTGGTACTGACTGATTTTAATAAATCAGCTTCTAACATTTTTTTGGCTAACTACGTTTTTTATTTTAATAATTGGGCTTCTCTATTATAACAGAGGCTACCACAAAAGAGGTTTAAGTTTTTTGTTTTTTTTTTTTTTTCGCTTATACATAAGTAGTAAAGTATAAGTATCGATGCAATTTTTTTATAAGACTTTGTGAAAATCAAACAAAATCGGAGATATCTCCCTGTATAGATTACGCGAACTAACCCTATTATATTTTTTCTCGCAAATTGGTTCCATTATCCATATTTAGATACATTGAAAAGGTGTTCCATAACCTCTGCAGCATTATATTTTCAATTTATGCCAAATTATGGTTCGCCACAAGCAAGTATAGTAAAACAAATTAGAACTGAAAATTAATGTTCTTTATGAATTAATAGGAGGCGAAGTCATTTATAATATTCCCATTATATTTCTTACCCTTTCATATTACTGTAACGCCAAGCTATATAATGCTTTTTGTGGCTCATTTCGTGTTCACTTATTAATTCTCGCCTATTCAGATCGAGCAGTACGTCGAAATGGTAATTTGAGCCTGGATGACGTGAAAGAATTTGGAAAGTGTGCGAGCTTCCTCATTTTTTTCTGTTCGCGCCTCTCCTGCTGAGATTTCCAAATTAGTTTTCGTATCTGCTAGAATTTCTGGTGAACCAATAGCGGTTGTAAATCCGTCGACAGTGATTTTGTTAAACCGTTCTTATTTAAATGAGGTATTACGCACTCCGAAAATAGATTACAATATTGTCTATTCTCTTGTTATTTACACTGTGCTGAGTGCAACAATAGTGGGTATACCACTGGAATATTATTAAAGGCTATTCTGTTGATATTCTCTTGATACCGTTAATATTCACTTAACGTATCTATTGAAACAACTTTTCAAACGCTGCAAAACAAATCTCCAAATTTTATTTTCTCACGATGCTAATGATAGTTTCTATATATTATCCAGTTTGAAAGTTATTGGTAGCTATTTTCAAACTACAGTTTCTCAGCAACTAAAAAAATTCTTTTAGGTTTACATTGTTTGTTTTACAATATTCTCTTACTTTTGATAGATATGATAAGACAAACGTATTATTGATGACTAGGAGGATGTTTATAAATTGATCAATATGTTTGTCTTTATACAAAATTATTCTTGAATAAATAGTTGGAAAGTATATTTAAGATAAACACAAATAGACTTTTCCACATTTTTAAGTGAATTTTACCATGCGTCTTCCATCCTTTCATTAACTACTAATTAACTACTAATTTCCCAATATATCTAATATTTTCTTCAAATATAATATTCTTAGGGAGCATAAACTACCTGGATGTAGTTTTGTTAAAAATACAGATGATTATTAAAGTAGATATGACAAAAAATATTGTCTTAACGTTTTTGGTATCCAAATTTTCTGGATACAATTAATGAAACATAATTCTGATCTAGTATCAGTAAACAAAAAAAGGTTTTTAGCAACACTTGTAAAGCTCTAATATCAAGTATCTTCGAAAAGGATAACGGTTAACAACTACATACACAACAAAGAAATTGGTTTGCTGTTTGTTTATTGCTTGTTCATCACTAAATCAGTAAAAATTCGAATACATTATTAACCACTAAATTCCCAATTTTAATAAAAATTCTGACGACAGGTTAGTATCTTAGCCATTAGACTTTAATTTGATTTTAACCCTTATCCGGAGACATGTAATTTTTGTTACATAGACGCAGAGGTATCGTCTGTGAGACGACGATTTTCCGTAGGACAAAATTAAATACAATATTGAAAAAACTTGGATTTTTTATTAAAAATATACAAATGAGATCCATTGGTAATATTATGAATGAACTTAAACCTAAATATTAAAAAAAAATGTACTAATACGAGTCAAAAAAAGGATAACGAAAAAAATTTTGAAAAAAAATTGTAAATGCATAGTTTTGCGACCTATAATATTTAAAACATACATATTACATATCTTCCCATTAGTAAATTAGTTCATACAAAAGCAACTAAAGTCGATATTCTTAAAACATTACAAGAATTATGTTTTCGGGTTCTTATTGAAGGGCGAACTTTTGAGGAGGACCATCTATATCGGTTCTTGCCATAGAAGTAACCTGACGGATCTCTTTGCGGAAACTCGTCATTTTGTTCATCACTGCCTTAGCCAGATTTGAAAGATTCTGGCATATCAAGATGGCATATACATCATCTTGATCACAAACACTCTGCTCTGAACTTGTATCATGTTCAGATTCAATCTGACAGTCCTCAGGAACTTTGTCTATATCACTATCGTCACTAAAATCCTCCTCATACCATTTCAGTAAAGTCTCTTCATAATACTAATCACCTAAACGTACACGATTTGATGGACCGGCCATTATTTTATTCACAAGGAACACTTGATTTTCAAACACCAACGGAGACGCGTCGTCTAACACACTACGTTTGTGTTAGATCTACAACTCGTGTATACCGATCGCAATAATGTCTCAATGAATACTGACCTGCGGGTGCAAATAGGACTACCTACTAAACATAACAAAAGGAAAGATTAGATGGAGCCATAGACCAGTGGAGTCTTCATTAAGTACGAAATATTGTTTTATGTTTTCGGGATCGTCTCATAGACGACGCGTCTCCGGTTAAGGGTTAAAAACGAATATATGGAAGCATAATTACTGATTACACATTTATTTATTCAAAGTACTTACCCAGTAACTTCGTGACTGCTCCTTGCTGGGTAAGCATATGCTGGGCCAGGTCATAATGTCTCAGTCCGAACCTCGACAGTTCTAGAAATCGCTGCTGAGACATCAAGGAGGCCAAAGGATGGCCAGGCGTTGCTCCCGAACCTCCATACAGTTCTCTCAGAGCCGCAGGGCCCAAAGACGATGGAACCGTCGACGACGGTGTGGCTGACGCGGAACTCGCTATAGACGCAGAGGACACTAAAACAAACAAATTATTTTTAAAATTCAAACAAACATAAAATACATAATATTTTAACCAGGCAACATGAATTTGTAATTTAGTGACTGATGAATAACTGGTGTGACGATTGAAAGAAATGGTTCGGATAGGATTTGGAGAAGCTTATTTAAAATAATCTTTTTATACTACCTACTCAAATTAACTGCAATTTTCAAAGAAAATACTTATTAATGCAGGCATAATTAAATACAAATGAAAACGGCACAGCTATGAGCATTAAAAGAGCTTTGATTGTCATAATGTTGAAGAGAGTTCCTCAGGATTCCCTTCAAAGACTACCGTCACAATTTCTTTAATTTTTACCAGCGTTATAATTTACGAGAAATATATAAAGTCAATTCCATGACATAAACGTGTAAACAGCTTTAAACACAAATTTTATTTATACTGTGCAGTTAGTACTGAGCAACAATGGTTTTTTTGTTTATACGTAAAACCCAGACATTTAACATTCCAGCTGAAAATATAAGTTATGCTTCAACAGTCAGTAATTGAAACGTAATGAGCTGGATAATTTTTTTAATATGCTGATCATTGTACTCGTTTTCTAATAAAAAGAGTCAGGAAATGCAATGAAGCTGTAGGTCACTTTAAGCAAATTTCGTAACAATGTTCATTGATTCGCCGAAAAATAATGTATTCTTCTTTTTCGTAAAGCCTCATTGCACACAAATACTTCTAAGTACTAAATTATTTTATACACAATACCTTCTTTTCGTTTCATTTTAGTTCAAAGTTACAAATTAATCATTGAAATGGTGTATTCCATGTGGAAATAAACCAAGAGAGAAGGTCGTATGAGTTGGGTAAGGTTAACCACCACAGTGTATGCTAATCTGTAATTAACCCCTCCCCTTAACCTTAACAAATGTGGATTAATGCCATCTAGATCTAGCGAACTAACCATCTGCGTGAACTAGACCTACATACATCGCAGAAGAGTTGTTCTCTCTAGTTGGTCAGTCATGATAGGCCATATTGGTTTTACACACGTCATTGGTATATTAAAATGAGTCAAAAGATAAATTACATTTATATTTTTCGGTGTTGTTCACTGTTCAGTTTCATTTGACAAAGTTGAACTTGTTTTCTAGGAGTGATGGGACATACAAACATTTTTCCGCTATAGCATGTCAATGTCTCCATTTCAAAACTACTACGCCATACACGATTTTTTAATTTTTAAATTCTTGAGACAGTTGGACAGTTTTGCTTCGGTGGAGATAAGTAACAGAAAATGTGTATTTACTATATGATCCCCGATAAACTTGGATTTCGGTCATTTATCCTAAAAGTTACACTATCATACATACAACTAATTTTAGAACCATCAAAACCATCCAAACTCCTCCTTCCTGATTTGAATAAAGCCCTGAACAATTTTGTAACAATATAACGCCCGTGATGAGATGACGTCTCCATTATATTCTTGTTGTGACCCGGATTGGGGCCTTCACTTCAAAACTACTACGCCATACACGATTTTTTAATTTTTAAATTCTTGAGACGTTGGACGTTTTGCTTCGGTGGAGATAAGTAACAGAAAATGTGTATTTACTATATGATCCCCATAAACTTGGATTTCGGTCTTATCCTAAAATTACACTATATACATACAACTAATTTTAGAACCATCAAAACCATCCAAACTCCTCCTTCCTGATTTGAATAAAGCCCTGAACAATTTTGTAACAATATGACGCCCGTGATGAGATGACGTCTCCATTATATTCTCTTGTGACCCGGATAGGGGCCTTCACTTCAAAACTACTACGCCATACACGATTTTTTAATTTTTAAATTCTTGAGACAGTTGGACAGTTTTGCTTCGGTGGATAAGTCAGATGTGTATTTAATATATCCCCGATAAACTTGGATTTCGGTCATTTATCCTAAAAAATAACTTTACTAAACTAATTTTAGAACATCAAAACCATCCAAACTCCTCTTCCTGATTTGAATAAAGCCCTGAACAATTTTGCTAACAATATGACGCCCGTGATGAGATGACGTCTCCATTATATTCTCGTTGTGACCCGGATTGGGGCCTTCACTTAAAACTACTACGCCATACACGATTTTTTAATTTTTTAATTCTTGAGACAGTTGGACAGTTTTGCTTCGGTGGATAAGTAACAGAAAATGTGTATTTACTATATGATCCCCGATAAATTTGGATTTCGGTCATTTATCCTAAAAGTTACTATATACATACAACTAATTTTAGAACCATCAAAACCATCCAAACTCCTCCTTCCTGATTTGAATAAAGCCCTGAACAATTTTGTAACAATATGACGCCCGTGATGAGATGACGTCTCCATTATATTCTCGTTGTGACCTGGATTGGGGCCTTCACTTCAAAACTACTACGCCATACACGATTTTTTAATTTTTAAATTCTTGAGACAGTTGGACGTTTTGCTTCGGTGAAGATAAGTAACAGAAAATGTGTATTTACTATATGTCCCCGCAAACTTGGTTTCGGTCATTTATCCCAAAAAGTTACCCTATCATAGATACAACTAATGTTAGAACCATCAAAACCATCCAAACTCCTCCTTCCTGATTTGAATAAAGCCCTGAACAATTTTGTAACAATATGACGCCCGTGATGAGATGACGTCTCCATTATATTCTCATTGTGACCCGGATTGGGGCCTTCACTTCAAAACTACTACGCCATACACGATTTTTTAATTTTTAAATTCTTGAGACAGTTGGACAGTTTTGCTTCGGTGGAGATAAGTAACAGAAAATGTGTATTTACTATATGATCCCCGATAAACTTGGATTTCGGTCATTTATCCTAAAAGTTACCCTATCATAGATACAACTAATTTTAGAACCATCAAAACCATCCAAACTCCTCCTTCCTGAGTTGAATAAAGCCCTGAACAATTTTGTAACAATATGACGCCCGTGATGAGATGACGTCTCCATTATATTCTCGTTGTGACCCGGATTGGGGCCTTCACTTCAAAACTACTACGCCATACACGATTTTTTAATTTTTAAATTCTTGAGACAGTTGGACAGTTTTGCTTCGGTGGAGATAAGTAACAGAAAATGTGTATTTACTATATGATCCCCGACAAACTTGGATTTCGGTCATTTATCCTAAAAGTTACACTATCATACATACAACTAATTTTAGAACCATCAAAACCATCCAAACTCCTCCTTCCTGATTTGAATAAAGCCCTGAACAATTTTGTAACAATATGACGCCCGTGATGAGATACGTCTCCATTATATTCTCGTTGTGACCCGGATTGGGGCCTTCACCAATATCTGTAACGCCGACACACCTATTATCATAAAATTAATTACTTTCTAAGAGGACTGACTACCTTTGTTCCGTAACATACCAGCTACCAGCACCCGTCATAAACGGCGTTGTAGGGTGGTCCGCGTTGGCACACATCTCTCAGTCATTTTCGGTAGTAAAAAGTGCCCGCGGTGCGTTTCCTTGCGGCACAACTACCTGCGAACGGAAGAGAAACAGGTGTACCGTTCCGTACGCCTAACGCTCCCTTTCTTTTTACACTCATTATGCGCGAGATGTAATCGATATACTACAAATTAACGCGAGGACATGTGTTTGTTATAATAAACAAGACGTTTCAACAGATTTCGTTGAGCGCTTTCGCAGATGGCCCTCCCCGGTAATGAATTTAAATTTATTTTACGGAAGAGCGAGAGAGAACGAGCGAACCACCGAGTAATTGCGATCTTTAAAAAGCCATATTTTATGAAGTTGTTTATGTAGATTGGACTGGTCTTGTTTTTGGTTAATGTCGCAATTAATATTCGATGCGCGGCTCCATAATATGAGGTCGAAAATTGTTTCTTGATTGCTCTAAAAACAACCGCATTATACGGGTCAGTTATGCCAGCAGGACGCCGCGGCTTTGTGTCGGCATCCGATGGTCGAAATCGTGTCGTAAATACCATCTCGCTCGTTAGGCGGCTTCTATATGGCTCCTTGGAGGGAAATCATCGTCATGGTACTCCAATTTAGATACTTACTACACATTCATTGACCAGAGATGCATTTATTGTAATGAAGTCATGAACATTCTATTGGATTGACATTTAAATTATGTGCTACTATTCGAACATACTTGGCAGGCTTCAATCAACTTGGATACCTCCAAGTCTCTGAGCCTCCGTTTCTTCGCATTTTCCCCCCAACTATCGATCTTCTTCTTCTCGAGACACTCCTTGTTCCCATTCAGATTCCTTGTAATTATAATTAACATATGTATGCTTCTCACTGAGAATTTCAATTCGCTTTTGGAGCAAAAACGGTCTCTCAAATCTTCTTGGCATATACCACCAATGACTTTTTTCTCACCTGAGGCTGTTTTTTCTTCTCCACTTTTTTTGTCCAAGTCCAAATTTATTTAAGAATATATCCACTTCCCTATTGCTGGAGATTAAGCTTACGGGTTCGGATGCCATGTCTATCAAACTGAATAACCACAAAAAATGGAAACCCATACGTTACAACTTTTAATAGAATCAGCTTGTTTACTTCTTTCGAGTTCAAAACAAACCCAAATTTCACTTATACATCAAATATATCCTCAAAATAGGCATGCTAGCTTTAACTATTGAAAGAGACTTAAAATCATAGTATGTCTGAATAAACATCAAAAACTTTCGATACTTACACCAAGTACTTTCAATAGAAGCCTGTAAAGACTATCATAACGATGGTCTCTAACCCAGCTTCTATTGGTAATTATCGCAAGTATTTTTTTTGTCTATTAATTAATATCGTAAATGATGAGTTTCGCCATTATTCTAATCAGGAAAGAGTTAAATAAATTAATTCTTGCCCAAGTAGGGGAAGGGGTGCCAATCCGTATAGATAGATCAGTTACCTAGGAATAAGACAAATCGAATACTAGATTTGTATTTTGTATATAAAGAAATGAGTTTTTTACGATACCGAAGGGATGGTTGTCCTAATTTTGACGAACAACATGAACGCACTTGAGCTCCTTCAGGACCTTTTGACCAGCGAAGTTCTATATTTGTTAGTGGCAACAGCCAACAACCAAATCATAAAATGAATCATCACAAATCATCCAGTACAAACCAAGGTATCAGATACTCATCAAGCACAAAAATCATATACAACCACAATATTTGAGATATGCAGTGGTAGCGTATATTTATTTTATATCGATAATCGCAAATCGTATAAATTACATGGAAATATCCCATGAATTCAAATTTAGTCACACTAATTCACAAATATTCATTAATACGTAATAAGTATGTCAAACTCATTATTTGATAAATTGATAGGAATTATCACCCGCATTCGAGTAATCTCTGCGATGAATGAAATGAAAAGCTCGTCTACAACATAACGCATCCTTGTTTATAAAGTGACATTGCTGCTCGTTTTTTTCCCAAACATTTTTCTACCAATATCCCAATCAACACAATCAACACACCAACTTTTCACCAATGTTACTTTTGTATTAATCCAGTTGCAGATTATTTCATAACTGTTTTGAGAATTTTAAACTCGTTAGTCTCATCACACTACATTTGAATAAAGAACATCTATACTTCACCAAGGATTCTACCAAATCGATTCGATGCCAATCAGTCTTCACTTTTGACGATGCAAATGAGATATCATTGCTATTATCTTTAACGCAACTTTAAAGTTAGAGAAGCGATACATTTCAATGTAATGTCATTTTATTAACAGAAATATAAATTTATCATACAATTTTGCTCCATTGGTCCTGATCGATACATTTTTGAGTATTATTGTACTAGTGCCGTTAATTTCATTTCACGGTTTACTTCCTTGTAGGTCTGGAGAAAAAATTGTTCAATGCATAAGATGAGCCTCTTTGAAAACAACTGGAAACAAACCTCGACAAAAACTTCATAGGTTATGAAATATGAAGGTGCGTTTTTATTCTCTCGTTAATTTGATGTCTTAACTAGGCTAGTTTTTATTAACTGTACGTCAAATTTTCCCCTCTCTCTATTGTCTTTATTAATACGGGTTTTAGAAGAATTATTCAGATCACTGCATATTTCGATCATCTCATAATGAAGCACATCTACTTTTTTCACTACTCCATCTTCTTCAGGTGTGATAACATTTTTCGTTTTCTTCAGAAAAAATGCGAAAGAGATTTACTGACTCATCTCTTGGTAATTATGTTACTGGTAACTATGTAAAATAGTAGTTATTAGAAGTGAGTTCATATAACAGTATGCATGCAATTTTTTATTTTAATGGATTGTTATCAAACTACAAATATTTTAAATAACATTTGAATTTGACTGTGTGTTGAAGGAATAGTAGGTTACTCTTAAAACATGGACACAATTAATACAAAATTCGGTCCAATAATACCCATTCGGTTTGGATCTAATTTGGTCTTAGCTGTTTTCAATAATAAATATTCACAATGAGATTCTTGTTAAATATCAGTTTCATTTAACAGAATGTTTCGACCCCATACAACTTACGTATTTCCTACACATAAGTAATAATTACTCCTTTATCCGTCGTTGAGTAGTGCTTAAGTGGTAGTTGTACCAGCAATTAATAAATCTGGCTATTATCTCTTGTACTTTATAAACAATTTCTTTACTTATTCTTTCTGAACATATGTAGTAATTTTCAGGACTTGAATAACAAAACTTTTGATTGACGTATTTGAACTAACAGTTATCTTTTCTTACTTAAAACTAATTAAATGGATAACTTTGGAAGGTTTTTTAATGTGTAAAAAATTATTGTGCAGAGTATTTTTCTCGAATATATTATCATAATTAGCTATAAAAGGATTTTTTTTTGCATTCTCACCATTAAAATACTACTTATATGTGATGACGGATCCTCACTAAATTATAAATGATCATGCTTTATCGTAGAACGTGAAGAAAATGACCCTTTTCTAAAAAAATCTTTGAAAAACATCAACGCAATTTTCGTTAGATTAAGAAATTCCATACGAAGTAGAAGTAACCATGTTGAAACCTGTTACGCACATATACGATACCTATTTATATTACCCCTAGATATTTTTTAAATGGAATGGAAACCTTTAAGCTGCAATGAATTGACGAGGAGCAACATCACGAAAAAACGCTGCCTGCACCTATTTTATTAATTATTCCTTTACTTGACCACAAACTACGAATTTCTCCCTTTGTTTAACATCTGATGACCTATCTTCTATTCGTAATAGTTTCCTTGGATAAGGAGTAGACGACAGCTGCTGAATGGTCTACCTCAGATGCGTTGTAGCAATGAACAAGAAGCTGCAAATAATTCTGCTATCGTTCGTGTTCGTTGTCTCGTACTTGCTTTCCTTTTTCATCTTTTTGTTTAAACTCCAATACACTGACGACATGAGCAACTTCCATATCCTAAGCAACGAATTTATCTTGGTAAAATTAGCTTCCATGCAAAATGTAAAGGTAGTGTTTTAAATCATTTTGTAACAGCATCAATCAGCAAAACAAAATAGATACTAGAAATTTTATTAAAATTACTTGGGCAGTGTACGCTACATTTATTTGTGGGCTAGTTCCGCCAATCCTCTTCCCACACGATTAAAAAAAAAAAACTTTTTCAGATACGCCCTTGAAGGCCAACAAAGCTCATGACGTCGCGTCAGCGCGATTCAACTCACGGAATTTTGAGCAGCCCATCTCGAGAAAAATGCAATCCGATACGAAAAATGTGCAGTAGCATATTGTATTACAATTAAACATCTTGAAAGCGAGTAGCGTTTTAAAAATTAGGCGATTCAATAAAAGCCGCTGTGCAACGAACAGTTCGCCTGTACGTAGGGGAAACCAGTTATAGGGCCACCTAAAAAGGAATATTGTCAATTGTTCAACTTTTGGTATTGTTTCCACACAAAGCCAATCAATTATAATCTAGCTACTATTTAGTACATTGAAGTATAGGTATCGACGGTTGCAAAATACAGTGAGAGCCAAAATGATTTATCTAGTTTTAAAAAGTCATAAAAAAAAATTTCTAATCGCAAAAATTAATTGATAACAGCTGTGGAGATATTTTGACAGTTGTAAAAATGGAACATTGAAATAAACAGCAACGAATATTTTTTGTTGAAATTGTTATTACATTTGGTTCCATAGTTGTAACTCAATGGTTGTTTCGTCGTCAATTTTCATGATGCTCCGACTCAAAGTGAAATTTCATATCAGTTCCGTAATGGCAAAACAATGGGTCAGTTGGAAGTAGAAAATCAACTGGCAGGAGGCGATCTGCATGCGATCCTGAAAATGAATAGTTGGTGCAACAATCGGTTCTTCGTAGTACAAATCGATCAGCGAGACCGCTTGCGGCATCGTTTTTATCTGCAACAAGTACCTGAAGAATTTTGCACAAGCTGGAATTCCATCCATACAAATAACAGTAGCTTATACGTCAACTGAACGTGATTAGCAGTGCCGAGTTTTTTGTTCTGTAATCAAAAGCGACTGTTTAGTGTTCGATATCATCTTCAAGGATCATCGATTGGTATTTATGTGAGGAAAATGATGAAACAGTCACAGACAGTTCTGAACGCTGGACACCAATGCTCCAGACATTTTTTTTATACCGCAACTCCAAAAAGAAAGAAATGTGTGCCAAATATCACACTGCAGGGCAAAGTGTGGAGATTCTACGACAAACATTTCCAAACAAACTTATTTCTCGAAATGGTGATCTGTATTGGCCGGCGAGGTCTCCTGACTTTACTATTCACGACGTTTTTTGGGTTATTTAAAGAGCAAAGTTTTCGTGAGTAACCCTGAAGACTTACAGATGTAAAAGAAACATCCAAGAAGAAATGAAACTGTTCCCCAAAATATGCTTGAACGAGCTGATTTCGTCGTTTCTTAGAAGAGTACTTGGATAAGGAAGGCGGGCATTTAACAAACAAACACAATATTTAAGTCGAAGTAATAAATGAGTTAAAGTGTATTAAAAATTAACAATTCATTTTGACTCTCATTATACAAACCCTTCCCGGCCTCATTATCTGACCTGGGGTAATGAACCTGGCCTAATAGCCCCAAAGATTATAAACTTTTTTAGGTATAATGAAAGAGACAAGTAATATGATACATATTTAATTTTATGTTACAAAAATCACAAATGTAACAGTTTAGTTGATGTGCTGATGAGCTACTAACCACCTTATACTCTTTAACCTCATGTCTTCTTCCCAATGTTACATAAAACAGTCTTTGTTCTTTTCTCTCTTGTATTGTAACTTCCAAATATTATCTGTAGAGCAGTACATGGTCGAATAATCCAAAATATGTAATACAATTGCTTGTAATTGTGGCCAAATTAGGAATAATCAAGACGTAACAATTGGGGTAATATGATAATGGTAATTACACCATTGTTAGCGTTACAAACTTCATAAAAATGTAACCTACAATATTTATTGCTGCAATGGAACACCACAATATTATTCCAAAAATAACTTATATTAACCGTACAAATTTTCATCTTACTAATGACTCGGTGATTGTTTAGTATTGCCGTGTATGATGAATTTTCATTCTTGACGTTTCGTCGATCATACTGTCAGCTTCTTCAGAAGTCCCTCTGAGTTACTCATGCTCGAAATAACTTCTGAAGGCGCCGAGAGTATGATCGGTGAAACAACAAGAATTTACCCTGGGTGGATACTGGTACCTTTGGCGTAGAAATTACGAGAGAAGGATTGTTTTTATTTAAAAGCTGACAAGGGAAATAAGGTTGTTATCTTAGACAAAAGTGATTATTTTGAGAGAGTAGACAATTTAATTACTAGTGGTCCTTAAAAGACATTATCAAAAAATCCTTTGCCAAAAATGACAACTGAAGATAAAACATCTTTAAAAGAATGTAACAACCTTATTACCCCTTCACTGAGACAAAACTTACAATTGTCAAATCCAGTAATACCTAAATTATATTGTTTACCAAAAATACTTAAACCAGGAAAATCTGTAAGACCAATTGTCTCAGAGATCGGATCCCCAGCTTATAATTTGTCAAAATGGTTAACGAACAAGTTCGAAAATTTACCTATTGCACAAACAAGTATTCAGTTAAAAATTCTAGTGAGTTCTAACAATATCAAAAATATCTAGTTGCGAGAAAGTGAAATTTTGGTCTCATTTGATGTATGTTCATTGTTTCCAAGTGTCCCAGTCCCGCAAACTTTCGACTACCTCAGGGAATTACTCGAATTAAATGGTTTAGACGATAAAATTATCAAGGAATACATTCGACTTACTAGTACAATTTGTATGAATCAAAATTGTTTTCAGTATAATGGTGAATACTTTCAACAACATGAGGGAACGGCAATGGGTAACTCCCTGTCACATTTCATTGCAAATGAGAATTATTGAATTAAGTATACTTTTTATGAGTAAATTTGAGATAGAAACAAAAGATAAATTCGAGTATTTCCCTAGTGTCTGGTTCAGGTACATGAACGATATCTTCGTGGTATTTGATATAAAGGCAATTAATTTAGATAATTTTGTTGCTAAATTAAATAACCGTTTTACTACCATAAACTTTACATATGAAATAGAACACAATGAACGGCTACCATTTTTAGATGTATTAGTTATTAGAAATAGTGAAAATAAGTTTTAGTTTGATGTATGTAGGAAAAAAACCGCGACTCCCACGTAGATATATTCCCAATGATTCACAATGCCCTTTTCAACATAAAATGGCAAGTTTTAATATTCTAATTCGCCGTTTGTTAAGTTTCCCCCTCAGTGAAGAGAGGTTTGAACATGAGAAAAAAATAAATATATATAGCTAATATATATAGCTAAGAATAACGATTACTCAGTCCATGTAATAGATACGTTAATAAGGAAGCATAAATTTAAGAGAATCCTGTACAATCCCACAACTTTTCGTAGAGATACTGACAATTCGAAATTTGTTTTGTTACCATATGAACCTAAATTTACCGGCGGCCTAGATAAAGTTTTTAAAAATATTAACATCAATTTGGTTCAAAATTCTAAAAATAAACTACAAACGCTTTTGGGCAACCCCAAAGACAAAATCGACAATAACGAAAAGTCAGGAATATACGAAATAAGTTGTAAAGTATGTGATCTAAAGTATACTGGGCAAACAAAAATATCTATTTTGACTAGATTTAAAGAACACATGGCTCATTTGAAATATGGCAGAACGGAAAAATCTTGTATTGCCCAACATTTTTTTGATAACAACCATAGGATAGACATAAATAATTTAAAATTAATTAGAAGTATAACAAACAATAAACAATTGGATGATTTTTTAAAGTTTAGAAATCATTAACTGTAACAGTAGTATGAATAAGGACGATGGTCCGATACCCACCAGTCCACTGTTTGCTCTGATAAACAAAGACAGATGTTACGGTTCAGCGAACTGTTATTAAGAATGAATAATGCAAGTGTGTAGGTTAGAATTTTTGTTTTAATCTTCTCCTGAAGATGCCAACTTTGGCGAAACGCGCGTCGAGAAAAGTATAGTAGTTCGGTGTTTCGTGGAAAACGTTCAGTTTTTTTTAAAGAATGGAAATCATACACGACAATACCGAGAAACCACCGAAACAAATTATTTATATATGTACATACCTTTATCTGTAGAAGTACAACAAATCTCAACTTGCAATTGAGATTGCAATTTATTATAAAAACACAACAGTATTATTAACATAGTTATGATTCGTGCTACACTTGTTGTTAAAGATGATATGGTACCGCTGCTTTTGGACAGACACAAAAACGCGGTTTTTAAAATTGTAGAGATTGAATTGTTATTACCTCGGGAACCTCGTAGCTCCGTTCTCCCCTATGCGATATTTTTTTTTAAGTTTAGATTAAACGGCGATACAAAGCTGCTGCAAAGCTGAATGATAAAATATCATAGAGCTGCTGAATGGGATAAAGCTGTAGCTTATATGGCTCGGCAATTTGTCATGATGTTTTTATAATTGTTCGAACATTCTAATTGTGTCAGTTTTTACTGCGAGTAATGTAAGCTAATTGATATCAATTACCAAGATTTAGAGTTGCGCGTACTTAATTCAATGCGTAGAATATATTTAAACGCCGTATAAATATTAATTATAACAAACATTGTGCGAGCCTCTTGAATACGCAAAAACTCAAATTAATTACCATTTTTAATTGATTTATGCGTTTGACTTTCATTAATATCGGTCTGCATTCCAGTTAATCTTGTTCATGTAGCTGTAAGCGACAGCGATCCTTTCCTGTGTGGCAGAAAATATGTCCATTTATATCTAAAAAGTGACAAAATGCAACAGCTTACTTGCCCAGTTTCTTCCCAAGGTTTTATATACAAAAAAAGAAATTAACATCTAAATTTTTTGTGCTCTCTTTTTAGTAGGATATTGGATAAAAGATTAAGAAAAATCTCAATTTCCTACTACGTATTTCGGTAGTCTTTATTACTTTCTTCAGGACTAATAGGATCCAAAGTTACAGGTGTAAAATAAAAAAATATTTTGATCGCATGATACATCAAATTATAAAGTATCTTCAAAGAAATGATAGAACCATTAGATAGAGGATCAATTTAACAAAGAAATGTACTAAATATTTCCTCAAATACGTAGTTCAATAATAAATAGATTATTCAATAAATATGTATTAAATAAGTATTTATATGTTTTTAATTTTCAAAATATTTTTAAAAGTGTATTACCTAAATTAGATTTAAATATTCCAAAAGACATAAAAACTATGTATTATTACTATTATTAAAACCTCATGACAAGAAAAAATTAAATATTAGGTAATAATAGTTTAATATGTAATAATTACATAGGTATTTACATTTTTTTTGTTTTAAAAAAACTCAAGAGGCCCCAACCAATTTAATTCCAAACGCTAAAAAAATATAATGTTTTCCATGTATTTTTCAGCCATTTAATTTTCCGTGTTACCGTGTTCTTCAAGAAACACCCCGTATATTAACGGTATTACAATTACTACGTCATACGACATAATAATAAACAAAGACTTTTTTGTATCCTGGATGTGGTCAGTTTTAATAGAATCAATATTGAATTTTACCTCATTCTAATACTTTTGATTTTATATTGGCTGGACTGAATTACTTCATTTTTTCCTGTAACTTATGAAAAACCAGGTATAATGTAATACGCAAAATTAAGTAGGTAGATCTAGTAAATTCCTAACTAGAGTGAAAGTGATTTACGTATAGACAACGGAACTAAAAAAATAGAATTATTAGGTTATAAATATTTTACTGATAATTGTATGACTAATTATATATACCTATATAATAATTGCATATATTTTTCTTCTTAACTCCATTAGACATTTAAATGCTTTATATATTTTTGAGGTATTATTCGCAACTAGAATGTTAATCTTCACAAAACAGAATTAAAATACTTAATAATAATACTTAAATAATATTCACCTATGTTTTTAATCTTTAAAAGCATGCTCATCAAGGAGAAACGTTTCGTTCATTTTAACATGGTTTTGATAGTTCTGCAATACATTCACTACATTTCTTAAGGCGTTAGTTGGGTTGGCCCTAAGAAACAATTTTTTTTTATTGGATTTTCTTTAAATTCAACATCTCAACAATACGTCCTCGAAATTTCAGAAGACCGGAGCATTGTTGAAAAAGTTATGCACAGTTAAAGTGCGTCATAACAAGTGTACACTCTACGCTCTAGCATGCTGCTAGTGTCTGCTCACATCGCGCAGCTGCAGCTGTTTAATGCAGCTATTTATTCCCCTGTCGCCCCCAGAGACCAACCTGCTTCCAATATTTCGTTTTGACGAAAACAAAAACTTTTCTTTTACCACAAAAAAAAAAATTATAGTTTCAAAAAAACGCACTTTCAAAATACCACAAAAATATCAAAATTTTACCAAACCCTTAGTTCAAGGACTGTAATGTTTAAAATACTAGTATACTAACTGAATCTTTTTCTTTTATTTTGTTTTTGAAATTCTATGTCTTTATTATGGGATTGCCCCTGGAAAATATTGCGATCTGCGTCATGGTTTTGCGTCACGTCAAAGCTTACTTAGCTTTACGCTTGGTAAAGATGGTTTGCCTAACCTGAAGGGGCAAAATCTGGGGTAGGGAAAAACTCTATCGAGCATCATGTATGTGACGCATGACGTCATGGGTCTTGATGGTTCGCCTCTTGGGTCCTCTTTCATAATAAAGACATATAATGTTCTATGGCCTCACGTGCGTAGCTTCGTGAGCTATTTTTTTATATAGAATGAACCATTCGAGAGTTCGTGCTCAACGCAAGTTACCTGCAAAAAAGACGTTTCGAACTTCGGCTGTAAAGACTCCATTTATCAATACCGCCAAATACACTGTTTTCTGCCAAAACTGGTTGTAATCGTTCACTAAATATTCGTTAAAATATTTGTTCCAAATGATGGCAAACACACTGTTAGAGTGACTCTAGAGAAATCATTTTATGTAATATACACTACCGTTCAAAAGTTCGAAAGCAAGCACACCTTTGAGTTTAACAAAATATAGATACCGTCGTAGATACCGCCTGTAATAAAAATTTGTTTTCTTCTACACAATCGATAAGAAATACTTTGTTATCTACATTGCATTTGCAATGTAGATAACATTACATTGCATTGCTTGCATTTCTCAGAAATCCTTAATAGCATGCATCATCATTATGCAGGTGTTCAACAATGATTTTGTTTGCAATGGCAATCACAATCACCAGATATATCTCCGATTGAACTAGTGTGGGATGAATTAGACATATGAGTAAGTTACCTTTCAATAGTCTATCAACTAGTACTACACAACTATGGCAATATCTTTAAGAGGAGTGAAAAACGCTAAATGAAGAATATTTTAAAAAATTAATCAAGGGGAAGCCCACCATTTGTTCAGAAATGATCAAAAATAAAGGTGGTCATTTTGATGAGGCTAATTCGTGATTACAATAAAACATTTAAAACATTACTCATTGTCATTTTATTGAACAATTTCTATGTGCTTCCAAACTTTTGAATGGTAGTGTGTATAATAATTATTTTATCCAATTAACTCATTAAAAGGTGTGCTGAAAATATAGTCCTCCTTTGTAAATCTTGAATTACATACGAATATATAATCAATTAAATATAAATTTAATATCACTGTGCTCGCCTGCAGTGAATGGTAAAATAATCGTTTACATGAGTTATTGTACTTGGCGATATCACTCTTATTTACCCTTATGCTTTTCCATCTCATTTTTCATAAAACCATTTCATAGAACTAAACATACAACTTTCTAAATTTTCCCTTTTCGCCTTTTCTAGAGACTGCAGATAAATAGTTCAATTAATAATTGTCATTGGAAATATTCAGAATAGTTATAAAGTATTTTTAATTCATATTTCCACAATCCGTTAGTTTCATTTCGTTGTGAAGGTATGCTTCAGTTTGAGTTTGACTTCAACAGATGTTGATTATTCTGACAATGATTTCTCTATACTATATCATGTAACGTCATATTTTTTAACTTATATTTCAAAATAATAAATGTTTTTACACTTGTAGTCTTTACTCAATTATTATATAGCAGTTGCGTGATTAATTATATTTTTCAATTCTATAAAAATATACACATGGTAACACGGTTTCGATTTATCTTTTTATATTTAAAATTTAATTAATACATGATTATTGACTGTGCTATATTAATAAATAGATACGATCTATGCAAATAACTGAAATGCGTTTATTATAGCATTTTTATTTTTTATACCGGAAAAGTTTTTATAAATTTTAATCTAATTTATTTAATGTAATTCTCACAAAATGGGTAACCAGGCTTGCACAACAGAGAGGTTATTAAAATATCCAATATTCATTATATTGAATATTAAAATATATTTGAAACGCTATTTCGGAAAGAACGCATACAAGAAAGAACAATTCCGTTTCATTCTATATTCAAATACTAGAATATGAACTCTTTTCATTTACTTAAATGCATCGATACAATTTTGGAAAACCAAAATATATTTTTTTTGTTTAGCTTTTTAGTTTTTTATATTAAATTATTGTCTTATTATTCTTATTTTATTAACTCTCTATACTCTGTACATAAACCATAATGACGCTGACGTGGTGAAAACCTTTTTAGGAAACAAGTGAAGACTACGGTCTTTCTCACTCAATACTTTTATGGACGTGATATTGGGTAGTTGTCCTGTTACGAATTTCTTACTCTGTATATTAAATTGTCGAATATGCTTGTACTATTTACTGGTTACTAAACATTGTTTACTATTTAATGTTATCGTGTTAATAATTTTGTCAATCATCAATTTAATTTTGAAAAGCTGAGAAGATTTTATACAATTTTCAGGTAAAGCAGTACAAACAGTTGGAAGGTAAAGGTAAAAATCTGACGGAGTATTTGTGGAACAACTTCCTAAGGGACCTTTTGGTACCTTGCTCAAATGTCGAGCAAAACAGATTGGTTATAATAATATACTAATGGAAAAAACTAAAGGGTCAAAAAATGTTTCCAAATTTTTAGTGATTTTTCAGAATGCTGTATCTCAGTGAAAAATGGTCTTATCGAGATCTAAAAAAAGAGAATTTTGAAGCTTCAAGTTTCTAGTTTTGAGATATTTCGGCGAAAATTTTTAGAGCTACATGTTTCGCGCAATTTTAGGAAGTAGTGTGAGAAAAAAAATTGCCGAATTGTTTTGCTTTTCTTTTTTCAAGTCCACGAGCTTGAAAAAAATTGTTCTAATTTAGCCATAGTATGGACCGGATAGCTTGTTTGTTGCTTCAATTTGTTTTTTTTTTAATCTCGACACGACCATTTCTTGCTGAGATATCGAACTTTAAATCAAAAAGGACCCTTTTGTCTTTGATCGATGATATCTCAGCAGCCACCGGTAGCACAGAAAATCTAAGGACAGTTCTAAAAACTGGAATAAACATCCTACAAGGTTCTGCTGCGATTTTTGAGGAGATTTTTTTTATCCTTGACATGAATTTGAAAAAACAGGAAAAAACGGGTAATTGATGATTTTTCAGAACATCAACGGCTGAAATTCAAATCTTCATGAAGTGACTAATGTTGCGTGTGACTTTTACAGTTGAATATACCCCCAAAAACCATGCATTACGATCTAATGAACCGTTTTCTTGTTGCAAACGGTCAAACTTTTGAAAAAATTAAAGAGTCATGTTCATCAGTTTTCAAGCTCCTGGACTTGAAAAAAAATGCAAAAAAACTCGAAATTTTTTTTCTCACACTACTTCCTAAAATTTGTTGCTGAAATATCTCAAAACTAGAAACTTGAAGCCTCAAAATGTTTTTTAGACCTCGATAAGACCATTTTTCACTGAGATACAGCATTCTGAAAAAATCACTAAAAATTCGGAAATTTTTTTGACCCTTTAATTTTTTCCATTAGTGTAGTTCATCACAACCTGTTCTTGAGTTGATTAGATCTCATGGCATCGATCTCGTAGCTAAACGGTCGCAAATTTCGATCATTTTCAAGAATGAAGTATTGTCATTTTTAAAACCAGGAAGCCATTTTGGTGTTAACCGTTTCTTGCTGTAAACAGCAGAAGTAATTCTACAGACCTCTGCTGCTTTTACTCCTCGATTATCACCACGCAAGCAAAACTTCCGTTTCAGCTTGTCTTTGTCACCTAGATATATTTGTTGATATTATCAATGGGATGTTATATCAAAAGTGAGCGTCTCTCCAGTTCAATTCCCACAAAGCTTTCGATTAGCGTACTTTCCAAATCGCAAAACGCACCGTTCGTTCTAATTACCCCGCCTTCTTCGATTCCACTGCCTTATTAACGTCCGTCATAATTTCCTTATCTCCTGAAACGCGTATTTCTAATCAAGTAGCCTATCCGGTTTGCACCTATAGCCGTCGTTGTAAGGTTTCGAACGCGCACTACATAACTTTCGTAGGTCTCGCTTATTAAATAACACCTAGTGGCGAATATAAATCAATAAACTGGTCTATATCAATCAGTTATTGGGTTTTTTTTCCTCGCGTATATTGTTACAATGATTTGTTATAACTCGCCTTAAGCTCAGCATTATATCTGAAATGAACTATGACGGCAACTGAAAAAAAGTGACAAGTAGTGCCGCTCCCAGCGATCGAATAAAAACAAAATGGCGGTTACGGAGTGGCCGCTTTGGATTACTGACGGGATGAAAGATTAAGTAATAAAGTGTGTTTTCCGTGTTTGCCTTTGTTGGCGATGTAAATTGGTCCCAGTTGTTGTTGAAACTAGTAATTAAATCTCGAAAGTACACTGAAAAAAAATATTTGTTGTGGCTGCTGGTAAGAGACAAATTTTGTTCTTTAATTTAAAGTGCCCCTCAGTGAAATTGTCTGAATTTTTGGTGTTTATTAAATGGATATCAAATGTAAAATATTGAGTGGATTGCCACAATAAATTATTGAATTGCTGCAAAAGTTTGTAGCCTTGTTTTTCTTTACATCGTGAGTGCGTTGGAAATGTACGAGGTGTGGCTATTAAATAACCGAACTGATGCTGCTACCAGCGCGCTGCGAGCGTGTCGCGACAAGTTTGACACAGAACCATGTCTGGTGATACTTTCCCCAGACTGAGCTCGCTGGACAAACCAGTGGGTCGATCGCTTTGACTGTAGCAGTCGTTTGAATTAATCTACGTACCAGTGACGCGTCGAAAAAGGTTAAGTGTTCAGATGGAGCAGCAGGTTAATCTCAAGTTTCTTGTTAAACTGGGGAAAACTTTTTCAGAAGCTTATGCAATGTTAAAAGAAATGTACGGGAATTAATGTTTATCCTGCACACAAGTTTTTGAATGGTTTAAATGGTTTAAAGAGGGACGTGAAACGACCGAAGACGATCCCCGCCCCGGACGGCCCTCAACGTCAAAAACGGACGAAAACATTGAAAAAATTGGTAAATTAATCCGCGAAGATCGTCGTCTAAGCATCCGAGGGCTTGCTGAAAAAACAAGAATCAAGAATGAACATTTTCACTGACATTCTGAACAACATTGACACTGATCCAGGCTTGTTAGACACGATGATCAATTGTGATGAATCGTGGTTTTTTACTTACGACCCCGAAACAAAGCAAAAAAAAAATGCAACTTGATTTCTGTTTCTGAAACTATGTGCTGAAGTGATCAAAATGAACTGTCAAGTGAACATTTGCGACATATTCTTCTGCAATAATGCTGAAAATGATTAACTCTTTCAAACTCTTCTGAATTCCCGCAGTTTCAAATTCTTAAAGTTATTTTAATTGTTTTAAATATGGAAAATAAAAATGACAATACCAAAACTAAAACAAAAAGCATAAATATTTTGGTACAAGAAATATATATAACTAGGTACACACTAATTACTAAAATTGCATAATGCGGTTATTTACTCTAAAATAGTAATTTTGCAGGATGTTTCCAACTTCTTTTCTTTTAGTTTTTGTGCCAAACATAGTATTTACTTAACTAACTATACTCGTACTACATTAAGTCTGTTTTATTCATGTTTGTCGTTTCTTTGACAAAATAAATCAACTACATGTTCAAGTTTTTAGTGAATAAAGCCGACAATTATTCAAAACAGGATCGTGTTAGTGATGACTAATGAAAAGGTTTATATCTAGGTTTTACTACAAATTACTTGTAACGCTTACTTCAACATTATTTCGCTGTTGTTATTCTACTGATGTTATTCGCCTTCCCTTATGACAGTTACCGACACTTCATTTAACTAACCCAAGTTGTATAAAAGACATAAAATATATAAAATAATTAAATTTGTATATACATTAAAAAAATTTACGTTTTATCCGTAATTTTGTCCGTAATACGGACAAAAGGGGCCAAGTTAAATCTGTATCTAAAGGGTTAAAACGAAAGTAAAAGAAGCAATCATACTTATTATCTGGATGTAGAAATATCAGCTCATTCCTCAAGTAGCGATATTACTGATATTGAGGAAAAAATGAATGCGTCTTTATGGATATTGAGGAAAATGAATGCGGAGAGTGTTGAACCTTTGGAAATATAGGAACTATGTCAAAATCAGACTGAATTGAGTATACATGTTGCAAACGTTGGTTACATGAAACGTGTAGAGCACTCGAAGTTGCCTGGAATCCACGTGGAAAGTATTTATTGAAGAAGGCTCAAGTGAAAAAAATAATTTAATCTTATTTCCTATAAGCCATCTCTCCTCTAGATATGCGGCGACTCACCCATAGCATGTAGGAGAGTTGGCCCCCTGTATATGACAACAAAATATTTTTTTATTTGCTTATTTCTTGCCATAACCACTTGTGTTATGTTCCGTTTCTTGAATAAATGTTTCTAAAGTATAGGTCTTATTTTAGCTAGTTTGTATTTTAGCTTGTTTGGCTTTGTCACTTGTAAGACAAGAAATCATCTTACTATTCTGAAATCTTCACATGGATTAATTTTTAAATATACCCCTCTTTAAATATACCCAATTTCTTTCAATTTTACTATCATTGCTAAAACAAATTTCGGTTTGAAAAAAGTTTCTGTCCTTCCTGCAGTGGGTGCTGGAACCTTCGGAGTAGAAACAAAAAAAATTGACGATTCCCACGAAACACCGAACTACTATACTTTTCTCGACGCGCGTTTCACCAACTAAGTTGGCATCTTCAGTAGAAGATTAAAACTTTTTTAAATATAAACAGTTTTATTCTTCTCCTGAAGATGCCAACTTAGTTGGCGAAACGCGCATCGAGAAAAGTATAGTAGTTCGGTGTTTCGTGGAAGACGTCCAGTTTTTTTTTGTCCTTCGGCAAAATTTACTCTCCGACGTCTGGTTATGCTGTAAAACTCTATCTCTTCACCGACCCAAATAAATATACCTTTTTCGTTCATCGCCATATCTAGGAAGTATATGCCCGTTACAGCAGTTATGCTGATTGGTAGAAAATAATTGTATACTCATTTAAATACGCTTTTAATTTAAATTAAATTAATTAATATATTGACTATTCAACAGTCATTTGTTAGGATACTATTAAAATAGCCCATTCCTACGCAGTTATGTGAATAGTAGAGATCCAAGCCAATTCAAAATATTTATAATCTTCACTAGTAATTTATATTTACTGGTTGTTCTGGTTTTGGCGAAGGTGCCAAGACTCAACATAAATTCATAAATTCGACACATTGGGTTGTCATTAATCGTAACTGCTTCTTCATCACATTAATGAAGAAGTAGCTGATATAGGTAATTAATATTGGAAGCACATATTATTGAGTATATGACCTGTAACTTACAATTTCTTTTCTTTTTTCAAAACCTATTACTACATACACTACATGCATCGTGTCCACCCTATTAATCATCTATGAAAATTCAGAATTTTAAGAACAACTTCATTGGAAATTGACGATATAAGTTTATGTCGACTAGAAGGTTTATTATTAAATTTGGCAGAAACGAGATGCGCCACATCGTACGCATCATAAATGTAATACACGAAATTAGCTACTTTTTGCCTTTTAAAGGTTGCCATATTATGAAATTATATCGCGCTATTCAACACACTACAGATAGCGGAGGTTGTACAAAGCACCAACTATCACAGGACTACTGCAATCAATACGAATTGAGGCGACCCCTCTAAATGAGGCTAACTGTACAAAACTTTGCAGTTGTACAGCTATACAAAACCAAGTGTAATTGCATTTTTGAAATATTTTCACCGGAGATATTACATAAAATAGGTTGTGAAAGTGTACTTATAATTTATTACAAACATGAGACATCGAGCTGTAAATGATTTTCATTGACTAGTATCCAGATTCTAAATGATAAAGATTACATTACAGTTTTCCTACAACTTTAAGCACAATGACGAACCTATTGAATGTATATTTACCCTTACGTAATTTCTAAGTTTAATCCATTCTCCACCGAAATCATCATCAAAATAAATTAATACTATATTTCAAATAAACAGTGCTATTTGGGGTTATCGGATATATTGGGGTTACATCCCATTGAGGTTGCAAATACGGAAAAGGAATATAAAATGAAAATGCATTTAGAATATGATTGGGCTGTTACTGTTAAGTGTACCTACGAGGTATGCAAATTAAGTAAGGAGACTGGCAACGTAGCGCCCTATCTAGCAACACTGCCGAGAGGGGACTTGGAAGAGCGGTAGGTTGACATGTAGTGCACCTTCAGTTCAAGTTTGAACTTGTTAGAGTCATTTGTTTGTTCTTTGCGACGGATACTTTTGCAAAATTTCAACACACGTACGGAGACAGTGTTTTTTCAAGAGCCCAGGTTTTTCGGTGGTTTAAGGCATTCTCAGAAGGAAGAGACTCGATTGAAGGTGAACCACTCAGCAGAAGGCCTTTTCATCTTCAGGTTTGCATTCATCACCTGAAGGTTCATCTTCAGGCCTTCATCTTCAATAACCGATGAAAATATCGATAGAATACGGGATCTTGCGCGTTTAGATCGTCGGTTGACGATAAGAATGATCGGGGAAGAGTTAAATTTGAATCACACCACTCTTCATCAGATTTTGACTAACGAATTGTGGATGAGAAAAATCTGCGCAAAAATGTTTCCAAAAACCCTTTGGTTGTACGGTTTTGGTTCCAAAATGGCTGTAATCTACCAGCTGAAGGCTGTTCCAGTATATAAGTTCCAGCACTGCTATGAGGAATGGAAGAACCGTCTTCAACGCTGTGTGGCTTCCTAAGTTATTTTAAATGAGACGATACTAAATTGTAATTCTATTTGAATAAAAATAATTAACAAAATTGGCCTCATTACTGTATTTGTACACCTTTGTCTGGACACATTGCATACATACATACTGCTTTACTAAAAAATATCAAGTTTCAACATTCAACAGACAATGCATTTTTGACACTTCTAACAAAATAAATATACTGTGCTTTTGAACCTGTTACTCGTTTTTGCCAGTAATTATGCTACAACGTAATCATGTTTTTATAGGCCCGGAAAATAAACACTAACAAATTGTTTGGAATTATATATCTCCATTTTTTTGTAATATAATACTTATCGCCTACAAATTTAATAATTATTATTGTGCTTCATTGTAAAATTTGAAGGTTATTTTAAATATAGAGGAGGAAAAACAAATATGCATTATTAAAAAAATACATAAAATACACAAACAGCCAAGAAGATAAAGTAGGTAGGTATACAAAACTTCAAAATGATGTACTTATCGCTTATCGCCTAGAAATATGATTATTATTATTACTGTTATGCTTCACTGTAAAATTTGGAGAACCGTTTTAAATATATAGGAGGATTCCAAATATGCATCATCAGAAAATACACAATATACACAAATATTCAAGAAGTATATAGAGACTATACAAGCAATATAATATGTATAATCTCTATATATAAGTATAGAGACTATACAAGAGGTCAACTAATCCGATTTTGTGTATAACTCAAGAAAACTATGACCAACCTCTAACTTAGATATGTAGAATGAGGAAATTGAACCCCTGAAAACTCGCCATTTAGAGTTACCATCATCAATAGTCACTATTATATTGGACGGCAACTCCACTTATTAAAGTGTTACAAGTACGGAAAAGCAAGCGTTAAAAAATGTTTCACATAAGTATTTATGTTTGATGAAGTTTTGAATGTAATTAAATTTTTACTATCGAGTGTTTTACTATCAAATGTTTAAAACATTTAAAAACAATATCTGAACTTTCGGATTTAAATTTAAAACAAAACAATTTAAAAACATTATCGAAACTCAACTAAGGAGTTATGGACTTAATATTAATAAATAAGATTAATATCGCCAATTATCATAAAAACAGGGTAAATACTTGGAAACAAAAACTTTGTGAAATAATTAAATAAAACAGTAACAAAACAAGTAGCATTGCAAAATGTACACTGTATAAATTACATATATCCATTAAAGATGATTGTTTGGTACACGGAAGTACTGTGTTTATGCGGCAGTAAAATATATCTATTATGTGTGTTGTGGTTGTGTTTATAGACCTAACGTCCGAACATGTGTGTTTTAATAAAGAAAGTGAGTTACTTCATAAATGTATATTGAAGCTACCGTTAACACTTTCAATGACTTGAAGGCATCTCCGCATGATTCATTAAAATTCGAATTTGCTCGTTAAATACGTTTTGCTCGTTTTGGTAACACAAAAACTGAATTTACTTCGGATGCTAATCCCCAGCGTACGATACCATATTTAATAGAAGCATGAATAGAGGCAAAATACAATTGTTTCACAATATGCATAAGTGCTGCATTGATTGGAAGCAATGGCTAGAGCATAACAGACCTTAGATAATTTAGTACAAATATTATGTGCATTTTATTACCACTTAATACTATTGCCAATCATTAGACCCATCATGTTTTATTCTTCAGAATAATTTACAATAATTGTATGTCTCTGTTGTCCATCATACTTGATTGTAAAGTTGTAAGTAATATATATTTTGTTTTATCGCTATTTATACCTAGTTTATTTTTATCTTCGACTTTCAGTTATGTAAATTAGCTGATGTTATTAAATATTTGTATCGTCAGTATACTCCGCAATAAAACACGAAGGATATTCCCAATGATGTAGCATGTCGTTGACATAGGAGAATATATACATATACAAAATATAATTGTAGATATATACAAAAATGGAAGAGTAAGGAGAGCCAATTTATGTTTATTCTGCAGCACAACATAAACTACCAATCTGAATGTTCTAAATGAACTATTATCTGACCGCCTTATTGGGTTTTTGAGATTAAATGAGGAAGCTAAGTTGAGCCTCTGAAAAGCCATCGCCATTTAGTGTTATCGGACGGCATCTCCACGTTACTAGATCGTATCAGGGTGTTACAAGTACGGAAAAACGAGCGTCAACGACAAAAACGAAAAAAAAAACAGTCAACAAACCTGTCGGCGAGAGAGGAATGGCCGATGGCATGACGCTCGGTGCCGTATTGGGCGTCGGCAGCCCGACGGGGTCCATCTTCCAGTTGACGATCGCCGTCCTGGCCGAGGGGGCGACAGGAACGGGACAACACCCGGACAGTGCGGCGACACTAGAGAAATCGTTTCCGCCGCCAAGAGCGGTCCCGTTGGAGATCAACATCGTGCGTCCGTCCGCCGGCGGGCAACGTCCATCGGAACTCAACTAGACTCGCACTCGCCGCTGAAATGTCGCCGTTCAAGAGTTCACACAGCAGCGCGAAGACCCGCAGGGAGACCTCGTGGACTTCCTCGACGAGTTGAAGCTCATCGACTGCGAGCACTACACTGAATGACCGCGCCGCTGCCTTACAGGTAAAACGCGGAGCGGCGCGTTTGCTCTCGAGTTGGGTTGGCTAGGTGTGCTCGCGCGATAGGCAGGCTTAACCCTCCCGTGCGCTCGGCCCACTGCGTTTGCTTACCTTCCGACTCGCGCTTAGGCCTATGGGGGGAGCGAGACGGAGCGCTCGGCGGGCCGCGCTTATCGGAAGGAGAACGACGACGGCTAATAGATCATTGATAACCGGTATGGATTTATCGACGTATTACCGGGCTCCTACTAAGCGCGAGATACGCTGCGGAGCGGAGGTGTTGCTGTCTCTCCGCCGAATGACAATTGATACGCTTTATTTACTTTTTTTCTTTCTCTGTAGTTTATTGCCGGTCCGGATAATTTAATTCTCTCCGTTACGCCCACGCACGCTCCGCGATCTGGTATTATGCGTTAATTGATTGTGGAAATTTACTCTCGTCTAGCTGTCCGTCTGTAGACAATGAAACGGTACGGTGATATCTGTGATTCAGTGACTGAATTGTTCCTGTTTCTGGCGAAAATATGCAGGAGTCATTTGAAGATAAAATGAGAAGCGTTTACGATGCTACACTGGTTCTATAATAACATCCCATTACCACTAAAAAGCCTTCTCCACTTCCACAGTTTGCTATTGTATTACAAATAGTATTCCTATTTGTTATCCCATGTAATTCTGGGGCAACACGAAGGCAACTTAACAGCTATATGATATCCCCCGCCTGTCACTTCCTAGGCAAAGGTCAGCGATGTACTCGATGTGCCCGGATTTGAGTCGTGGAAAACACCAGAAATATTCTCACAGATTTTCCCCGAAAAGACATCACAGGATACAATATATTTGCCATCACTTTCTTGCAGTTATTTGGGTTCAACGATCTGCGTCAGCAGGATGCAAGATATCTGCATCGAATATTCCTTTGATTGTAGGAATGAGTCCAATACTTCCTGCGGTTTCTTTTTCGTCTGGAGCTTTCCGCCGAATGACAATTGATACGCTTTATTTACTTTTTTTGTCTTTCTCTACAGTTTATTGCGGGCCCGGATGATTTAGTTGTCGCCGTTACGTCCACGCACGCTCCGCGATCTGGTATTATGTGTTAATTGATTGAAACGGTACGGTGATGTCTGTGATTCAATAACTGAATTCTGAATTGTTGTTCTGCATCTGGCGAAAATATGCAAGAATAATGTGAAGATGAAATGAGAAGCGTTTACGATGCTACACTGGTTCTATAATAACATCCCATTACCACTAAAAAGCCTTCGCCACTTCCACAGTTTGCTAAATAGTATTCCTATTTGTTATTCCATGTACTTCTGGGGCAACACGAAGGCACTTAACAGCTATATGATATCCCCCGCCTGTCACTTCCAAGGTAAAGGTCAGCGATGTACGCGGTGTGCGCGATTTGAGTCGTGGAAAACACCTCTCTCAGAAATATCCTCACAGATTTTCCCCGAAAAGACGTCACAGGATACAATATATTTGCCATCACTTTCTTGCAGTTATTTGGGTTCAACGATCTGCGTCAGCAGGATGCAAGATATCTGCATCGAATATTCCTTTGATTGTAGGAATGAGTCCAATACTTCTTGCGGTTTCTTTTTCGTCTGGAGCTTTCCGCCGAATGACAATTGATACGCTTTATTTACTTTTTTGTCTTTCTCTATAGTTTATTGCGGGCCCGGATGATTTAATTGTCGCCGTTACGCCCACGCACGTTCCGCGATCTGTAGACAATGTGTAGACAATGACAATATCTGTAGACAATGTCTGTAGACAATTAAACGGTACGGTGATGTCTGTGATTCTGTAACTGGATTGTTGTTCCAGCTTCTGGCGAAGATATGCAAGAATAATTTTAAGATGGAATGAGAAACGTTTACGATGCTACATTGGTTGTATAATAACATCCCATTACCACTAAAAAGCTTCCTCCACCTCCACAATTTGCTAAATAGTATTACTATTTGTTAGTCAGTCTGCTTCTGGGGCAACACGAAGGCTACTTAACAGCGATATGATATCGCCCGCCTGTCACTTCCTAGATAAAGGTCGACGATGTACTCGATGTGCGCTCTCTTAGTCGTGGAAAAAACCTCTCTCGGAAATATTCTCAAGGGTTATCCCCGCAAAGACGTCACAGAATACAATATATTTGCCATCACTTTCTTGCAGTTATTTGGGTTCAACGATCTGCGTCAGCAGGATGCAAGATATCTACATCGAATATTCCTTTGATTAAGGCAAGATCCATCAGTTTGACCCCAAGTATATTTTTCCAAACCTTTGACCAAACGTCAGATTATCACCAAAAATCGTCCAGAGTTTGCTAAATAATGTATTTTTCAGTCCCAGTGAGAAAACTTCTTCCGAGTTCTGTTGTCAAATGATTGTCTTTCTCTGTTATGACATCACAACAAATATCATTCAACGTAACCCTTGCCATCCGCAAATAGTCATTGATGCCCTTATTTTCAATGCTCTATCATTATCGGTATTATTATTGCATTCAATTACTCCTACAAGTTATTCTCCATGATTTATAATGTATTTTCTAGAGTCCTAATGTAGAAGCAGACAGCTACTGAATTTATTGTTTTCTCTTTTTAAACCATGCTAAATGGAGCTGGTTACGTATACTGAAAGGATGGATAAGTACACTGAAAAACTTTATAGATTGAATTGCGAATTCAATTGTAATGAATTATTCAATTGTCCTACCAACCGTGGTGCATGAATTAGTGTCTTCTTCTTAAATACGAATAAAATAATTGTGAAATAGAAAACGAGTGGAAATTAATAATCTTAATATTTCCCTGCTACCATAAGATGGTGAGTATAGTGATTTGACTTCAGACAAAAAACAATTAGAGTCCAACATTTGATTCCCTAAAAATTCTGACGTGGCGTCAAAATAAAGTTTTTAGAATGCTCCGGTTTTATATATTCACAGGAAATGCAAGTATTTTCGAGTGCAAGTTGATCTTTTAAACTTTTTTTAAACAAAAGGAGCATATTTTCATTAAAAAAATGACATTAGCTCAGACATAATTTCATTAGGCTTTGGCATACCTAACATACGAGGTGTGTAAATTAAGTAATGAGACTGGCAACGTAGCGCCCGATCTAGCAACACTGCGGAGACAGGACTTGGAAGGCCGGTAGGTTAACATGTAATGCACGTTCAGTATAAGTTTGAACTTGTTAGAGTCATTTGTTTGTTCTTTGTGATTGTTTTTGTAAATCGTTTTTTTTTCTAGCGCTTTTTAAAAATTAGTGACATCAATTTTGAGAAACCGTGTGCTATCGGGTTTTGAGGTTTTGCTTCAGACTTGGACACAGCGCAACAGACACTTTTGCAAAACTTCAACACGCCTACGGAGACAGTGGTTTTTGAAGAGCCCAGGTTTTTCTCAGGCATTTAATTAGCAATTAAGGCACTCTCAGAAGGAAGAGTTACATTCACAGTTACAGTCACACCACTGTTCATCAGATTTTGAGTAACAAATTGGGGATGAGAAAAATCTGCGCAAAAATGGTTCCAAAAAACCTTTCGCAGGAACAAAAAGATATCAGGAGAGAAAGGTGTCTTGACTTTTTGGAATCGATTGAAAATGATCCCCATTTTATGGAACGTGTCATTACTAGTGATGATATTTGGGTGTTTGTAGGACCCGGAACCCAAGCGCCAAAGCATGGAATGGCACACCTCAAACTCTCTCCAAGACCCAAAAAACAAGAATGTGCAAGTCGAAGATCAAATTCATGCTAATTTACTTTTTTGATAGCCAGGGAATTGCCCAGAAGGAGTTTGTGCCTCCAAGCCAAACAGTAGATAAATCAACACTTTTCCAGAGAGGTTCTTGACAAACCTCGAAAAAAGGTCATGCGTGTGAGACCAAACGTCAAGAACAACTGCATGTTGCATCACTACAATGCGCCTTGTCACACAGCCATTTTAGTAAACTAGTTTTTAGCCAGTAAAAACATTCCTGTGGCTCCTCAGCTATGAGGAATGGAAGAACAGTCTCCAGCGTTGTGTGGCTTCCCAAGAAAGTTATTTTGAAAGAGGCAGTACTGAATTGTAATTCTATTCGAATAAGAAGAATTAAAAAAAATCAGCCTCATTACTTAATTTACACACCTCGTATAACCAATGTCATAGAGAGACCAAAAATAACCCTTCATTTTACCACCATACGAAAGTGACCCGATACCACCAAAGATGCGTAGGCATAGAGAAAAAATCCCCGATTTATTAAAGTAACGGAAAATAAATTAAATAACTCTATATCTGAACACCTCGCTGAAATGGACTTCAATGAACCCATTTTTTTCTACTCCGGCTCGAGTGTAGATTCAACCAGGCAATTAAATGGCGATTTGATATTATTATTAATATTAATATCGGCACAGTACCGTTCCATACTGATTTATACCTTACGGATTATTCATTATATTTACCATAAATAAAAAGAGTTGTACCATAACACACCGTGCCGAGGTAATTTTGAGGTAATTATTTTTTATTACCGCCTGCATTTCAAATAGTTGCGCCGAAATACCAAAAATCAATCACCGAAATTGTAATATGTCACCGTCAGTGCGAGCAGTCGTGCTTTATTTCACTATCAAGGATACCTTTCTCTCGTTTAATTAAATTCGAATGCGTGGTTATTCAATCATTCGTATCGCACCGCAAACTTTATTAGGTTAGATTTGCGTGAAAATAATAACTTTTGGGTATTTGTTATTTTTCTCTTGACCGACTGTGATATAATAACGATTATATCGACTGTTATTGTGTCGATTAATAAATTAAGAGAGCCATAATTATGAAACATATACGTATCACTTTGCCAGTTTCTAAGTTCGACAGAAGTGAAGGTGAAAAGATTATTTAATTACTTGTTATGGAGACTTTTTCAATTCGGTTGCCTATACACAAATCGTTTAAACAATGTAGAATGGCCCAAAAAGTCAGTTTATCGATTTGATACTCTAAATTAAATTTTAATTAATTTTATATTTATTTAAAGTGAACAAAAGGCAAGTGTCAAGTTATAAAACCATACCTGACACTTTAGAATTGTCTACTCGTACATATATATTTACTATGTAACAATGTGTGTTGTGTTGAAACCGTGGTAGATTACTGATAAAAATTATATTTATTCGTTGTCTTAAATTTTTAAGTGTTTTCAAATTGTATTCCTCCAAGAAGACAGAATCTTTGGAACACTGCATTTGAGAAGATAAGAAGTATTTGCAGAACACCAAGGTCTGCTTGCACCAAAACCGCGAGGATGGAAGGAAATCTGCAACTACAAATCCGATTCAACTGATACAATTCAAACTAATTCGATTCAGTTTCATTCCACATCAATTCAACTCGATCCGATTCACTTGCCAATTCATCTCAACTCCATCTAATTCATTTGCCAATCCATCCCAACCCAATTCAGTTTAAGTAAGCGAGTATGAAGCAAACTGCATTTATTATGGAGTATACCATGATAAGCTCAATTCAACACTCTTCGCAAAAGAGTCTATGATATTTTATCATTTCATAGGACACATACAAGGAAAGTTTTTGAGTATGATGACCGAGGCTCAAAATTGCAAAAACGAAAGGCGTATTTTCCTCTTTCCTTTTAAGGCTTATGTAGATGAATGAATCTAACACAGTCTGAAGTAAATCGGACTTGGGCCAGAAAACGACTTTATTGGTCATCCCCGGTTTCGTCAGAATCAAAGAAAAGCATTCTTGGAATTGAATGTACCTATTTCTCATATACTTACAATAATGTCTACAATAATTTTTGAAAACTAAACCATACCAACCACAATTACTCCATTAATTTAATGAAAACTGTTATACCGAGCAGTTTTACGAAATGAGGCTAATTCAGATTGAACCGAAATTTTTGTCGATAATATTATAAACAGGTTGGGTAAGCTTTAAGTTAAATGACTTGTTAATAGACCTACAAGACTATTTATTGACTTATGGAAAATAATCTTGAATAAGTAATTAATTGAACTTTCATTTGATTTATGGATCATAGATCCAGATATTCTTTACGACAGTGTTACTGGCGAGAGCAATCTGAGCTTGCACTAAATAATTTGTTATTAAATGAATTAATTGTCTACGATGCCGATGATTATTTATTAAAAACTACAAACTTTATACTAAATCGACCACGGTTGCTTTATTCTCCAACCACTCTTGCTTAAGACAATCAGTGAATTAAATGGTTTTTATTGAAATTATGTAATTCGAATGATTAGTAATTCGAATGAGTATCAAGCCGTGAAGATTTTTGTACAGATAAAAACTAACCGTCAAATTAAGTGACGACTGTTAAAAGTATGACAGACACCATGTCGTTTAAAATGTGTTCAGAAAAATCCTCATGAGGCAGTAAGTTTCAAAAACCCAAAAATTGATCGTTCTTGGGTTGAAATAGGGGGGAGTGCATTTAATCCGGTGGTCTCATAAATTCTTATTTTGTTGACGGCTCTGCTACTGGGAACAACTATCTGAAGATGCTAAAAGAATGTGTTATTCCTAAACAACAGAACAATCCGGTGTTTGATGATACTGAGATAATTTGTCGCATGATGAAGGGATATTCTATTAAAATAATGCTATGCGCAATTTCTCGAATAAAACTTTCATTGAATGGATTTGGTCGAAACGTCAAATTGATCGAGATCATGATGTTAATTGAGAAGCTTCTCAGCAGATTCATAACAAAGAATTGATCCAACGCATTTGCATCTCGAAGTATTCTTGAAATTAATTTTGGTCATTTCTTGAAAACCCTATATGAAGGATCAGTGATTACAGAAAGCACTACTGATTTCGAGAATTTAAAATAATGGTTTTGATTCAAGCCTGCTTTGTTGTGAATGGTTATTCCTCTAAAAACTTGTGCAGCCCAAAATAGGCAAATCAGTTTTTTACCCAATAGTGGTCGTATACTGGCAATTATTAAAACCTATTACAACTTAATTTAGGTACGTAGGTGTATGTTTTAATTTATGTATGTAGATGTAGGTTTTAAAGTACACCAAATATTGTCAAAAAGTCCTAGATAGTAATTTCTCGACAAGTGACCTCGAAAATAATTCTATTCTTTCAATGCATATTCATTTATTTTATGAAATGTCATCTAAATCCTCTATCCCTATAACACCCATCTAACCCTATTTTAACAAATGACAATATATTATAATGTATATGCGTGTATTCTATACAGGGTGATTACTAAGTTGGGTCATGAATTTAATAGCGTGTAGGGCTGTTCAAAATAAACATTTTTTACAAACACCATTTTCTAATAAACTCAAAAAAAAAAAAACTTATCAATTTCTAAAATAGCATTTACTCTGTTCCTTCAATTATTTAAAGGAAAGAAAAATTCGAAATAAAGTAGAGAAACATACCTAATGTTTATCGATTTTTTATGAATCGTTTATTCATAGTATTTTTTTATCTTGAACTTTTTTGTATTTAGAATTTCACGGTACACGGTACGGTTTCTTTATTAAATTTAAGGAAGGACCGGATAAATTATATTTTTCTAAACTAGTAATAAGGCAACCTTTTTATTTTTGAGTTTTCTGAAGTTTTATTTGGAAACAATGTTTTTTTCAATAGTTCGGTAGTCACGCTGTTAAAAAAATATGGCACAACTTAGGAATTACCCTGTATTTTGACGACATAGTGAATGTAATAAGCAGGTATTATTACATGCTTAGGTAGATTATGATGAATATGTTTGTACCTACGTATTAACAATATTTATGAAAATTCTATTTACAGGCGGTGATATATTATTATGCATATTGTCCATTATTTACAATTTAATTATTATTATACAGGTAGTAAGTACATTCATCAAAAATGGGAATCGTACATACCTACACTCAATGAGTTTAAAAATAAATACAAAAAAGTTTTCAAAAGAAATTTCAGCTACTTCTAGAATAAAAAAATAATTCACTGGATATAATTATCTTATAGATACGATACAAGTCTTCTGATTTTGGTGATTAGTCATTATAATAATCATCTTAAGTGGTCAAGGTTTCTTTATCTATACCTATAATAATTATATAAATGTCACTTGCCTCATTAGCAGCATCTGCGACATTTCCACATAGTAATCAAATAAGATTTCGCTTATATTATAAAAATGCGAAGATTAAGATAAGAGGGTCACTACAGCTATTAAAAAGGATTAATAAAAGACGTAGAAGTTACTTACAATTTGTATAATTTAAGTTTATCAAACCGTTTGGAATCCCAATGAATATTAGTGAGCAATATATTTTTTATCACTGTTCTTAAAGAACTACCTTTACCTTTTCTGTTTCTAAAATTGTATTGCACTAGTGCAGAAAGGATATACAACTTATATAGTAAGCGGCAGCCTAATGCGTACATAGGTGGATATTAAATACATATTAAATGATACATTTTTATGTCATAGTTAGGAGAATTTACTACTAGCGTCTAGCCAGCACCAGGTCACGGGCGATCCGACCGATCAAACCGAAAAAGAAATACGCGCATGCTTCTAGACAATTTTACTGCTGAGAAATAAAATAAAACTGTAGATCATGTAATCAATTTTCATTAAATAATAAGACAATTTTTGTCTGTATTTCCTTAAAGACTAGATTTTAATCAAATTTTCAAAAAAGAATCAAGCTAAGTTAGTACGGTGATTGCTTTAAACCTTTCATATCAAAGTTTTGTGACTTACTGACTTCAAGTTTGCCGCCTTCACCGCGTTACACAGGTATTTCTCATTGGCCAGGATCATCCGTGACCTGGTACCGGCTAGACGCTAGTCGTCTGTTGTACTTGTTGTTTGGTTAATTTATATTTTATATTAGTATGCGAACAGTTGTTCAAAGGAGATGTGCTGGCGTATGTGTTTTAGCTTACACACATACATAAAATCATTCGCAAATGACAATATTGATTGATGGTCCGACTTTTCTAATCAGGCACTAGACCAGAATAAAATATAAAATGGTAAGTATTTCAAATTTTAACTCAAACAGCCCTACGGACAAACCGGATGCCTTTCATACTCCTGTTTACATTTACCGATCTTGATTCGGTTCCTGTTCTCATCTCATGTTTACATTTACTGAACAAAGAAGTTAAATTATCAATTGCCCTTCATTCGGCTATGTACGCATTAGGGTGCCGCTTACTGTATAAGAATTGAGCACCTTTTTTTCACAGATTGTCAGGAAGCCCTGTATAATCGGCATAATCGTAAAATTATTATTAGCAGGCCTGTCACGATTTTAGCGTTCCTTAAAATCAGTACAACTGCACGTCTCCAGTTATGACTTTGTTCTTGCATTTGTGTTTCATCAGCATGTTGTCTGAATACCGTTTGCTGCAGGAAATCGTCCTGTGAATATTTAATAAACTGTTCTCGTGTGCTCCGCTTATAACCTCTTAATGAAGCAGTTATCTTTAGGGTACTAACTATTAGAATTATGTTGCACACTGTGGTTTGCACACACGTGATTATTGGCGAAGTGCCCCCTTGTCACGGCAATATGCGCCACATTACGATTCACATACACTGTCTATGAGCCAACCAACAATTGATTTATTACCATGTTGTAGGTGACATGGTAGCACATAGAACAAAGTCATATATTGAATGGTAATTATCAATTGCGTCCATAAAATACATGTTGACAACGGAAATTTTTGGGATATTGGACAAAATACAAGCACTATTTTTTACCGACGTTTCGTTTAATATGCTTAGACTTCTTCAGGGCTACAAGATGGCATAAGAACATTTATTTGAAGACAAGTACATAACGGTCTATATTAATCCTTTTTCTTTACCTAGAATACAATGTAAATATGTGCATGTGTGAAAATAATGTAAACGAATTAAGAATGCTATATACTAACAATAATATTAAAAAAATAATAATAATAAATTGTCTAATATTAAAATATTAAAATATAAAACGGTTAAATGTCTTATTTAACCTTTGTCGTATTTGCTGTAATAATTCAACTTAGGATAAATTCCTATACTCAATTCACTTACCATAAGCATGGTTTTGTCTAACAGATAGTGATTAGTAAAAAAAACGCAATATGTCGTGATTACTTACAACTTTAAAGTTTAGATTGTATAAAATTGTAAATTTTATTTATAGAGATAAACCAAATTCAAAGTATGTATGTATGTTGTGGTTTAACAAAACATTTCAAGGAAACTGGCTATATAGTGGTAAATTCAAATAATAATTCGTAATTCTGTATAGACAATGAGTGGACTTTAGGATGTTTCCTAAGAGATTATTGAAAGTATGCTTAAATTTTGTACATCAGTTCTATGATTAACTAGCGTGGCTTGATGTTTGTTTATGTAGAGTATTGTCGGGAACTAAGCCTTTTTCTGCAATTTTTTCCAGTGTAGGATTTTATGACTAGTATTTGCAAAATCAAGATTTGTATCATGTTGAAAAGTGATGAAGATATAACGATTGTGTTCCTTTTTTTCTTTTTTATCTGAATTAGTAGCAGTCTCTTTTGTGTTTCGTCTAAGTATATTAGACAAAAAGTCGGTAATATAATTATTTCTATCGCACAAAAATGCCACCACACAAAAATGTAAATTCAAGGTTTTATTTTATTTTATAAATTTATTTTGTAAATTAAGTTGTGACCTTTTAGAACATTGGAATTTAGCCAATGGAAAAAAGAGATTAAAAAACATATCCACACTTTTCATATGATTTCACTTGTTCTCTAATTTTATCAGAAGCACTATCTAAACCTACTACCCAAAATTAACATTTTCCAAAACTGAAGCCTGGAAAGCTTTTTTTAGAATACAGTCCTATTCATTTGAAAACATGGGTAATCTCACTAACAAATCTAACCCAAAATGTTGTGTCTTTGGTACATACATGTGTCTATATGTTTTTCCTGCCAGTGTTATATTCGTTTTACTCATTTTAAAACGGGGGCTTTATAGCCTTTATCGTGTTCAGAAAAACACATAACTGTGGTTTTGAAAATTTAATATGTATGTCGTGTTCAAATTCCTGTACCTAATGGTTATTAACTAAATGTTATTACAAGTTTAGTCTGCAGCTTGTGGAAGTTTTTTAGCGGTCTTTTATTTTACCATTCTTATTATTTTAATTTGGTCGCGTTGCATGTACATTAAAAAGATAGACAAATTCCAAAATAGAATGAGAATAATTCCCATCCACTGTTATTCGTCATCAGAAATCACAGATCACATTCTCACATTCAATATGACACACTCTATATGTCACCGTTTTATTCTCTTGGCGTGGAAATAAACCAAAACTCTCGTTCATTGTTGCTTGTCGTCAGATATATCACACTGGTGAGTGGTAATCAGGTCAAAAAAAAAACAGCAATAACGTTGAAAAATCCCTAAAAGACTGAATTTGAATAGACTGTAAAATTAACTATCATAAATATTTAGCTAACGAAAATTACATATAAATATAAATAATTCAGTCAAATGTCTTTCTGCGTTAAGTTTCATTTCACGATTCCGCTAGGATATCCGTCCTCGTTCCTAAATTTAAAAAACTCCAGTATTTAAATTGGCTATTAAATAACCGAACTGTTGCTGCTACCAGCGCGCTGCGAGCAAGTCGAGAAAAGTTTGAACAGAACTGTGTCTGGTGCGTCTTTCCCCACCCTGAGCTCGCTGGACAAGCCAGTGGGTCGCTCGATTTGACTGTAGCAGTCGTTTGAATTAGTCCACGCACCAGTGGTTACGTAAACTTGGAAAAATGAGATGGAGCAGTGAGTTAATCTCAAGTTTCCTGTTAAACAGGGGAAACCCCACCCAAATAAAAAACGGGAATAAATTTGTATCCCGCACACCAAGTTTATGAATGGTTTAAACGGTTTAAAGAGGGACATGAAACGACTGAAAACGATCCGCGCCCCCGGACGGCCCTCAACGTCAAAAACGGACAAAAACATTGAAAACAAAAAAAAGGTCGTCTGAGTACGAGAACTTGCTGAAATCACAGAACGACAAAAATGTGTTCCCAAATTTTGCTGAATCTTCAACATGCGCAGTTTGCGCAAAAATGGTGCCAAAACTCCTCATTCCCGAGCAAAAAAATCAAGAATCCAACATTCTAAACAACATTGGCACTGATCCAGGCTTGTTAGACACGGTGACACTGAAGGGGACAATATTCGAAAGTGTGGAAACGGTTAAAGCAAAAGCGGTGGCACTGCTTTCAACAAAGGAAAAGTCGCATGGAACGGTGTAGATATCGTCAAGGGGGAGTACATTGAGTTATGTTTATATAATAAAAATAAGTAGGTATAATAAAAAGTGTTATGACATCAGTTCGGTTATTTAATAACTACAACTCGAATCCTTAGACACTTATAAAGTAGTATTAAGATTTCTTCTTTAATTTTCTGCATCAAAATAATGAGTATATTTCAATTTTCGTAAATTTTTCAGTTGCGTTGCAAGAATTTCTCTTCCCTGTTAGTCATTGCAAACTATATTGCAAAGGTAAACATTGCCAATATCCATCTCCAATACTCATTTTATAAAATGTTCATCGGCAGAAAATAGATCAGAACTGAAAAAAAAATTGTTGTACCCATACACTGATTTAAATGGTTACCTGTCTCCAGAACTACAGACTCAAGTCTTGAAAAATGCATCTTACAGGTTAATCATATTCGTTATACAAGAGGTTAAATAGGTGTAATATACAAAATTAGCATCTAATAACGTATGATTTGTCTTTTTTAATTTGACTATAGCTCATGCGTGACGCGAAATAAAAATAAGAGCGTCGCAATTTAAATGCTTAACATTTACATTTTACTTAACCACTAATTCTGCGGTTTTGTTCAAGAGCAGGAAAATCACTTACGATAATTACTGGTTTCAGTTAAAATTCTTGCATTCCTTTTACACATAATTACGCTGCCAAGGTTAGTCCAGGAATTACGCTTTTTGAATAATTTCGAGTAATTGTGGTCGAATAGTGACGGACACACGCAACATGGTCGGCTAAAGAACCACCGGAATATCAGAACAAAAGGCATTAAACTGTTCCTAATTGTTTTACCCTTTATGGGCGCATTTGACTTAGTTTTTGACTTATAAATCAATCGATTGCTATAAGTACCTAGGTATTGTTACTTAAAAAAAAAAAGTTTAATTGGTGTCAACTTAGAGTCATCACATTCTTCACGGGTCTCTTTCTGGCACCATTAAGACTGGTAGTTCTAGAAATAGATCATTGGAGACTACGTTGACTGAACTGACACCGATCTTATTACTAATATTGGAACATGTATTACATATATCACTGTAAATTGTGAAAAACGAGGCTAAAACTGGATACATACATAGATAGATCTAGGTTCAAACTCACTCCCAAACCAAAGGTTGAATCATCATCAGCCGTTGCAATTAGAAACATTAAATTGAACCTATAAGCACTTCTATTTCAACCTAGGCAAGAAGTAAGAAAACTTTCTAGATACAGTCTCATTATACTACGTATTTATTTACTTATATTCAGAAAAACGCAACGGCCTCGTGGCCACCTTCGGCGACAAGTTTAACACTCAGGCCTTTGAACCACCAAAATATCCACACGGAGGTAGGTACATTACGGGCAAAAACTTTCGTGATTTTCATTACCATTAGATACAATACAAGATAACAATTATGGTCCTTCATAATCTCCACCAAAATATTAAGAGAGTTCGACTGTCAATAATTTGTTAATAAATGTTTCTAAATGTTGGTCTACCTTAATCAACTGTTTATCATCAATGTTTGGGTATTTAGGTAATCTGAAAATAGATAGATATTGAAAGAAGTTAGAAACCACAGTGGACCTCCATAATATATGTATGTAATAGAACGGTTGAACTGCCAAAAATGCTATTGATATGAAATTGGAACCACTAGATACTTATAATCAACAAACAATTATTTCTGAAAATGATTATCCAAAAAATAGAAATATTAAACAAAATTAGATGTAATGATCAATTGTTTTATTTGAAAATATGATTTCAATGAGCAAGGACTCTCGTACTGTTATCTATTTTAGAAGACTTTAATACTAATATTATAGGTAAGTACTTCTGTTAAAAAGTAGTCTAAACTGTTTAATACAACAAATATAATTTACTTTAAGTATAGCTTAGAATTTTCGTTTTCAGCAACTTATGATTGTCTGAAATCCGTGTTAAACAAGTTCGAATTGTTAGTAACAATCGACCACAAGTTTTTATAAGATAAAAACAAACAATTCAAATTGACTATATACTTAAAATCGGAAATTTACAAAAAAACTATTGACAAAAAATTGATCCAGTTGCTGATTAGGTAACCTTCAAAATAAATATATAAATCGAGACTAACAAATATTTCCGACGGTCCTGTATCCCATACATTATAATAATATGTATACACGAAAAAGTAGGAATTAGAAACATTCCAATCATCAGTACTACACAACCATAAACTTGCAACTCCCCTACAACTTAATAGTCGGAACGTGGGCAAGCGGTGTTACAAAAAAATTCCTACGTGCTACTAGAAAACCAGTAGCTTATAGATTTTACTGCTGGCATCTCGTTTTCACGCCGACGTCTCTGTCTACGCGAGTTGAGAGTACGAAATTCTCATCTATTATTGGTCAATTACGTTCATGAACAGTTGAAGCTCGGAGGCGACGCCCCCGACACGCCAATGGTTTTATACGGAGGCGGGGCTTCCACGCGGCCTACACAGACGCGGCCCGCCCTCTCTTCACCTTTCCGCCGAGCTCCGTTTATTATACCAAATTGAGATATAAATAACACTTCAGTGGTTTTTATGTCTCCCGATACCGATACATGGAGTCCAAGTGCAGAGGTGTTTAAGAAATGAGACACTTTTCGAATCTTAGTTTACGGAACATGCATACAATTGAAGTTTTCTACTAAATTGGAATCAGCAGTACGATTCAGCAGTGTAAGACGTACCGACTTCTTCCATTGATGGTTGGCCTCTTCATCTCTTGTTTTTTTAACCGGATATTCCTTTGTATATTTCAACAATAAGAACAGACATTCTTAGATTGCTTACCTACGTATTATCATTTATATATTACCTACATTTATATACTTCATACATAAGTATTATAAAAGCCGGTGAAATTTGAAGTGCTCGTATTTTCGTAAGGAGGGATGGAACCTAAATCATATGTTAGGTGTTTAGTAGACCAAGAACTTAAAATAAAACTTTCAAAAAATGCCTTCCAATGTCCCCTTCTTGGAAACGGCTTGGCAATATTTTTTCCACAATTACCAAATGAATACAAAAGTTTTTACCTATGCTTTTACATTTTCAAAACTTTTTTATTCTTCTGAAAGATAGGTAGGTACAACTGTTGTAAAATCCCAGAAATTAAATGTTTTTCTGGTAATTTCTAGTACAAAAAGTATAAAAAGACTTTGTTATTAAATTATGACTATATAAAAAAATATTTCGCAAAATCCGTTTCCAAGATTTTCTGGGGAGATCCATTTTTTGAAAAACAAGTTTCATTTGAAGATTTTTTGTTATTATAACCTTCTACTTAGGTCTAGTAACTACCCCTTAAAATACGATGTAGGTCCCATACATAGTTACCTAGACAACATGAGTAATTCGACATAGGTCTCCTTAACTTTGTACTTTAGATATGTACCATTAACCATTATATCTGGATTCAAAATCTGATATGTGATCTGATATCCGGTTCAAAACTTATTGTCCTTACGTTCTGATTAGCTGTGTCAATAGTCAAATCAGCAATAACAACACTTTTGTAGCATAATTTAAATATCTTAAACCAAGAAATAATCTTTTTTATTAGCGCCAGATGAAACGTTCTCAAAACTTAATTACCATATTGATCTACCTAACAAAGGTTTACCTCATTAGACTAATTTTGAACTATTGGGATAATTTTTTTGAGCTGCTAACATTGGTTCACAGATATAACTAAGACCTAAAACCGACTTTCCTAACCACTTCATATTGTGAAAAATCTTTGCGCAAGGATGATATTAAACGTCATACTTAAATTTCTCCAATGAACCTAGTAGAAGTGGGAAATAACCATCCGATTCAACACTGCTATGCTACACTATGCTGTTCTTCATAGATCTAGGCACCATATTGGATCCGGCATCTTGGATTTCACTATTCTACCTCATGATTCCTGATGAACATTGACACACCATGAGCAGAACCAAAACTAAGGATATATTTAGGTCCTTCGACATCGGTTTGATGGGATGTAACTCATTGAATCCGGCACATTGGATCTGCCGAATTGGATCGCCATATTGGACCAGCCATCGTGGATTTCACTATTCTAGCTCTCGATTCCTGAATCACTGATTTAAAACTATCTAGGTCAATTGACACCAGTTTGAACAGAATTTAACTAAAAATTCGATAATGAGAAACGGTTTTTTCGATTTGTGGCGGTCTCAGACGCCATATTCAATTAGCCATCTTACTGTTCTGACTCCTGTTTCTCAATGTTGAACTCGAAAATTATTCAGTCAGTTCATTTCAAGGCCTTATTGGTATTGGACGGTACCTATACCTAATCAATTATGTGATTTTTGTTGAGTAGTTTTTGTGAGACCTCTATTGACGACCTCACATATTGGATCCACTATCCTGAAGTCCCTTAATATGGCTACAGATTCATGATCAACGACCTCTAAAACCCCAATTGAGGCCACTTTGCCATCGACTTGGTAATTCCTTGGTACGACTTGGTACTTCCTTGGTTGACTGAAGGAAGATTATTCAATCATTCATTCTATTTTCCACAGTTTTAGGCACCATATTGCATCCGCTATTTTGGACCCCCATCCGACAGTAGGTATTTGAAAAGACAAAAGCCCTCATTCGTTTCTCTAACTGCCTTCAAATTTTGAAGAGAGCTTTGAGCCGGTTGACATGGAGCGAACCAAATAATGTAGAACTTGGCAGTAATACTGTTCATCAGCATTGCTTTTTACTTGACACTTAGTTACCTCAACTTAAAAAACTCAAAAATAAAACATTGGTTATGTTGGTAATAATATATGATCCATATAATCCTCCAGGTCGAAGGAGCATGGTCATTTCCGTTTTTGAAACGTTTGAATATGTAGTTTCTTACATTGAAGGTTGTGATAGTTTCCGTTGTGTTATGTATATACAGAATAACATTCAAAAATGCATTATATTCAAGAATATGGCGAAGCAAGTGCTTGATGCTATATGCAGTATCAATTTGGGGGTGTAGTAGCACTATATCATGGATTCTATGAAGTAAGAGAACATATTTTATGACAAACCACCACCCACCAAAAGCCAACAGCCACCAAGAGCCACCAGCTGTTGACAAAGATTTGTATAAATGCATACATTGTATCAATTTGATTTGGATCAATGCATAGGTACATTGTTATAAAACTCCGTAGATATAAAACCAGCCACCAACCACCAAAAGCGGTAATCATCTACTTGGTGGCTCATGGCTTTTGGTTACCGCTTTTGGTGGATAGTGGAGCTTGGTGATCCACCATCCGTCGATGGTGGCCAGTGATGGTGTGTCAAAGCATATTATACATTGATACAAATCTTTGTCAACGACTAGTGGGTCTTGGTGCTTAGTGGCTTTTGGTCTTCGCTTTTGATGGTTGGTGGCTCGTAGGTATAAAATCCTAAGTACTGACACCATATATCTGAAAGAAATTGCAAGTCAATTTAATGAACCGTTTCCAGATTTACGTCGTCTTATTACATATCTGAGCAACGAAAAATGTCCCCGTAATTTTCGTTATCGCATCGTAAAATCCAATATGGCTGCACAATATATATCATAACGGCACGTAAACGGCTTGCAGTAACATTATTTTAGAATTTGAATAAGTGGCCAGATAAGCGGCATTTGCATAATAATATAAATCGGGGTTAATGTCGTGTGCGTGCTCCTGCCGGCAAGGTAGGCAACCGGCGAGCCAGCGCACCACCGATAAGCATATTTCGTCTAATTTGCATATTTATACCTTTTTTCTGCTACGACTATCCGTACGGAAAATATTCGCCACGGTTTCCATCACGTAAGGTTCTTTTTCAGCTGACGCAAGCTGAAACTCGTTACATTTTCATGGTCGACAATACTTCGACTTCGATAAATGCCTACATCCCAAGGAAAATTCCTTTCTTAAAAATATGGGTAGTTTGACGCCAGGGCCGGATGTACGGCGGGGCAACCGGGGCAGGAGCCCCAGGGCCTCCACACATTGAGGGCCTCCACAAACCTTGGATTCAAAAATTTAATAACGATAATTTTTTTTAAGAAAGTAATGAGTAATGAAATATGTAGATGCTTTGATATATGCTTTCAAGAAGGATTACAAAGTCGGCAGTGAACCAAAAGAGATGTTTTTCTACAGAATATTGGTTGATAACAACTTCTACGCTGCATTCCCTAAACCTACTGGAATTACATTGAGAATGTATTTAGTGTTACTGGTGGCTAATTACAGCGATCATTTTCTAAAATGAAAATTATTAAAAATAGGCTGGGTACGACGATGACGCAAAATCATCTAGCATATAATATGTCAGTGGTCAGTATAGAGAGTGATTTGCTTCGGGAAATGGACTTCAAAGAAAGCATTAATGATTTTGCCTCTAAAAAAAGCACGTAAAATTGAATATTCAGTTCACTTGAGTATAGTAAGCCTATCAACTGTTCCCCGCTCATCACTCATCAGAAAGTAATAACGACTTTTAGGGAATTACAAAAAATAGTATGTATCTTAATAGTGTAAATTTGTTTTTTAAATGTAAAAATAAAATTATCGATGGATATTTATTGATTGAAAGGGCCTCCACTTTCTTCATTGCCCCGTGCCCCGACACCCCTGCAACCGGCCCTGTTTGACGCACTCGCACGGTCTGGTGTACCCCAGAGAACTCCTTTGGAGCTTGATTTATTTCTTCTACCATAGAAGAACCGAAGTACTTTTGATCAATTTTGATTTTTTTGTCGAAAGTAGATTTTAAAATTATAAATAGATATAAGTCTCCAAAGAAAATTTCTTGTCTGACGTAAATTTACAATATGATGTACCATAGGGATCACTTTTAAGGCATCAGCTATGCATTTCCCCTACCTCATAAATAAAGAAACAGTGCGGGTATTTGTTATTAACAAATATTATTTCTTGTGAAACGCAGTTTCTCATGGTAGTCAATATTTGGATAAAAAAAAACACTAAGGAAAATCCTGTTCCTAATAATAAAAGCAGGAATGTATTTCACATAAAACAGGAATGTATTTCACATATGGCAGTAGAGTTGATGTACTAAACTCAAATAAAGAATCGAATTCATGAGAAAACCAAAGAAGACTTAACACCGTCAAGCGGAACTGGCATACTCGAAAGGAGGCCTAAACGGTACAAAAACACTAAGAGAAATAGATATATTGACACTAAAAAAAATGTAGATTATCATATATGTAACTGCTGCCAGGAGTTGCTGTAATCAAAACAAGTCAGCAACGCAATTAAAACTGTTGTTAAAAACCACATTCATCGTCATTTTACGAAACACAAGTGAAATGGAAACAGCTATGAACGAAATTGAATACGGAAAATTAGGCAAAAGAGTAGACGTGCCCTATATCAGTTTTAAATTTTAAATCACAGAAATAAGGATATTTGTGAACAATAAAAATGATATCTTGATGAGAATAACCTTCATCCAATGAGGAAAATGTAAATAATAGTAACCAATATATTGAAATGGATTGTGTTCTAATAGGTATGTGACTAAAACTTGGTGGTATAAAATTGGTATATATATATTGGCATATAACTGATATAAAAAAAAGTTATCAAAACATAAAGTTATTTTATTATGTAGGTATCTTCACTCTAATGGAAAACCTGTTTGGATTATTGTAATTGGCCCATAAAAACAGAATATTAAATTTAGGATATAGTTATTGCTAAAAATGGACTTTTTTAAATGGATATTCATGAAATACAATAAAAGGATGATAATACCTAAAATAATGTTATTTGTGAACAATAAAAATGACGTATTGAAGAAAATAACCCCCATCCAATGAGGAAATGGTAAATGAGTGTGGCCAATATATTGAAATTTTATGGGTGGGACAACGGAATAAACGAAATCAAGCCATTACATTGGAGATATAAGGTTAGTTCCAACATTTATGAACCATTTTGAACGAATAATGAATTATTTTGTATGCATGTGTCAACTTAGTATCAGTTCAAAACTAATCTCTGTTCTGTGATGGAACAGCGGATTTATCCCTCCACCAAAAATTTCAAATTAAACAGTACGGTTCTGAACTGATTCCAGTACATGTTGGAACAAACCTATGATTACGTTAACACCAAACTACAGCCAATGGATTCTCCTTAATTTGGATGACTTCATCCACGTTTGAAATTGACTCCATCCACATATTTACTAACTGTCTATAATATTGCCTGTCAATCCTGGAGTGGGTAGTGGAACCTTCACGTAGAAAAATTGCCTATTTTTTTTAAATTATTTATTGCCTGTCAAATAAAAAGAGAAAATGTTAAAAAATTGTAAAAAGCTGAATAATGTTGTTCTTAAATTATCTATAGGAAGTAATCTTCTCAATCATTTTGGTGTGAAAAAAAGTTAAAATCAGTAGTCGTTGGTTTGCTCACTAATCGTTAAAAACAAACGTTATTTTATTATATCTACACTTCAATGGAAAACTTGTTTGGATCGTTGTGATTGGCATCGAAATAAAAAAAACGGAATATTAAATTTAGAATATATTTGTTGCAAAAAATTGACTTTTTTTATGTGCATATTTATGAAATACATTAAAAGAATGATTATACACACCGATCAGCTTCGCTTCCAATCCTGCTGACAAATCGCTAAATTATTTAAATCGGAACAGCAATTGAATCACTTCGGGGCGATCCGAGGAGCAGGTACGGGCTAATCAGCCGGGCGAAAAGATAATTGGGAATATTTCTGTGAGATAAATGATCAATTTCGTCGGTCACCGAAATGAATATGTATTGGGCCAGAAAACACTAAAAACACACCTAAATTAATTATGTCGAGAAAAATGCGCGTCGATAGAGCTGTTATTTTGACAGCAAATTAGTGGCCGGTCCCCGGCTAATTTATAATTGTGCTGGCCATCGAATCTGAGTTTTACCATGGATAAATGCGGTACGGTGTCGATATAAGTGACAGTGATTTACATAGTTGAAATTATCTCGTTGCCAGAATGATTCCGCGGGAACGCCGCTCTTACATCCGCTCTCCACAAGGCCCGTTTTCCTTTGCCTCTGCGTCGGTTCGAGCCACTGTCTGACTACTTTAGAATCCCTACTTATCCTACCGGTCTGAAGTCCGGAACAGGCAGCTAAAATCCGCGTTTTCCCTCGTCCCGAAGGACAACACCTCCGGCCGTATTTCTCCTGCGTGAACTGCTTTCCGAGCCGTACCTGTCGTGATTTACGCAGCCAGTAGGGACAGCGATTAGGCCAAATGTTTCCAAACTCTTCGCCGTTATCGACGTATCTTTGGAAAAAGGAAACGGTGACACCCTCGGACACGTCTAACATTTTTACTCCGATGGCTCTATTAGTCTGCCTACTTTCAGTGATTTTATTTCCTCGCCTCGCTCGATTTTGTTTCTTTTAATCTCTGGGGCGTTAATGACCCGACCGCGTCCATGGCCGGCGACCACGGCAAGCTCTAACTGAGGGGACACAACGTTGGCATGAATCATCGTCTGTTACAACCAAACAGTTACTTGCAAATCCGGTGATGGACAGATTGGAAAGTTATGAACTATTTTTAAAAGCTATGATGAGTGGAGTATAAAAATGTATGGCGTGTGAGGGTTCTTTACTTTTCTTAACCAATATCATTTTTCCGATCTTGTATTTACATTTCTTAGCGTAAAGGCTGGGGAATATTCCCCCATTCCTGCTGGGGGCAAGTATGAGTCCATCCTGTCCCAAAACATTTATCTAACAGTGTGAAAATTTTTTAATAAGACTGCCTTCTGACCAGTTCAAATCACGTCGGAGTCACCACTTTATGGCGAGGGTGATGTGGTAAGTAAATCACTTTAATCGGCTATATGTACAGTCGTTTATTTACATATTTACAAGATATGAGAGACCGGCTTAGATCGGTTTGGAGCCGGTGAACGGTAAAGATGGACTGACGGAGACTGACTGTCCAAACGGAAAGTAAGTCCCCTAAACCAATAATTAGACATAGGCCTAGTTAGATAGGTAGGTTCCCCGAAAAACGAAAAGACAGAGTAAACGGTTGTAAACTAAATTAGGGGAAAACCCAACTGCAGTTAGTTTGGGAAAACCAAACCATTATGCCGGTGTTTTTACCAGGAAGGTTAGACAAGAGATTTGTCACGTATGTACACAAATCTACAAACGGTACACGCCGAAACGTGAAAATTAGGGTTTTACAGAAATATACATAAATAAGTAGGTACCTACCTACCACGTACATAGTTCAATTAAAATTAACAACAATATACCCTACATTGTTATAAAACAGTCCACATACCACAATGTTCTTTGAGATCGATTGCTATGTTCTCCTATTTCGCGGTCTTCTCTCGTTCATCCACATAACCTCCGAGTACATCACCTCTATTTCAGATTCCAGCACAGCTTCAAATATTTCTAGTATGACGAAATATATGAGGGTGAAATATCTGAAAGACCTAAAATTCGTATCAGAACATTAACGACCTTATTACCGCAAAATTGTGTTGTTTGATATTTCCCATGATACGTTGATATGTCTTCTTTAAATATGTTTACGCAATGTATGGCTACGGCAATGAAAAATCGGATACATATTTGGCAAAAAACGTCTAAAGTGAATATTGTCAACTACGTTCCACGAAAAACTATATGCGCAAAACATTATGCACAAATCAAACCAAAATTCCTGTTTTCTAACAGTACCAGTAATATTTTGTTGATGGATATTCGAATCAAAATATCTTTCACACTCTCGGCGTCTACGAAATTATCGACGTATACCGACGATTGCAAGGAATACATAAAATGTGTGTCCGTCTATAGCAAAATCATCGTAATTTTCAATCTTATTCAATACATTTACAAATGGTAACGACTTTAGCAATATTACAGTAATCCAGACAAAATCAGATAATATGTAAATACACTACACGAACTCTAAAAGAAATACGAACACGGTGCAAATATGTATGTACACATGTTTATTAGTTAATCACTCACGATACAAAATTATTTTAACCTCGGCGTTCAACCGTTCGTCTGTCGCGCGTTGAGCTAATACTAATCGAACAACGGAATGCTCACTCCGGTAAATGGATAAATTGCATATAACCTTTCCTCGATCCCGTCACAGAGAAGTCCCAGTCCATGTTGCCAGACGCAGTCAATGGCGTACGTATGCACAGACAAGAAAAAACACGGGTACTTTTATAATCCACGAAATATAAAAAGTGTGTTGTAGCACACTTTCCGGACCCTAAATCACCACACGTTTCATGTACTGATCATTAATTCAATGAGTGGCACATCTTGTGGGTGAATGGTTGCAACAGTAATACAATGATTGTATTAATGTCTAGTCAATTTCTTCATTACTGTTGAAATAAATTCAACAAAGGTGCTACCACCTTTTAGTGGAAATGTAAATAGTATACTTATATTATCTAATACATAGTAAGAATAATTATTCCATTACAGCAATAGTAATAAGTGAGGCGACATCGACATAGATATACGATAAATTCTAATTACCGAAGCTAAATAATATTAACGATAAAGAAAACGTTAATATCCTTTATTGTAACGTAACGAACTGTATACAACAGCCTACTTGATAAATATTTATGTAAAACTGCCTTAAAAGTAATTACAGTCCTTTCAATTCCTCAACACATTCCCCTCTTTTATCTACGCGTACATCTCATCGAGATAAATTGGCTTATTTAAATAATACACCATATTAATAAAATAAATACTAGCGAGGACGCATCCATATTTTTAATTTCAACTTAAAATTGAATTAGAAACGGATTAAAACCGTCTTTTTCGTACATTTAGTAAATTAGGGTATTATTACAAATAAATAGTAGGCTCTGATACAGGTATATAATTAATTTCCTCCACAACAGATGCCGCCTAAACGGAGTCATTCTTCATTATTCTTAATACTTTTTTTACCAGTCTTTGAGGCCGTTTAACCTGCTATTATCCGAAAATATATTCTTTGAAGCGAGCTGGGCAGAAACATGTGGTTTGGATTGTTTTTTCGGACTTGTTCCGTTCATCCCCGTACTTCAACAAAAAAAGTATCAAAGAAAGCAATCGATGAATTATTATTAAGCATATGCAGGACGAAGGTATGAATAAAGCAGTTCGAAGTTTTTTCAAATTTAAAAAGTTACATATAGAGTCTGGAATAATTTGTTTTTTCTTTTCAAGTACGCTGTGGTTTTATTAATATTTTTTTCGGGTCACCACATTATTCTGCATATGACTAATTTTTTATCATGATATTGTGTGCTCTATATTACAAAACTCATTCAACAGTCAGGCATTACCATGGTGATTTACATAGTTACATAAAACTATGTTTCAAACATGTTGCAAATTGTTACACAAATTCAAAAAATAGACAGCCTTTATTTTTGTTTCGGTATTTTACTTTTGATTTTGTAATTTCGTTTCCATTGTGTCATAATCCACTGATAATCAGTGTTATTTTAGAAAGCAACAAAAGTTGTATTTATTTGAAGCTGAAATTGAAAATTATGTGTCTAATTGAACTAAAGAACTGATATTCTGACATTGTTGGATATTGAGATAAAAAAAAACGAAAGAAAAACGATGTATCCTGAAGAGGGTACTGGAACCTTCGGCGTTGGTTCTAAATTGGCATCTTCAGGAGAAGATTAAAACTGTTAAAAATTTTAATCTTCTCCTTAGTTAGCGAAACGAGCGTCGAGAAAAGTATATAGTTCGGTGTTTCGTGGAAAACGTCCAGGTTTTTTTAAACTGTACATATTTAATGCGCATTATCCAAACCATGTCTACAAAAAAAATGTTATACTATTGATTATAGTTCCGAGTAGTATAATATATACCTAATAGATCCGGGTATATAGTAGATCCGGGTTCTGCAAAATGGGTCACCTCCTCACTTTGGAAGGGAAGTTAAAGACTATTTAAATTTGCTTTGATGGATCTGGAATAGAGAAGCAGTAAAATTATCAGAATCTAATTTATTTGTTCTCCAGATGACTATTTTGTGAGGCTACATAGAAGACCAAGTACATAAGGAACTGCCAAACAATGTGAATGACCTAAGAGCTCGAATTATTGATAATGTATAAATGGAAGGTGAAGTGTTTGTGAGATAAGGTGACATTTTATGGACAGAGTGAAACATTAGATACGATTAATGTTAAGCAGGAATGTCAGTAAATAAAAAATTAAATTTATCGAAATATTTTTTATGTTGCCTCATGAAAATTACACATAGTTGTTCGAAAAACATTTAAAATTCAAAAAGGGCTATTTAAAAAAAACGTGTAAAAACATAGGATATTGTAACACTTTTTACTTGCTAAAAGCGTTTATTGATTAATTACAATTAATTAAACACGTTAGTTACACAACTATCAACTTAAAACCACACTCAAAATATCGCTACTAAATATCACGGTCTAAATATCACCCGGTATATCACTTTGATTTTCACTGGACTACGTTCCAATTGAAAACTGACTCTTTGGAGCTCGCTGTCGTGCTTATATACACCATCCGAATTCTCCGGAACAATCTTCAAGCTTCTTTCGAATCGTCGGGAATCTCTGTAGTGCTTTCGCTCCTTCTAGTTATCTTTGTGGCATACAGTAAATCTCGTGTGGGCATCTCCTTCTCCTTCTAGTAACTAAACTAAATAATTTTAAAATTATTTCAAAATTTTTAAATCAATCAATTTAAATTTTTATCAGAGATTATTCAATTGGCTTTGAAATAACAAAAATATTATATTTATAAGTACTCATCAAATTATGAAATGTTGTTGCACATGCGCACTTATGCACATTTGTAAGAGGGGTAAACAAACGTATCTAAATGAAATATTTAGATGCAAACTAGATGCATTGGGAAGCACCACATTTCATCTAATTATGACCTCGAAACATTGTTATCCCTCATTCTTCTTCTAAATACAAAATATCATTATTTTACGCCAAAGTTAAAATAAATTTGCAACCATCAAATTCCATATTATATAGTTTCCACAGATAAATAACTTCGAAACAATAGAACGTGAATCGTACAAAGAAGTTTTGATTGCATTGTTCGTAACAATGGAATATGCAAGTTGTCGAATAAATAATTAAATTCCGAAGAAGAGGGCAGCAGACGTGTGTGTGTGGTATAATGCGAACACCATCAACTATATAAGTATACATTTATAAGACCGTAAAACGAACACTTATCAGATCGTTTGTTGGTAACGTATGATTGAATATTGCCGCGATGAAGATTGTAATTATAGTAATGAAATAGGAAGTTATATTAGACGGGCTTGTATTGGCGCTACTTTAAAAACACTTAGGAGTATACCGAGCATAATGAGGCAGGAGTTTAAGTGAATATAAAGCGAATTAGGCCCGCCAGAGGAGGCACCTGATTTGTATCTATCGAACAAACTAGGGACTGAAGCGCAATAAACGTTTAAATCAAGGTTTACAAATTCTCTTCACACAAAAAAAAGAAGGCATAGCGTCTTCAATGCACTGCCTAAATAAATAAGAAAGTGCAAAGTAACTTCAAAATGAACCTTTTTTCTCTTGAAAGTAAAAGTCTTGAGATCTATTTCGTGTAAAATCAATCGGATGTTATACAGCGCTGTTAGGAATAAAAAAAATCTCAGCTCCCTGAGGTCGTAGGATCTTCATTTTTTTTTAAATGCGTGTTTTGAATGCCAGTTTTCAAATATGCAACGGCCAAAAATGTAAAACTAAAATTAAAAACGTTATTCAAAAAAACCGGTTCGAAAAAAATGATACAATTTTACAACGCATTTTTTTATGCAAAAATTAAATAAAAGCTATTTGGTTTTTTAATAGCATGAAAGTACAAATCTTCGTGAATAAATTATCGTTTTTTTTACGATCGACTTTTTCGAAAAACGTTTTTTTTTTAAATCGTTATAACTCGAAAAAAAACCTTTTTAAATTTATGAAAAAAAGGATAATTTTTCGCTTGTCTTGGGCTATATTTGTAGTTAACAAGAAGTCTATTCAAACAAAATTGGAATTTATACAGCAAAAATAAAAATCGCGATTTTTGACATTTTTTTTTAATTTTTCTCAAATGTTTATGAACCGATTTTTTTCGTTCAAATTTCATTCGACGCGCATTTTTAAGCCCTACAACTTTCTAATTTAACTTTATTGTGTAGGACTTGAAGCTTTTTTTTTATTTGCAAAAAACCGTTTTTTGACTTTTACGAATTTTTTTGGTTATGTTCGCCATTAAAACTCGAGTAGCAAAAAAACACTATCTTTCTTAGAATTTCTCTCTCTATACGACCATATTTTTTGTTTGCTGATAACAATTAACATGGGGGCTTTCACTCGTTGATTGGACTAAATTCCTTCCGGAAGGACAGGCGGTTAGTAAGGAATATTATCTCGGCATTTTGAGGCGTTTGCGCGAAAGTATCCGTCGGAAATGGCCGGAATTGTGGAAGGAAATTTCTTCGATTTTGCACGGCGACAACGCGCCATCCCACCGAGCTACGATTGTGACCGAATATAAGACCAAAAACTCAATAAACACGATCGACCAACCACCGTATTCACCGGATATGGCTCCGTGTCATTTTTTTTATTTCCAAATCAAAAATTGCCACTACGGGGTCGCCGCTTTGAAACGATAGAGGCCATCAAACAAAATTCGCTGAAGGAGCTGAAGGAGATACCTTCGGCGGCCTATGTGCGGAGTATGGAGGATTGGATAAACGTTGGCATAGCACTATGCACTCGATGGAGCCTATTTTGGAGACAAAATAAATTTTGATGAATAAATAGCGGGTACGAACAATTTCTTGTAAATCTGTGGAAGAAAGTATTCTTAAGAGAAAATGTTCCTATCCATATAAAGTCAGCAGTAACATCAAAATGAACCTTTTTTCTCTTGTCCAGCGCGATACCTAACCTATGACCTAATGAGAAATCACGCTAATAAAGATTAGATAGTTGATATAAATCAGAAGTATCTGAGTTATTTTTCGCCTACTAAACACAACATCAGCTTGTTTCCGTTTATATGACAGAGACATACTGATAGAGGTGATGGGCATAATTATCACCATGCGAAGGTGATGATCACTCAACAAACGTCTATATTCTAGGAGGTACAAGAAGAAAAGTGATGATCATTCCCGTGTGTGCTCGGTGAGCAAGACTTGGTGAGCCCCAATGTAAATAATAACAGAAATTATACATGAATCACAAGTATGAATAAAACATTGTAACAACAAAGCAGTAATCAACACTGAACTGAGTTTGGGAAATTGTCTGTGGTTTTCTTTGATTCTGATTTGCGGAAAAACAAATACCATAACGCTTCCCCAACTGTTTCCGACCTGATACAAGTTATGTTTAAATTTCAACAGGTAACAGGTTTAAATGCCACCAGACGCATGTTTTGAATTTACGTGATGCACCAGTCCTTCAAGTGATCCACCAGTACCAAAAAGAATTTCTTAAACATGTAACACCAAAAATTAAGACAACCGGCCCCAATAAGATTCCTTAGGGAACACCCATATATGCATATACACATATCTACATATTTGCGCACTCTTCTTGATACGTCTTTCAACAAACAGTCGAAATCCTTTAATGTGCGCACTTCAGTTACTAATATCTAAATATTGAGATGGACCAACCAAATACTCGACATACGTAGTTTTATTACTCAAAAAGTATGAACACATTACTCAAAAAGTATAACAACATAATACTGGAGGAAAATTGGAAACTTCGCGTAGAAACAAATTCACATTTGACCACTTTTCCGCTCTAAACCGAAATACTCTTTTTGTACCCGCAACACCCGCATTTCGGTAACCATTTTGGGCGTCATCAGGGGTTGATTATACAGGGTGTTTCAGAATACACTACGGAGATTTTAAGGGCGTATTTTTGAGGTCAAAATTTTTTTTGTTGGCTTAAATGCTTCCTTAACTTCCAAAAATGAATCCAACAATTGTTTTTAAATGACTAAAAAAATATTTTTGGTACTTTAAGAGATATGTAATGATGTCTAAAGAACCGAATTTCAATAAATTGTTTTGCCTTTCTACAATGAATTCGAGAAAATGAGCCTTGATTTTGACCCCACAAGGTAGTGTTACCCCTTAAAAAATCTTTATCTAAATCGTTATCTAAAAGAGCTTTATGATGAAATTATCGAAAATATTTTATTGAAGTCCGTGGACTTTTTAAAACACAAGCAAAAATTTGGTATGTTTTTTTTCGACGGTTTTCTTATGATTACCCAAAAATTGCCGACGCTAAAAACAATTAAACTCAAGAACCAAAAACTGGAAAACTAAAACTAGGTTTTTAACGCGTATTTCAAGTGTAAATAAAAGCTTAAGACATTTTTTTCAACTACTGTTGATTCTATTCAACCATTGAGTACAAAATAAAAGTTTATTTCATTTTTCATATAACTATGTTACGGAAAAACTACTATTAAATATCCAGTGCGCGCCTAAAGTATGGAATAAATTCAGTAAATGTGAAACAAAAAATATTTGGAAAGAATCCTCGAACAGGTCGATTTTGTTTAATAGAAACACATATTTTTGAGGGAACGTCTATTTTCAGATGTCATTTGTTTTTGAGTAATGACGTCATCAACTTATTTTTCAAATGGCAGCCCCCATTTTTTTTAATTTAATTTCAGACCCTTTCATTGTCGATTTAACGGTATAAAAATGTTGCCACCTTACATAACAAAAGTTTTGAGTAAATGACAATTGAATGTTACAAAATGAAAAATATATTTTTTACAATAAATAAACGAAAATTTCTGAAAAAGTTAGTCAGACGACAGTTCTACGTATCCTGAGGCAAGAAAACTATCATCCCTACAAATTTCAGCTTGTGCAAGAACTCAACGAAGACGACCCCTACCGGCGACTGCAATCCTGTGAAACTATGATGAATCTTTGTCAAACAAATCCAAATTTACGCCAGCAAATACTTTTTTCCGATGAAGCCACGTTTTGTCTAAACGGCACAGTGATCCGACAAAATTGCAGGTATTGGAGTCGGACGAATCCTCATTGGATCATAGAAGCACATACTCAACATCCGCAGAAATTAAATGTGTGGGCCAAAATAGTCGCAAACAGAATAATAGGGCCTTTCTTCTTTCTCTCACAGGAGAAAGATATCTGGAGTTCTTGCAAAATGATCTAGTTCCAGCGCTTGCAGTAATTTTCCCAAACGAGAATGATCCTGACATTCCAGACAACACACTCTGGTTTCAGCAAGACGGAGCACCCCCGCATTATGCATGCTCAGTTCGTGAATATTTAGACGTCATCTTTCCTCAGAGGTGGATTGGCAGACGAGGACCGATAGAATGGCCCGCGAGATTCCCAGATCTTACACCACTTGATTATTTTTATGGGGTTATTTAAAATCAAGTTTACTTCAGAAGACCACACAATTTAGCCGAACTACGAGATCGCATTAGAGATGAAATGGTATCCATTACCCCGGAAGTCATTCAGAATGTACAAGAAGAATTTGTACACAGGCTTGCATCTTGCCAAGAAGTTGATGGACGGCATTTCGAACACTTAATTTAAAACTGTATTTTCTTATTAAAGAAATTTTCGTGTATTTATTTTTATATTTTTATATTTCTCATTTGTAACATTCAATTGTTATTTACTCAAAAAAAATTTTATGTAAGGCGTCAACATTTTTATACCGTTAAATCGACAATGAAAGGATCTCTCAAATTAAATTAAAAAATGGGGGGGGGTTGCCATTTGAATAATAAGTTGATGACGTCATTACTCAAAAACAAATTGAGACATCTGAAAATAGACGTTCCTTCAAAAATGATTGTTTTTATTAAAAAAAATCGACCTATTCGAGGATTTTTTTCCAAAATTTTTTTGTTTCATATTTACTAAATTTATTCCATACTTTAGGCGCGCACTGTATGTACATTCATTGAAAGAGTTTGTAGTTCTTTAAAATTATAACAAACTTTTAACCCGATATTATTAAATTTAAAACTGTGTCTTAAAAACGACAGAGAAAATTATTTTATTTTGAGTTAACTAGCATACAAATTATTATTTACCTGCCCGCTGAGGAAGATACTAATAGAAATAAATTTTAATTAAATTTTAATCATCACCAATTCACGATACAAAAAAAATGAAACGCCGAAAACATAACTGAAAATGTACACAATCGACCCAGGTGGTTCCCTAGAATGTACCACAAGAGATTTATCTACATTAGTTTTACCTACCTGCTTGTAAACAGTATAATAACCCATCAAACCGTGTTAGAAAAACTGTTAAAGGCTTTATAGACGTTTATTTAATTGCTTGTCAAAATAACGCTATCCGTAGAGAAAGAGGATTTATTAATTTTAACAGAACATTTTTTTGCTTTATCTCATATAACTCACGTACACGATAGGGCGTTTGCAGTGTACAATAGCTATTTCTCTGTTTTATAAATTATGATATAATGACCCGAAAAATATATGTTGGTTAACCGCACATAACCCAAAGCGAGGAATGCATATTAGAAATAATTATGGCGAATTTAGGCTGACACATCATCATCCTAATTTGGCAATTTATCTGTCTTTCCAGATGGCTAAATAAAGAACAATAAATAATAAAAGAATGATATGGTCCAATATTTCCCTCTATTATAATAATATAATTTCCCCTATTATAAGTAATATCAAATTCTTAACAAAATCTAAACAATTTTTTTATTATTTAATTACCCTCTTCGAAACAAAACTTCTTCTATGAAACATGCAAATCAATTATTTCGTTAATCGCATCCGCAAATATTCATCAATATCATTAGAAAACATGAATTTTTCATTATATGCTCAATATAATGACGAATCGGAGACGTGGTTTATTGATTTTTGTTCAAATTATTAGTAATAATTGTCATTTGTGTTTTCAGTTTTTATCTGAAATATCAATATCTATAAATGATGCTTACTAAGTATTATCTCTAACTTCGTCCAATACCACGTATTATATTGGCATATTTTCTTATTCTAATGACATCCTCAATCCTCTCCAAAAATTCTGTAATTAGCATAAAAATACATATACTCGTATATGGACAAATTTAATCATACCAAATACTCTCAATGTCGCAGAGAACTCTTAGCTCTCTCAAACAACATAATTTCCATACTTCTTTGAGATGTAAGTATGTCCAAATCATAATTGAATCTTTATGGAAACGTCTTGTCTATATACCTACAAAAGTTGTGGTTGTTATAAACTCCTAGTTATCAGTCTTTTCCATTTCCGATATCAACCAAAACAAAGACCTAGAAAAGAAGTAATTTTGCACCCCTGGCCGGTCATTTAGTTTTAGCATGTCATTCAGTTAATTTTCTATCTATTATCCGCTTACTCACACTGACAGTAGCGAAACGATTACGAAAGATGGTGATGAGAATATATAATTATATGTTATGTATCATATAATATTATGAGGATATATCATGTATACCAGAGGCTCATCCGAATCTTCTCCTGTAGTCTGGATTTTAAGGAGAATGTTTTCTTAGTCTACTACAATTAAAACAATAACAATGGTATCACCAGCACTCCCAAACAAAAAAAAAAATTAACAACATTTTAAGTATCACTGGCTCATTTTCAATTGAAGACATACCTTATACCAGATCACCCTTTATACTTAGGTGATACATTTTAACAACTTTTTTTTTTTTTTTTTTTTTTTTTGGGGAATTTTTTTTCTTCTGTTGTTTCTGATTATGGATGATGGTAAAGGGAATAAATCTCATTCTACTTAGCTTAACGGATTTACTGTTTATGGTGTGCTCCGGGAACGACATATAGTGATTTCTGACATTGTGAGACCCCCCTGAAACGCGTCAAGTTTTTCCCCAGGTTTTTCGGTGGTTAAGGCATTCTAAGAACCAATGAAAATGTTCATAGAATACGGTATCTTGTGCGATCATATCGTCGGTTGAGGACAAGAATGATCGGGAAGAGTTAAATTTTAACTAACGAATTGGGGATGAGAAAAATCTGCTCAAAAATGGTTCAAAAACACCTTTCGCAGGAACAAAAGGACAGCAGGAGAGAAAGGCGTCTTGACTTTTTGGAATCGATTGAAAATGATACCCAGTTAATCGAACGTGTTTTGGTGGTGATGAGACTTGGGTGTTTGAGTACGACCCGGAAACCAAGCACCAAAGCATGGAATGGCACACTTCAAGCTCCAAGACCAAGAAAAGCAAGTAAATCACCACTTTTGCAGAGAGGTCCTTGAAAAACTTCGAAAAAGGGTCATGCGTGTGAGACCCAACGTTAAGAACAACTGGGTGTTGCATCACGAGAATGCGCCTTGTCACACAGCCATGATTCGCCTGACTTGAGCTCCTTGTGACTTTTTTTCTCTTCCCGAGATTGAAAAATTACCCCAAGGGACGTCATTTTGGGACCATTAAAAAATATTCAAATGGCTATAACCGACTAGCTGAAGGCTAATTCCAGTATATGAGTTCCAGCACTTCTATGAGCAATGGAAGAACCATCTCCATCGCTGTGTGGCTTCCCAAGAAAGTTATTTTGAAGGAGACAATACTGAATTATAATTCTATTCTAATTAAACAAATTTAAAAAAATCCGTCTCAATACTTAATTTACACACCTCGTATAATAAAATATATGTATGTATGTATTCTTGGAAATCAATTGAAAAATATATAATGAAATTAAAAGACATGCCAGATTTTCTATAAATTTACATATCTTCTAACACTTCGATATACGTGAGAACGAATAATATACTGAAAGCATACTCGACGTACCAACAGATTTTGATCTGTTTTGTCTTATTAATCAATGAAATCAAACCTGCTTCAAAAGAAACAAAACGTGTCAGGACTGATCCGAAAAATTGAAAAAAAAAGCAAAACATCAATGTGCATAAGATTTCCAAAGAAATTATATGTGAGAGTTAATAATATACGTACCGAAGACGGACGCGATTTTTTTACAAAAGACCAATGTATTTTGGTCTTGGATTTTATTAATCACTGAAGAGAAAATTGTTTCAAAGAAACAAACCATGTCATGATTGATCAGAAAGATCGAGTGAACACAAAAATAACTATTGTGTATTCTGAAACGTTATTAAAAAAAAAGTACCTAATTCTATTACCACAGTGTGAAAATAATGAAAGGAATAAATTCATTATTTCGGAAACAATGAAGTTTCGTAAAATTTCCTCTGACACGTCGATTTTGGTTTTTGAAAAGACGCTTTTACATGTAGGTGCACCATTTCGATAGTCATTTGTTAGGGCGTAATGACGTCATCACAAATATTTTTAAACCCTCATATTTTTTTGCCGGATTCTTGAAGACTATGATTTGCTGAATTCAGCAATATACACTTGTAGTACATTATTCATTCAACTTCCAGAGAAAAAAAACTTTGCAGGAAAGAAAATTTTAAAAAACTCGAAATATCACAATTCAAAATTTTGTATGGGTAAAATAATTTAATAAAACAAGCTAATTCAATAATTTAATTTATAAAACTGTATTTTGGGGCCTCACATCATTTCAAAATAAGAAAAACAAATATCTATTAAAATCAAGTCACCTACGAGCTGCGTTTGACAGATTAACAAAATCGAATTAGCTTCCATCTGACAACTGATTAATTACTTGTAAGTAATCGTGTATACTTTTCGAAATGCATTTAACAATTACAGAGAGAATTGAAATTCTTATTATGATTGGATGTGGTGATAAAACCCGAAGTCAAAACACAGTATACAAAATGTTTAATCAGAAGTGTCAGTCTACAGTGAGTAAAATTGAGAAAATGTTTCGAGAGCATGGTAATGTGAATGACTTGCCAAAAGGGAGACGGCCCAAAGTTGCAAAGGAGGCAATGAGCTTAAATGTGTTACTAAGCGTTCAAGAAAATCATCATGCATCTTCTCGTACACTCGGACAGCAACACGGCATATCACATGCATCCATTCAAAAAATCCTTAGGACTCACAAATACCATCCCTATAAAGTTCAGTTGATACACGAATTGAATGAAGATTATCCGGATCAACGCGTGCAGTTCTGTGAGCAAATGTTGACTATCTGTAATGCGAATCCAATGTTTCTACGCAATTTAATAATTTCTGATGAGTCCACTTTCACCCTTAACGGAACTGTAAATAGACAGAATTGCCGGTATTGGGCAGATGTAAACCCACACTGGGTAATGGAAGCACATACCCAATATCATTAAAAAGTAAATGTGTGGGCCGGTATAGTCGGAAACCGGGTCGTGGGTCCTTATTTCTTCGAAGGTAACTTAAATGGAGATACGTATTTGACATTTTTGCAGAACGAATTAATTCCCGCACTGAGTGTATTATATCCTAATGAGGATCCATATATTCCTAGTGCTAATTTATGGTTCCAACACGATGATGCGCCTCCACATTACACCCATAGAGTGAGAAATTATTTGGATGACATATTTACAAATCGGTGGGTCGGGCAATTGGGGCCGATTGAATGGCCTGCACGGTCTCCAGACTTGGCGCCCCTGGATTTCTTTCTGTGGGGCTATTTAAAATCAAAATTTTATATTACCAGGTCCAGAGACTTAGAAGACCTAAAGCAACGGATTCATAATGAAATAAGGTTAACCCATTTTCCGCCAAAAGTTGCGTAAACGCACCCTTTTATAAAGTATTTTTTCTTCCTACATGCATTTTTTTATTATTGTTTAATGAATTCTACACTCTAACTATATGTTTTCTTAACTTGTAATTAATTTGTATTTGTTTATTAATTCAAAAATAACAAAAATATATTTATTATAACATCATCAAATTTGTACATATCTGACTCCACTTCAAATATTTGTAAAACTTCCTAGGTAATACTAATAGTGACTTGTCTTATTTTTTCTAATAGTTCTTAGTTTACCATCAACTATTAGTTTCCAAGAGTAAGATATTTTTGATATGTATTATTAATTTTTGACTGTTGAATATAAAGGTGCGTTTACACACCTTTGGCATAATACGTTAAAATCTCAAAAATATCAGTCGAGTTGATTCTTGTCTGTTTTCGACTTGTGTGCAGCGATTCTTGTGTCCGTCATCGGTTCAGTTGTAGTTTACTGTTAGCGTGTAAGAGTGTACAGTTTATTCAAGACTATCTAGTCGCAACATAATACAATATTTAGATATCAGAATCTGTCTTTTAGGTAATTCCATTTTTTGTAATACGATAGAAAAATTATCAAGCATATTTTCTAGGCCGGGAATGTCTTGGAATAATAAAAGTACTCTCACTCTTCAAGAGCTGACTGCCTTGTTAGAGGAGGATGATGAAGTTTTAGATTGTGATATCGCAGATGCTGTGTACGTGCCTCCGCCTGTTGATGAACTCACAGGCGAAGAAGATTTGGATGAAAATCTGTTGGATAATGACGATGTACCAGCAGACATTGCAGGCACTTTCGAGGTTCATTTGCATGGTAATGTAGATAATATATCATTGTCAGAATCAAGATCGGGGGAACCTCACCCTAAAAAATCCAAAAATATAAAAAATATCTTCCCACATGGGAAAAAAAAGATCCACCCTTCGCAGTAACACCAGTTTCGGTAGAAAATATCAGTAAGAAAACGATAGAGGCACATTAGGCGGAAAGTTTAAAACGAAAAAAGAAATAACGAACAAACAGAACAGTATAATGGAGAAAATCTCCCTTCAACATCTAATTCGAATAAAGGTCGCCCATTACATAATAGTTTACCCAATGACATTCGGTTATATGAAAACAAGGCACGAAAAAAAGTGTAGATATTGTAAAAGTCACACAATTTTTTTATGTATTAAATGTAAGGTCCATTTACATTCCAAATGTTTTGACAGTTTTCATAAAAAAAGTAATATGTGAATACATTTAAACTTTATGTATTTGGCAAAAGGTGCGTAAACGCACCTTTATTTTTTTGTATAAACTAAAAAAAATAATATATTTTTTGTAGATTTCGTCCTTTGCTACCCTCAATTGTTATAGAGAAATATTAAGTATACTCAAAATTTCTGGATATCTACCCTTGGCCGGTAATGGGTTAATAAGTCCAGCAATATTGGAAAACGTACTGCAAGAAACGTACAACCGATTGTACTTTTGTATACAACAAAATGGTAATAATTTTGAACATTTAATTATGTAAATTTTGTAAAGTTTATGTAAATTTTGTTTGGTTTTGTTTTGTGTTGTTAAATTGTTTTTAAAATAAAGAATTCTGTTTTGTGATATTTGAAAATTAAGTAAGTAATTTATTTTTTTTTTTATTTTCTTTCCTGTAAAGTTTTTATTTTTTTTTCTCCGGAAGTTGAATGCATATTCTACTACAAGTGTATATTGCTGAATTCAGCAAGTCATAGTCTTCAAGAATCCGGCAAAAAATATGAGGGTTCCATTTAAAAAAATTTGCGATGATGTCATTACGCGCTAACAAATGACTATCGAAATGGTGCACGCACATGTAAAAGTGTCTTTTCAAAAACGAAAATCGACGTGTTCGAAGAAATTTCACGAAACTTCATTGTTTCCGAAATAATTAATTTATTCCTTTCATTTTTTTCCACACTGTATATCAAAAGCAATGCGAATTGATCTTTAGCGAATATTTATTCTAATCCACCTCGATTGTTCTCCACTGTATGTATTTCCGTCTGTTTCTTCACCTCATCAATATACATTGAGTGCGCGTAATACGTATCAGCGTTTCCAAAGAAATTATACGTGAGAACGCAATTAAAAGTCGAACGGTTCGGCTCGGCCCCAGGTTGAAAGACCTGGAAAGCGTCAGCAGCCCCGCGAGAAATGATAAATAGGCCTTTGTTATCGTAAGTAATGTCTACGAATGAATCAGGTATACATCGGGAGATAAACATCGGGGCATATCGTAAAATGGCGGACAATTAATGCAGATTTTATGCTCGAGGAAGGAAGCGGAACAATTCCCCGGCCGCTGCTCGGCGGGCACGCTGCCCACTGGGCACGCATGCGTGAACCCCGCATTTCGACGGGCTTTAACGACGTTTCCTTTGATTCCCTCTAATCTGCTCGAATAAACGCCATGTTAATTACACTCCACCATACTGTTCGCTATTCGGAGTATTCCACCTCGGCGTTCGGATCTCATGCGAAATTTAGCCCAATCAACGGGGAGATAACCGGTCACTAATTGTTATCAGCAAACAAAAAATATGGTCGTATAGAGAAAGAAATTCTAAGAAAGATAGCGTTTTTTGCGACTCGAGTTCTAATGGCGAACATAACCAAAAAAAAATCGTAAAAGGCAAAAAAAACGGATTTTTGCAAATAAAAAAAAGCTTCAAGTCCTACACAAGAAAGTTAAATTAGAAAGTTGTAGGTCTTAAAAATGCGCGTCGAATGAGATGTGAACGAAAAAAATCGGTTCATAAACATTTGAGGAAAATTTAAAAAAACGTAAAAAATCGCGTTTTCGTATTTTTGCTGTAACAATTCCAATTTTGTTTGAACAGACTTCTTGTTAACTAGAAATACAGCACAAGGCAAGCGGAAAATGTCACTTTTTTCAAAAATTCAAAAAAGTTTTATTTTTTTCGAGTTATAACGATTTAAAAAAGACGTTTTCAAAAATCAACTTTTACAGACGCAAAAATGATCGTATAGAAACGATCATGGGCTCATTTTATTAGCGAAGACTTGTACTTTCATGCTATTAAAAACCAAATCGCTTTTATTTATTTATAAAAAAATGCGTTGTAAAATTGTATCATTTCTCGAACCGGTTTTTCGTTCGAGTTCGAACTTTTTTAATTTTGGTTTTACATTTTTGACCGTTGCATATTTGAAAAGTGCCATTCAAAACACGTTTTAAAAAAAAATGAAGGTCCTACGACCTCAGAGAGCCGAGTTTGTCGAAGACGACTTTTCTCGATATTATTGACACTACCGAAAACAATTCTGAAAACCAAATCCGAATAGAACGTAAAATTTCCGGGAAAAACGAGTCCCCGCCAGCTATTTGGCAATATTTTACATAAGTTTTGAATCTTTTTCAATATCAACGGAAAAATGTAAAACCCGAAAATAAAAAAGTTATTCGAAAAAAACCGGCGAAAAAAAACATATCTCTATACTATACGCATCAAAACCTTTCGAATTTCGACATAATACTCTTCGATACTTTGACCTGATATCAGTTCAGAAATGTGCTTCTAAAGTTCAAAACCGAATATCACTGGAAAATAAAGTTAAAACTGCTGAATTTCTGCATGAAGATCTAGTTAATTTTTCAACAAAATAATTTTAAGTGCATGCATTGATAATATAAAGCTTTAGGAATCCGGCGACACGGCGAGAGGTGAAGAATCAAATAATAAAACGGCAACCAATATGATTTTTGGTCATGTTTATTCGAACAAACTATCAGAATCAATACAGATCAGTAAGTAACTAGTGATGCTTTATCAGCTGCCAGGAATATTCTACGGTATTCTTTGACCACCTGGAGAATATCTTATATCGCTCTGCTTCTTCGAATTCATTTTCCCAAATAGTCAATATATAGTATTGTAGTCACCTATCAATTTTATAGCCCTGTGCATAGATTCCCAGTTACGGTCATTGGACGATCAATTTTAGATTTTCTTTCTAGTGAAATTCGGTTGTGATTGAGTGAGTCATCAACATTACGTTCTATATGATTATCAGGTACAAAATACATATTTCGAAGACGGTATTCTTGTCGCAAATTCGAAAGGTTTTTGGATGTTTGCATATGTATAGAGGATGAGTGTTTTTCCGGCAAAGGATTTGTCGATTTCCTGAATGTCTGCGGGAAAAGTTTCGATGAAATATTGCGGAATGAAGACCGCCGTAGTCTGGCAAGGATCGTGGTTTTCCCGGAAAATTCGGAAACCCATTTTACATCGGATATAGGTTTTATTTCGGCATAATTTTCGCGACCTGCCAGTTAGAAATGTGTAATCAATCAAAACCGAACACTAAGAAAACTAATTTATGCATGAAGGATAAATCCGGTGCATGACAGTGATAATATAAAGCTTCAGGAATCCCGCACTGGGCAAGGTGAAGAATGAAACGGACCAGGTTTAAAACAATCATTACAGCAGTAAAACTAGCGATGCTATCAGTTCAGGGGGTGAGACTCATTTCTTTCCTGGAAAATTAACTGCTCAGTCTATTGTAGTATTCATAATATTTATAATGGACATTATCATAACGAAATTTTAATGTACTTACTAGTGAAATTATATACAAAAAACCATATCAGGTGAGAAGCACATATTTCAGTCTGTCAAATTCGAAAAACATAATTATTCTAAAAGTTAATACGAATTTCAGGAAAATTCATGTATTATGGCAGAACTACTGGCAGGGGTCCCGGAAAAAACGGATATAGGGTTTAGGCATGGCGAAAAACGCACAAAACCGTGGGAACGTAACTAAATCCTCGGGGCCAAAATTAAAAGGTTAGTCATAAAACATAAAAGAATTCAGGGGGTCGAGACATTTCTTCAAAATTAACTCAGCTGGAATCTTTTCAAGATGACGTAGGAGTGCTCATGTGCATGGAATACATATTATAATTAATAATAATTATAGCAATTATATAATAGTAAATATAAATATTTTCAAGAGTCCGGGTCCCAAAGTTTAAACAATTTTTCTCGAAACACTGTTTTTTGTCACTGCGACCGCAATTTGTTTTAATACGTATTAACCAATCGAGCTGAAATTTTTAACATTGCTTACAGTTGATAGTTATGTTACATAACTTTGAGCGACCTGGTAACGGCTTCTCTAGAACCTATTTATTCCAGAACTCATGAAATGGTTGTTTATCAAGTACATTCAGGGGTACCTACATCAGAGGCTCTTAACATTAAAAGTATATCGAACATAAACTGAGTTCTCAAGAGCATACCCACACTCTTATTTCTATTTCACACTATTTATGTAACGACTACAATCGCATTTGTCCCTACACAGCAGTTTTTTATTATATAATCTACACATCACAATACACGCACATCATAAACTACACTTACAAACTCACCGATGAATTTTAACTTTGCCAGCAAATGGTTATTTTTTAGGCATTTGGACGTGTGACTTATTATTATTAACGTAAGACCATCGTCGTCGACGACCCTTGTACTACGCCGCTGTATTGCGGCATGATTGGTCAACCCTACCCATTAGAATGTTTATGCAAACCATCTCACATTTTTTATGAAGTCATGTATTTCTCTATGACCGTATCAAAGAGCTCCAATTACTTAATATTATGTAATAAACTGCTCGTCAAAATTAGTGTAAAACTTTTTAGACTAGTGCCATTGCGTTCTGCGAGAGACTTGCTATTCGAATGTTTACCGAGTCGTTACCTTGTGACTTAAACGATTCGCCGTCCACACCCCAAAAACCAACCCCATGTCGAAATTTGAATTCGCAAGATTTTGACGGCAACTTCAGAGACCTACAGGATGAACTAAGAAGGACGCTGTCAGATAGAAACTCCATTTTGGCACACATTAATACCTCAATATGTTCTCTGTATTTGGTTGCTGTCCCATCTCTTCCAGACCCCGTAAGCAACCCCTTTGCATTTACGCTGGGTTTTACGTGGTTTGACCTCTGTTGGGCGAATCCATTGGTCCATTGAAGTCTAAAACTAACCTCTAGGCTACCGAAAATTAAAACCTCTCTCTAAACTCGAATAAAACGCAAATGGCACTAATCTAAAAAATGTTACGTTAATTTTGACAAGCAGTTTATTTGGAAGCGTTTTTTTCACTGCCTTTAAATTGATTTCGCCTAACCACGCGCAAGCTAAAGGCACTGGATGAGATTATGGAGTGGCACTTGACCCAAGACCAGTTTTCGAGGAATACCATAGCACCAAGTATTTCAAACGTTGCCACATGATTTGACAATTATTGTTTTCCTTCTACTGAATACATGTCAATGTAACTTGTCTGTATAGCACACAATTCATGGTGCCATTATTTCGTGGACTGCAGTTGCCTAATTTGGAGCAGTTGATTCCTCATTTGGACCAACTAAATAAAAGTGGTAAACACTTCAATACTTCTGAACAATTCTATACTTCTGAAAAAGTGTAATAATCCTGAAAAATCTCAGCGAATCATACCTACTCCTTGATAATGTGTTTCGCCTTTCTCTCAATTTTTAGTATCTAAACAGAAGACTAACTTTATAGAGGGTATATGTGGTAATTTTATTCTGTATGTCGAGTTTTTTTCAGTCATGTAGATACGGAGGATAAATGTACAATAAGTCATCAAAAAGGATTATTCATCACAATGTTCATTAGCAGTGTGCCTCATTTGATACATTTAGATTAGAAAGATACAAGATTCAATCAGTGACTTCTATAAAAAAAAATAGTTGTTTTTCTGAGATTATCTCAGGTTTACTGTGAAAAGAAAGATACAAAAGAATTTTAAAAACGAATTTTCTGAATTACTACAAAAAAAGAGTAGTGGTTTGATTGTTTGTAAGTAAGGATTTTAGTCGAAACTCTAAATTTAAATTAACAAGACAAATTAGATTTTCTAAAAGTACAAATAAGTTTCCGCAGTTCCGCCGTTTGACAAAAGTTAGCGCCACCAGTAAGGTATGGTTAAAATTGTCAGATGTAAACGTCATTATCGTAAGGTTGGACATCAGGCAACAACATAACCTTAAAATATTAGTGATTTTTTATCAGCATAATATATTCTTTTGTGTGCGAAAATGTCGAGTTTTGAGCCGAAGAAGCGTCATTTGCGGGAACTTTTGATTTACTTCTTCAATTTGAAGAAATCTGCAGCTGAGGCGTATCGATTGCTTGTAGAAGCATATGGTAAGGCTGTTTTAGAAGCATATGGTAAGGCTGACAAGAGAAGTTGTCGTGAGTGGTTTCAAAAGTTTAAGAACGGTGAATTTGACATCGAAGACAAAGAACGTAGCGGAAGGCCGAAAGTGTACGAAGACGCGGAATTGGAAGCTCAAACCGAACAAAACCATTACTGGAGCTGTTTACCGGACACAATTGATGATATTGAGTCGAGCACTCACGGAAAAGCGCGCCCACTACTACTCCAGACACGACAAAGTTATTTTCCTGCATGATAATGCTCGTCCATATGTTACGGCGCCGGTCAAAACCTATTTTGGAAACACTCAATTGGGTAGTTTTACCCCACCCGCCGTATTCACCAGACATTGCTCCTTCTGATTTCCACTTTCCACGGTTTCGATCGATGGCGCATGACCTGTGTGAGCAACACTTCACATCATATGAAGATACCAAAAATTGGGTCGATTCGTGAATAGCCTCAAGAGATGAAGCATTCCTCCGACGCAATATCCGTATGCTAATAGAAAGATGAGAAAAATGAGTGGCAAGCGATGGATAACACTTCGAATAAAACATTAGGTACCGTCCTTTCACAATAAATTCCCATTTTTTTTATTAAAAACGGCGAAACTTATTTGTATACCTTTTAATATGATGCGTAGGTACCTCGTCAGTTTCACAGTAAACTCAAGACCTGAAATACGGTGACTTAAACTTTTGTTCAAATAAATATACATCATAAAAATTTGGTATAAAAGTGCAAGTGTATAGGTAGAATTTAGTTTTAATCTTCTCCCTGAAGAGCCAACTGGTGGCGAAACGAGAAAAGAGTAGTTCGGTGTTTCGTGGAAAGCAGTTTTTTTTTTCTCCCCCGAAGGTCCCCCTACCAGGAGCACTCCATATGTTATATAGTTTATCTATAAAGGAGGCGTCAATCATGTAGAAAATAAAAGTAATAAATAACAATATACACATAATAAGCGTGGCTATTAATTATACTTGCTGCCATACAAAACGTTCGTCATAAACCGAACAGGAAGTACCTACTAAAATTTATTAAATCCTGTCTGCACCTGTTTAGCCGCATGTGTACCTCGTAAAAAAATTGCTACACGTGTAATATGTCACAACACGGGCTGTAAAAGTTTTACAAAGTTAAATGCATACTCCAAGTGACGTGGTAGATGTTCCAAATATTAATTTTAGTGCCAATCAATTAATACGTATTCATAATGATTTAAAATGTAATTAAAACTAAATGACCAAGTTGTAAATAAAGAATATAATAACAATACAATTGGTATATAATATGTATCACACGCACACAAAGTCAGAGAAAAACATTTCCATTCTACGTCTTTCAACGCACTGAGTTTTTCAACGCACTAGCAACAAAAATTCCTATAAAAAAAATTACATCGGGAACCAAATCATATACTTGACGAGCTTGTGACTGTAATGTTACAGGGATGATCTAACAATAACCCTAAGCCTCAGAAACCTTCAATCCTACAACACACATACTCAAAACCCATAACCTCAAAATCTATATATGTGGTCTGCAATTGCTAGAACGTAGCAAATGTTGAAGAAGTATGAATATAATTTAATTATGACCTTCAATTCCAGATACCTACATATCTTGAAATGAGGTTATGAATTTTCACAGCTATGAATTTCGAGGATATGGAGTTTCGAGGCTATAGGGTTGAGAGATGTGATTGGATCATATTAATTCCTCTTTATTAGGTTGCTGTATGCTAAATTACATAGGTCCTGTATATAGGGTTTTGGAGATTAATGGGTTTGAGATTGAGGTTATGGAATTTCAGAGCGATGAGATTTCGGGTCTATGATTTTGAGAGACCTGATTGGATCATATTCATAATTTATGTCCCAGATATCGCAGGACCTGCTTACCTATAAGATTTTTGAGATTAAGGGTTTGTAGGTTATGAAGTTGTAGCGACAAAGTTGAGAGTCATCACTGGACCATATTCATGCTTTATCATCATTTGCTGTGCTCTAGCAGTTGCAGAACACAGAATTTGAGGTTATGAGGTTTTGAGTATGTGGGTCATAGAGTTGAAGGTTTCTGAAGCTTAGGGTTATTGTTAGAACATCCCTGTAACATTACAGTCACCAGTTCATCAAGTATATGATATGGGGTCTGATTAAGTGTTTTTCATAGATTTTTGTTCCTAGGGGGAAAAACTGCGTTGTCAAAATCAGCGCGTTGAAAAACGTAGAAGGAATGGTCTCTGGCTTTGGGTTTGTGTGCCTGTGTAATCAAGCTACCGTGTAAAAGTGTTTTTGAGGTTAGAAAAAAAAACTAGCGATAAACGAGGACAACTGAGGTCTGTACCTAGTAAGTAGACCGGGTCTGTACTTCCGCGCACTAGAAAAACTTTTGTGATTCCATGTAATGTACTATTTCTTTTTTTTTTTATTTAAACATGGAATAAGGGTATAGGTATATTCTTCATTAATTATGATCGATTTTGTTCCCTTGTCAATAATAAATTTAAAAAATTACGCTCTATTAGAACGCCATTTTGAAACTAATAAGCCAAGTCAAACTTTCATGACTGGACAATTATTAAATTGTAGCCTGGATGAGGGAGACCAAAAAAAAGTAACTTATTTATGGGTGAACATCGGAATAAATTACATAAACAGGGTAAGACGTATAATTTCGAAGCCAGTTAAGAACTTCTGGAAAATAATTTTCCGCTGAATTGTCCGAAGTATAATTATTTTTCTTCCAATAGCGTACATGAATATTAATTCGTGGCAGTGGAGTAATTGAAAATCAATTGGGGAGCTACTCGAACAAAGAAATTTTTAATAATTAATGCCAGATTTCATATCGAAACTTCGGTTCCCTTCTGTAGGAATCAAAATTGAGGTGGTAATTGTAGCTTATTCTGGCTAGACATGATTGGACGTGTTCAATTTTCAATAAAGTAAATATTTTATTAATACATTCGTAGTTAATACATAACTACGACCTACATAATTAGTACGTATTTATTATTTTCAGGAATTTATTTATAGGTACATTTTAGAAATCATAATCAGCAGCTATTTTTCTATACCCTTTCGTCTTTACAATGTCTTCACTTCTTGGGTTTTATTTAAAAGATTTTTCAAAATTTCAAGCTTTCCGTCTAGTGATTAGATGTTACTTTGTCCTGTTCTCTGTTAACCGTTTCCCAGTAAATCATTCTCGTAATGAGTAGGTACATAAATAGTAGATACAACTGATTTTTGCTGGCCGAAATTTTATGTAATAATTATAACAGCTCTAATGTGCAAATTAAAAATTCGTAAAATATGTGTAATGATTGTAATTACAGTATCGTTTGTTTGAATTAAACATACAGAGTGCTTTTTAAGTTGGAGTTTTCCTTTTAACATAACATAGGACTTAAAGTAAGCGAATTTTTCAACTAAAATTTTCTCGAAATCTCAAAAATTAAGAACATAATGGTCATTTAAAATTAAAATCGAAAATCAAATACGTCCCTGTGCAAAAATGTTATTTAAATCTACTACGAGAAAAAGGAGCTAAAATCCTAACAAAAAGTGTAGAAATTAGTCATCACAGTAAAGCGTACAAATTTAGTCAACAGAAGTGTTTAAATGTTTTTTGTCTTTACCGATAACGCATGCACAATACGCTATTTCGGTTTTTACAGTGGTCCATGTTTACATTAATAACGAATTGCTATTAGTATACGGGGAGTGTCAAGTTGCTGCTGCAGTTATCTATGAGGTTACACGAAAAGTTTAGTATGTAAGACTGAAATGAACTCAGTGGAAGAATTACGCAAACGCATAGAAAACTCCGAGGAAATAATTGAAGGAAAGCGTTCGCTTCTGACGGCATGCGAAGAGTGGTGAATACGCCGAACAACAGTTTGTGTGAACGAATCTAATTATGACAATTTCGAACAGTTTCTTTAGGCAGGCCCGGACTCACAAATTAAGAGGTTTGAGTTGAATTAAGATTTTGCATCTCCGTTATCTTTGAGATTTCGAAAAAGTATTATTTGAAAAATAACTTGGTTTTCTTGTTAAAATGCTTAGATTTTTTGAGTTCTTAGTCATGTTAAAAGGAAAACTTCAAAAACACTATACTTATAGATGTGCTGTGTGAGTATAATGAAATGAGTGATACGGAAAACTGCTTAATAAGACAAAAAATAATTTTATTTAACGAGTAATTAAGATAAACAGTAAAAAGTATATTTAAGGAGCTCGTTTTTCGTAATCACCAGACATATTTTTTTTTACTTATATCTGATTCTTATTATATCGAGATCTGTAAAAGTTAGGTATTATTGGTAAAAGTTATAGTTTCAATTGTTATTTCCAGTCAGCATTTCGTTTTTAAGATTTTATAACAGCTTTCTCTTTAAGCAAAATGAAAAATTTGCAAAACGCACGAGGATATTTTTTTTATATTCAGTTGGTAATTGTAAAAAAATGTATTTCGGAAACATTTTGAAAGCCATTTCCAAGATCTTCTGGCGGGGCCCCCTGTTTTTCCCATGCCTCCTTACGAAAATGCGATTAGAAATTCCACCAGCCGCACAGTGGGGCCGATTCCCGAAAGCTGGCCAAAAGTCGAAAAATGAAGTTTTAATTTATGGGACCTGAAGTACATAGATGTATAGAGTAATGTTCAAAGAATATGTAACGGCTTTTTATAAGGGCTAATTAAGTATACATGGCAGATATAAGCCAGTACAAAAAGGACCTTCGGACGAGTAACAGCTCGAGTGTCCGAGCTCATGTTCAAGCGTCATATTCAAAAATTCTTAGAAAATCGTAGAGTTGATTTTTTTTAATTATACAAAATCGATGTTTTAAATGGAAAAATGTGGTTTATTATCGTATTTGTCAAAAATTATAACAAATAAATATAAATTAACAGTAACGCAATGTTTGAAGTGTAAAATAATGAAAATTTGTGTGCAATCGTTTCAGAAAAATAGAGAAAAGTTAAAACTCCCCCGCAGTGAAACAAATTTTAAAGTTTACGATAATATAATCGTGTAACAAAATTTGTAAAAATTAGCTGCCACTAGCTGCTACTGTGTTTTTAATGTACATTTGTAAGGTGCGTTGGGGGAAGTGCGTCTTTGGGGTAAAAGCGACTATGGTTTTAAAAATACAACTACTATCAGTTTAACGAATTTCTATACCGTAACTACGCCCCACCAATTTTGTCACCTGATGTTGATAAAACATAATTATTGTATTTACTTTATAAAAAAGTTTAAAGCTCCTAAGCGATTAAAGATCAACAGAGTTTGACAGGTTAACATTGCAGTAAAACGCTCTTGCCCCATAATAATTTATACATGTTTAGATGTGGTTATAACAACTCTAATCGCACTTACCCCAAATCATGGGTCATTTTTAATTTATCGCCATTTTTATACAAAGGTTTGATGACTCTTATTTTGAGAACTTTTGGAAAACACCCTGCATTAAAACAAGCATTTATTAAATATGTACGAGTAAGTGGCGGAGCAACCTCTGTAGATATTTCTTTTAAAGTTTCAGCACGGATATTATCTTTTTTAATTAACGTAAATTGTATGACAGTTACAGAAATGACTTCTCCAAATGCCGAAATTGAGTACCTATTTTTTGTTGTATTGTTTTTACCTACCGTGTCTTGACTGACACTACACGCCACTTATTGTGGTAGTCTGAACTTAATGCTTGTAGTGCACAAATTCCCACATCCGATCATGGGAAATGTCCGGATAAAAATTGCGATCCTATGAGTGTCCGCTGATGGAAGCTTTCACTATACCTACTCGTATACAGAACTGCTGCCTGAGAGAATGCCAAATATAGAATAACAGTAATCAACCGTAAGACATTTTTCAGCCAGATGGATCAATATAGATTTACTATATAATTTCACATTACTTAAACATGATTTGCGTGGAATATTACCACCAGGATTACACAGTTATGCATAATAATTACATATCCAGTGAATAAAATCGAAAATATACATTTGTGAACTTTTATTATCATTATATATTTAGTTGTGTAAATTCTACATATACGTGCGTTATGTATTCTTCAACTGAAGATACTGAACTGTTACTTATCATATATGTATATTTAAAATTAGTTTTTTTATGCTTTTTTAAACAGTTATTAATATAGAGACCAATGAATTAACATATATTAATATCTATACCTATTGGAAAAATAAATAATTTTGTGGCTTTATAATCCTGATGTATTTAAAGAAAAGATAAACTAGGCGAAACAACTACTTCATTACGAAATTAAGAATAAAAAAGGTTTTTTCCCTGTTAGGAGAAAATAGTTAAAAACCAAAATAAAGTAATCTAAAATAGTTTAGCTACAGGATCATAAAGAATAAAAGCAGTGTATAATCTAGATTAACCTATAACAGAGCTAAAAATAGAGCTAAAAGGAATGTATTTCTAAATTGATCCGAAAAAGATATGAAAACCTCGCAAAAGAAAAGAAAAGGAAAATAAACATTGTTTGTCATATTAAACTTTGAAAAAAAAATTTTTTTTTTAAATTCTAGGTATCATATATATATCATCAAATATCATATACCTTCTATAGACACACCTACTCATAATCAAACTTTTGAAAACCATCTGAAACCGGTGTATTAACTGTTAGATAAACAGAGAGAAGAAAATGAGAACAATATTCCATATCAAAGATAAAATGGTACTTAAAATACTTAGTTTTATTAAATAAGAGATATGTCGTACCAATTTTCATTGTTCGAATCGGGTGTTCAATTTTTTTTCCATTAAAAGGACATAAACATGTTATTTTAATGCCATTTTAAATTGTAAATGTCATTAAAAACGACAAACTTGTTGTTTGTAAACAGTGGCGCTACTATTTGAATATTACTATTTTTCACAATTCTGTGGATTATTTGACGATTTATTTTTAAGAAAACATTGACAATGATAACGACTAAAAATGGTTTTTAATTTATGTCAATATGGTTATCATAAAACAAGTTAAACATTACATAAGTTATTAAAGCTAGTTCAACTATTCACTAAAAAAACTAAAATATAGTAAGATATCTTGAAAAACGACGCATGGGACCCACTTCACTTTTGGGGCGATCTTTATACTCCTCATACAAAGGGGACTAGTAACACAATTTATAATTTAATATTTGAGTATATTTTTTTCATAATCTAAAAACAAATATAAGGAGAGTATTTTTTTTTTTTGTTAAAATTTTTTTTTTTTCCCAAGCTTTTTTGGATGGTTACAAATTTTTTTTTTCAAAAAATTTTTGTCTTTTTTTTTTTTTTTTTTTATGGAATTTTTTTAATTTTGATTTTTTTCCCAAAATTAAAATGGAATACTTTTTTGAAACAAAAATTTTGGGGGGGGGGCCCCCCCCCCCCCCCCCCCCCCCCCCCCCCCCCCCCCCCCCCTATTTATGTTTGTAGAATAAATTTTGGCTGAGGTTTTTTCACTATAAATTCTTTTTTATGTTTATGAAAAATAGAAGTAAGAAAAAAAGACACTAGTAACAATATGAATACTAATACTGAAGTAGGTAGTAGGTACTGAATTAATGTATGGAATATTTTTCTTTCCTTTATGAAAAATTTGGTTTTGATAACTGTATCAAAAGAGATTAAAAACAATTTTTAGTCGTTACCGCTGTTAATGTTTTCTTAAAAATAAATCGTCAAATAAACCATAGAATTGAGAAAAATCGAAAAATAATAAGTTGCTGATAATATTCAAATAGTACCGCCACTATTTACAAAAAAAAAAAACAAACAAGTTTGCTGTTTTCAATGGCATTTTCAATTTAGAATAGCATAGAAATAACATGACTTAATGCCATTTTAATGGTTGAATGAAAAAAATTGATATCGTTTTCAAAAATTTGTGCAACACCCTGTATTTAAACCCAATGAAAATTGGTACAACTCAGTTTACTATGGTCCTGAGTAAGAATCCGATGTCAATTATTTTCTAAAAAAATCACTAATGGTACTTCTTCATTTTTCGCATGAAAAAAAGAACTCCTAGTTGGCTATGACTTTACTACAAGGAAGGCGCAGAGCACGCATTCAATGTATTTTTGTGAGACTTATGCACTAAAAAAAAAGTTCATGAAAATCGGGCTACAAATAAAGATTCTAGAATTCTAGAAATGTGGATATACCTTAAATGGAACACGCTGTACTTTTTTTTAAAAATATTGCACTTCAAAATGGAGTCATTATTTATTTATATTTCGTCTCTTATTAAAATCGTTTCTGTCACTGATCAAACACAAACAAAATTACGCCCAGAAGCAATAAATATGAAATACACGAACACATACTTTTTTTATTTAATGGCATTCCCTGCTGCAGTGGAAATCGAATGCAGTCACGATAAGTTTTTATTACTAATTACATAGACAGCCATAATGATGATTGCTGTATGCAGATCGGACTAATAGTGCGACTAATTGCAGGCGACTATAAAAAAGTAATATTCACGGCACAAAGTAACTGTCCTCAAAGGCGTATTTAATACGCGTACCGCCTGAGTCACGACTATTGAAGCGATTAACGAGTAATTTTTTCTGGAAAAATGAACGCGCATACTGAGTAGCCACTCAGCAATAATAGTTACACATATTTACGCTTTTGTGATGCCTGATTTGAATTTATTCGCCGCTTTAGAGCAATTAGACACTTCCTTTGCACTCCACATATTTTCATCTGTATTATGTGCAGTGGCGAAGTGTCCATTAAGGGGGACTTATCTTGAGATGTCATTTTTTAGTTATTTTTGTATTATTTTTTTCGTGGGGGAAGTAATTAAAATTAACAAATGCGGTTTTTTGCGAATTATAGTTCAATAATTTTTGCATGAAAAAACATTTTTTTTAAATCAGAAAAATCCAAAATGGCGACCGCCAGAACATCGCAAATTGAAGGCCGCGAAAATTTCCGTCTAAACGGCTGACATTGTAGCACCCTCTATGTTGATTTGAAACAGAAATACAAAATATTTTCTTAATCAGTTGTGTTTTGGTCAGGGCAACGAGATATTTTTTTCGATTACTGCAAAATTACAAAAATGGCGGTAAATTTAAGAAAAATGTGTTTTTTACAATTTTTTTTACAAAAAAAAATTAATTAAAATCTTTTAAATATTTTTATCGAAAAACCGGATCGTCACACCCTGGAGAAAGGTTTTTGACGCATTCGTGCAAAATTACGCAAGTCGATAGCTTAATTACAGTGGCCGCTAGAATGTCAGCCATTTTTATAAACGTGATTCTGAGAAAAACGCGTTTAAAGTTTAAAATGTGAATTATTCAAAGGGGCTTATATTTACTGTCAGTCTGCAATGCCTGGTCCGGAAAGATATCTCTCCTGACACACAAAAATGAAAAAAAAATCGATTTTTTCAAATGTATCAAGGTAGAAGTCCCCAAGTAAGGGGACTAGGGAGGGTTGAAATTTCGAAAAAATCGATTTTTTGGTTTTTTGCATATTCCGATACTGTGATCCTTTAGGAATATCTTCCCGTTTGTTTTTTTGAAAAATTCCCAAAATTGAGGTCAAGTCAGCGTAAAATGTAGTGTCGCGCGCGGCCGGCCGAACGCAGATATTCGCGCGGTCGGTCCCGACCGAACGGTCTGAGCATTATTCTAATTTCTAGGGTTCTCTATGCAATATGGAGAGTAGAATTAAATTTTAATTTATAACGACACACTAAATACGACCTAATAATAAAGTCGCAACGTTTCTGTTTCCGTACGACTGTTCTAACACAAATATTGTACCGAAACTTTGAATGCGATTTTCTCGAAACTACATTTTTTGATGATTTACCACGATATCTCGAGAAGCCGCGAAATATAACGAAATAATTTGAAATTTATACAGGAGTTGTTGTTGTATAAAACACTATGACTTGAATGAATTATACCTAAAATCAGATTGAAAAAAAAATATTGCTACAATTTTATAATAACAAATATCTCGAATTTTTCCAATTTTTTTTGTTTTCTGGGCGCCATTTTGTTAATTTTATTTTTGTTTTTAATTTGTTAGGTATAATCAATTAGAGGGAAGCCTAAGGAGAAGAAATATTGTTAGAATTTTCCAAAAACTTTATCCATTCGACTGGAATCGTGGTAAAACCGTGGATTCGACAGTTTTCCTTATTACATTGGGACGCCGATATTGTTCTGGGAATGACTTTCAATGAATTTTCTCATTTTATAATGTTATAATTAATACCCTTAACAATAAAAAAGTTTTATATTTATTCGCGGCCTTGTTATAAACCATTAAACACGAGCCAATTTTTGCATTTTCAACCCTCCCTAGTCCCCTTAAGGCGTAAGGCGCAGCCTACTACAGAATTTAGACTATAGACGTCTTATTTTTTTATTGGCGCTTACCGAGCTTGCTAGATTTTGATGCAGAAAGATTTACTCTGCACAATTTCTTGCATTACACAGTATTTAATTCACTGAGTCATGCAAGAAACTGCATAGAAAAAATTGCAGCACCAAATTGCATAACTAGAAATCCGTTTTAATATATATACGAGGTGTGGCTATTAAATATAACCGAACTGATGCTGCTACCAGCGCGCTGCGAGCGTGTCGCGAAAAGTTTAAACAGAACTGTGTCTAGTGATACTTTCCCCACCCTGAGCTCGCTGGACAAGCCAGTGGGTCGCTCAGTTTGACTGTAGCAGTCATTTGAATTAGTCTACGCATCAGTGACGCGTCGAAAAAATTATACCTAAGTGTTGAGATGGAGCAACGGGTTAATCTCAAGTTTCTTGTTAAACTATTGCAGAAGCTTATGCAATGTTAAAATAAGTGTACGGGAATGAATGTTTATCCCGCACACAAGTTTTTGAATGGTTTAAACGGTTTAAAGAGGGACGTGAAACGACCGAAGACGATCCACGCCCCTGACGGCCCTCAACATCAAAAACGGACGAAAATGTTGAAAAAATTGATAAATTAATCCGCGAAGATCGTCGTCTAAGCATCCGAAGGCTTGCTGAAATAACAGGAATCGACAAAGAATGTGTTCACTAGATTTTGCATGAATCGTTCAACATGCGCAAAGTTTGCGCAAAAATGGTGCCTAAACTGAGGACTTTGTTCGGGAGTGAGGACTCCCGAACAAAGGGAATCAAGAATGAACATTTGCGCTGATATTCTACACAACATTGACACTGATTCAGACTTGTCAGACACGGTGGCACTGAAGGGGACAAGATTCGAAAGTGTGGAAGCGGTTAAAGCATAAGCGACGGAGGTTCTGAACCAGCTGATAGAAGCGGACTTCCAGCACTGCTTTCAATTATGGAAAAGTCGTATGTGTAGAAATAGCGGTGTAGAAATCGCCAAGGGGAGTACCTTAAGGCGAAAAAGTTGCTACTGTAATTAGTAACGAATAAAAAGTGTTATAACAGCAGTTCGGTTATTAAATTAATAGCCACATCTCGTAAATATTTTCTATTCATATTTGCAATGAATCTGAAGATCTAAACGCCGGCAACCGGCAGTGCATCTTCGCGCTGCGGGTAGTCAGCGTGTTATTTTTCTGCAGCATTTCAGCACAGCTTAGGCTGACGGTCCAACGACTTTTTTCTAACAGACTTCAAATCAAGGTTATAAAAAAAGGTTAAGATGTAGGATCTATTGTTATTTAATAGGTAGGGTCTAATTTTAGTTGGATTATGTACGTGGTAGGTACGAATCTACTTATTTATGTAAATTGCTGTAAAACCCTAATTATCACGTTTCGGCATGTACCGTTTGTATATTTATGTAAATACGTGGTACAGCCTATTTGATTTCTGTTAAAGACACCCGCATAATAGTTTGGTTTTCCCAAATTGACCTGCGGTTGGGATTTCCCCTAATTCAGTTTACAACTGTATATTGGAGACTGGTTTCGGGGAACCTACCTGGTATGTGGCTGATTGTTGGTTGGAAAACTGAACGTAAAATCCCTAATTTTACGTTCAGTTTTGTACAGAGTCTCGACAGTTCATCTTTACCGTTCACCGGCTCCACACCGGAGTCTATCTCCGCGATTTACCGGACTTCTCCGGTCTTTCATATCTTGTAAATATGTAAATAAATCACTGTACATATAGCCGACTAAAGTGCTTTACTTACCACAACACCCATCGCCATAAAGACTTTTATGGCCATCATGGAGTGTGACCCTGAATCTTTTGTATCTAAATGTAGAGTTTTCGAGTATTTAAGTGTATTTAGGTGTTTCAACTGCGGTGGCTTTGACCATCATGCTGTCAACTGTAAAAATCAAAGAATATGCCTAAATTGTACCACAGTAGGTTACCAGAAAATTGTGTCAATAATTCCCTCAAATGCCTAAATTGTATCGAGGTAAACCAAAAACTTAAAATTGGCATTGATGTTAACCACTTTGTTAACCATTGACGCCACAACAGTGGCGTCTTACGTCGTTCGTGTGATTGACACTGTATATTAACTACAGTATATTGTGTCAGTATATATCAACTCTTCAATATCTATTGTGTTAAAAATGACTAGCCTCTTGTCTAATTTAGAACAGCCTACCCTTAGCTTAAACCTACGCTTCGCCACTGATTATATCTGTAGTTAATATATGTTTTAGCTATTTAAGATTTAACATGGCAATAAACTTATAGTGCAATAAACAAATAGTGAAACCTCATCCGCAGAGTCATCGGAGATAAAATGAAAATCGCATTTTTTTTTGTAGTTTAACAATGTCAGTGGCGGGGATGATATATATTATAATAGTTTGTTAACATTAACAGAAGATAGGCGCTACCAAATGTTTCTATCACGTCACGTTTTTGAGGTACATGTCAATAAAATTTTCAACCTACCTTCAGTTGACACATCTTGGTAAAAGTTGCCGTTATTTATCTGTGTTTTTAGAGAATTTCCCAAGGTTAAGGAATTTTGAGGAAGTTTTGCCACATTGCACAAGAGACTGTCGGGAGTGACTCACTAAATCTCAACCTTCAATTTATTCAGACAACAGAGATACCTCTATTTGGAGCATATCCTTAATGATTGTCCCACAACAAGTTTGAAGGCTCCATAACGAAAATCAATATCCGTCGCTTGCTTATTCGGTTATGTCAAAAGAAACATGAACATATGTAGTCCATACAGAGAGAGTATTACAAAATATAAAACTTTTCAGTGGACTGAAGTGTGTGCAGACCTGAAAGTTGAGGCCATATTACTTGGAGGGGGTTCAGTAAGTACTGTTCTTTTATCTGTATGTGAGATAGTAGAGCTACTGATAAACACTACTTGGTAAAAAGGTTGGCCAAAATGGGCAGAATTTTTGTGACGCAAAGCGTACATGACGAATGTGCCTTTAATTGATCCAAAATGAGTCATTCTTGCTCCACTACATGTTGAATTATGTTTGTTCAAGAATTTTCTGGAGGCAATAAATGTTCTTTTGTACCTTAAGTTGATTTTCACGAAATTAAGTGAAGCAAAATTAAAAGAAGGGATCACAAACATGTCAGTTTCAGTTAACAAAAAAAACAAAATTTCGACCGAAGCCTGTATATCTCTGAAAACTGTTGTAAAGGCTTGTTAAGAAACCGAACAGCAGCAAATGCGAAAATTGTAATCAATAATAATTTGTTACATGCCTACAAAGATTGTTGGAATGCAACTAAGTTAGACAATATATAGTTTTAACCATACTAAGTATTTCAAAGAATAATTATTATATTTTTTTCCATATTTAACAAAAATTAACAGAATTTAACAAACAAATAACAGACGCATCCAAGATGTAGAGAAAAAAAACACAACTTTCTTTAAAGCTACTTTTCAAAGCCTTTGAATAAACCAAGAGAGATGTACTTAATGTCCTCGGGGCAGAGATACCGTAAGTCCTAAAGCCGAAGCGAAGGATATCGTGTAAGGAGTCAACCAACAAATCTATTTGGGCGGTCGCAATACGGTTCAATTTTTTTTACGAGCAAGTAGCGCGTATAATATCAATTAGGCGCAGCTCTGACGCAGTATTAATTGTTTAAAATATCACGCCATGCCGGTTCGGCTATACCTGCGGCCCGAACGGCAGTTTGCGGCATCCTGTTCTGGCTATTTATTAAGTTAAATCCTATAATTTTTACGCGTTCTACATGCCGTTTAACACGAAATACCGAATAGGATCATGGGAAAGTCCGTTTATCTACAAAAAAGGTAATAATAGCTTCGACACGCCGTAATGACAATATTAGAGAAATGAACGTAATGAGGCTGTTATCAAATTACACGACAAAATCGCCTGAGAATATCGCTTAGGGGAAAGTGGGGCAAAACAGTTATCGAAGAATAATATTCCTTTAAATTTGATAAACTTGTGGGATTATCGGTCAGTTTATAAAAACAACGGTTTTTGTTTTTCTTTTGTTTTGCTTTTCCTTTAAACGTTTAAGAGATTCTAATAATACAATAGGAGTATGTTTCTCCTTCATTTTTATAGATTAATAATGTTTTTTTTCTTTATTGGTCATTATTATTATTTTAAACATAGCTGTGTGCGCAAATAGAAGGCATATTTAAATTTAATTTAACCAAATCAAACACGTATTTCTTTATAATAGAATATTATACGGATTGAGTTTATCAGATCGACATTAAATGGGCCGGCTCAAAATCAACAAGGTTGACTCAGTGTTAAACATTCAAATAAAAAGAATACGAGTATACCTACTCAATACCTACTCAATAAAGGGATAGAATAACATGTAAGAATTAAGGGGGAAATACAATTAGAGTATCCAAATGTTTTTACCTAAAAAAGATAGTAACTGTATCGTAGAATATGCATGCAAAGTTTTAAAATTAAATTCAAAGTCCTCCTATTTTTTTGTCGTTCTTCGAGGAGAGAGCGTAGTACGATTTCGGCGCTGTCGACCCAGGGGACCTTCTGTCTACTGTATCCTTTTTAAAAAATACCCTGGGACGGATTTAGGCATATACCTTTTATTAATATACCGGATTTATATACCGGAGTTTTATGAAGAAGCTGAAGGCCTACTGTATGCCCCTGGCATCGATGATTAAGGCGTAAGTATCATATTCAGGTAGATCAAATTTTAAACGCGATTTTCTCGAAACAGCATTTTCAAAGCATGTGTTGAAAATAATTTAAAAACGATTCAACCGATTTAGTGTGAATCTTTAAGGATTTCTTTTTTTTGATATCAACTTCTAGTTAAACAAGAATTTTGAATTGGAGTGGAGGAAAAGTTTACCGCCATTTTGATTGAAAAAAATGTTTTTTTGGTATACTTTATTGTTTATTTAATAAGTCTACAAAGTTTGATGATGATTAAAAAAATCTTGTTTTTTTTGACCTGTCTAATTGTATCTACCCCCTTAAATACAAAAATTAGAAGTATACTAGTATTTTTATACGTACTGAACATCTAAAATTTCTATCAATTTAAAATTTACTAATTTAGAAGTTACCATAAACACACAGAAACTGTCATAGCAACTAATTAATTGTCAAAAATTTTAATTAATATCTAAGACTGCAAAATACAAAACGATTCCGTCGACGTGGTCTCTGTTTGTAGCCCGCGAGTTAGAATCTTCTCGCTTTAGTCAACATTTATTACAAATTTTGTGGTAATGCAATAATTATTCATTACTATTTCCGTCCTTCACTTGTTTATAACTTTTGTTAAACACACAAAATATTTAACTCAACTTCGCTAAATTTCCACACATTATTATTCCATTTAACCCTCACCGCGTGCCTTTCGCCAACCATGTTGGCATCATCGAGATACGACTTAAACTTTTCGTCATCAGGAGGATTGTGGTTTTAATTAACATTAACGTCTGTGAAATGTGTCTGTTTAAAGCTGGGACACCCTGTACAAACAAACCTAAACGCTGAGTTTATAACTAATGATAACAGTCTCATCCAGTGCGTGCTCAATATTCATATTCCAATACATACGTAATATGAGATAATACAGTTGAGATCCAATACTAAATTTAAAAAAAATAATCTATACCACGAATAAATTTTGATCTTGACCATTGTGATGCTCCCCTCTTCCCCTACCTTATTGGCTCAATTATTTGGATGAAGGACTTCGGTTTACTTTAATGTGCAGGTACTTATTTATTCCACTGGGTCTTGGAACGGTAACTCATAATTTAGTTAATCGGTTAGAATGGATAAAAATATTACTAACTACAAGTACTGTCATTATCTAATTACATTACTTAAAATAGTACATTATTTGTTTTTCACCTCACTGCTCAGGAAGTACCGTCAGCCTGATATGGTTAACAGTCACTAATTTTATATTAAATACTTATAAAAAAAAAAAAAAAAATTTCTTGAAATTTTCCACAAAACACCCATCTCCCCCCCCCCCCCCCCCCCCCCTTTCCCCCCCCCAACAAAATACCCCTTAAGATTAAAACTTTTCCCTTTTTATCCCCCCCCTTGGTGCCAACCCCGCTTCAAAAAATGTATTAGCCTGGAGGTTTTTTGGTAATTCCCCCCAAATTTCCTTTTTTTCCCTCTCCCTCCCCCCCCCAGAAATACTTATTTTATATTGACCATAACACACTGGGTTTGGGTATATATTTGTGTGCAGTTATGACTCTTGTGGGTGGATTGAAATTCGGACAGCCTAATATTGAACAGTAACGATTGGTTTACTTTTTATGGCCCAGTACTATACTATTAGTTAGACCAATTAAGCGTTCGACTAGCGGTTTAACCATACAAACGTGTATTTCTTGGCCCTGGTTAGATTAACCAATGTTACCGGTTAAGTCTTTTTTAGTTTCAGCTGATTAACTCGGTTTTCCTTTTTCTTCACTTTTTTTTTTTGTCCTATCTATTTTTTTTTATAAATTTAATTTACACATGGACCGGTTAAGTCTTTGTTTAAGATTGGTCAATGTTGACTGAGGCTTGATTAACTCGGTTATTCACTATTTTACTATACAACAGTTTTTTGTAGTTATTAAGTACCTAATCATATTTTTTCATTTGTTATAAATGTATTTACACATGGACCCATTTTCAAGACTTGTTTAAGGATGAGGACGAAGAAATTGTCGATTTTTTAGCAAATATGAAAACCTGGACTAAGTGGTGGCTGATGGGAAATGAAATTCTCGTATTTTCGTAAGGAAGCATGAAACCTACATTATATTTTAGATTCTGATTACTAGACCTAAACTAGAAGGCTGTAACAGCAAAAAAAACTTTAAATGAAGGTGAAAAATTTAATATATCTTCCCTACCAGATAAACTTTGAAACTGCTGCAAAATAGTTGCATTTTTTTTTCACAATTATCAAGTGGATATAAAAACTTTTTATTATTGTGCTTATTGCAAAATTTGTTTTCTTCCCATTTTGCTTGAAGAGACTGATACTATTGTAATATCCAAAAACGTAATGCACGGGTGAAATAACAATCCAAATTATCATTTAACTTTTACAGACATTGTTACTGCAGCTTTTTACTTTAGTCTCAAAAACTCACACCCTAAAATACGAGAACTTCAAATTCCACTAACCGCCACTGCTACACTGTAAGGGAACATCCTGTTCACATTGAGGAATAGAACGATAACATTTTTTTTATCTTTTCAGATTCTCAAAAAATGTCTTAAAGTATGGAACAATATTAAAAGAGAAAGAAATAAAAATTCCTCATTTCTGTGTTTCATTTTCCTGTTTAACAAAAAAGCTAATTATTTAAGTTTATCTTGAAATATAGTATAGAAAACAAAACGAATTATTCCTTCTAGTCACATTTCTAGTGTGACTAGTTCTAATTATCTTGACATTTTCTTCATCCACTTTCCAATTCCATTTTCAAATTCATCCATGCAATGATTTTTAAATCACATTTTTGAGGTTAAAATCGCCGTCAATTGTCAAATAATTACGACTATGTTCATATTAAATGCATAAAGTACCACCACAAATTTAAACCACATCACATTTATTAACAGATGGTTAGTACTCGCAAGTAGTACACATTCTGTTAACTGCTACTTACCTTTTATGATTATAGAAACCAATGATTACTTAACCATATAAATAATCAGTTGTAAAAAAACCGGACCTAATTCTCGTATCTACATAACGGAGCATGGGACCCACATCAGGTTTTAACGAATTTCATTCTACATACACACCTCATATTAAAATATAGGGTAGGCCATCAGATGGTTTCTTGTTAAAATTGCTATTAAAACTACATCGTTGAGTATTTTTTAAATGATTGTTGCTTTATTCAAGAAAGTATGCCTTCCCATTATTTATGAAAAACAATTTCAGTTAAATGGCCGCCGCGACTGGCTTTGCACTTCATTCTTTTCACCCAATATTGCAGTACATTTTCGATTATTTATGGCTCTATTGCACGAATAACTCGATTGATGTTTTCCTTTAGTGCGTCAATTGTTTGTGGATCGTTGGAGTAACAACGGTTCTTAACATGTCCCCATAAAAAATAGTCCAACGGTGTTAAATCGCAGCTGCGCGATGGCCAATTAATGTCTCCAAAACGGCTGATAACACGGTTACCGAATTTAATGTGCAAAAGATCGATTGTTTCACGGTCCTACATGTTGCTCCATCCTGCTGGAAACAAAGCTCGTCCAAGAAATCGTCCAATCGCGGCCACAAAAAATCAGTTAACATGTCTCTGTAACGCATTCCATTTATTGTAACGCTCTTACCAACTCCATTTTGAAAGAAGTACGAACCAATGATAAAACCACCACTCCAAAACCCACACCAAACTTGCCAAAACCACTCCAAAACCCAGCTCACTCTTGCAGGATGCATTGGCTTCTCTTTGACTACGTGTGGATTTTCGGAACCCCAGATCCTACAGTTCTGTTTATAAAAATCGTATGTGGGTCTGTTGTTAAGGTAGTATTCTTACAATATAGTATTTGTACTGTAGAGACGATTCTTCATAGCTACTTATTCTAAAATCTGATAAGTAGCGCCATGGTCAAGTTTTTCACAACATTTTATTGAAAAGGCAGGACAACGTAATTTTGATATTTCTTACGATTACACCAAAATGTGGAACAAAATTCTAACAAATACATCAACCTGGCACACCTTTTGACATTTTTTTATCACATCTTCGCATATCTGCTGCTAAATTTCGCTAATAAAGTGTCGAATATAGTTTTTAATTTGTTGGAAGTTTATTTGAGTATGCTTGAGATTTCACAAAACCAAATGGAAAAAAATCACAGGGAATCATATCAATCCGTAACTCGCTGGCACGCTGGAAAATTGTATGTAATTTACCAACAGTTTCTACATAATATTAGATCCCCCATATTTAGGCCTTAACAACAGAAACGCGTTGTTTTAAAATGTACCTCTCCAGGACTTATAAAACCGGAATGTGTTTACACTAAGGCACTCATAACACAGGTCTACAAAAAAAAAGTTCTGTCTGCAATCAGACCCATCATTTCCTATGTATTTTGATGCACTGAAACCAAATTTGGCAAAAAAAAAATTCTACCGCATCAGTTTTTTTCTACACCCCCATATAACCCTCATAAACTCTAATACAGGAAATTTTTCGTAAAGATTTCTTTAACTATTTTTTATGACCTTAATTTTGTTTTTTTTTTGGGTCGCTGATCACGAATCTGAAGTCAAGAATAAATTTCATCTTTAAGAATTTGCAACAGACAGTTGTCAAATTTCACCAAAAAAGTAAAAAATTGATATAAAATGCATATTCCTACGTTTTTAGGATACTCATTACTATTTTGTTGTAGATGTTGTTATATTTGTGAAGGAGCTACTTAGATCTTTTTATTTATATCTATTTTGTTCTTTTTCTTGTTTTGGTTTTTGTAACTGTTATACCGGGTGGACCATTTTAACCTTTAATAGGAAATAACTCGGCCGGTAAGCGAAAAAATAAAAAAAAGTTGTATACAGAAGTTTTTGGGGCAAGGACGGGGAAGTACGACCGTAACCTTTTTGACCTCGACGTTGACCTTGAGGGTAATTTGAAGGTCAAAACAACTTTTTCAAATGGAAACAACTATTTTTGACCCCGGGTTTGAAAAGAGTGGCAAATGTTACGTCCAAAATGGTACTTGTCAACAAAGTCATGGCAAGGTCGAATAAAAGTAAAATTTTCGAACATTGTTAAATACCGAGGGCTAGCTCGGGATAGAGATTGGAAACAGTACAATTTTTCTGATTAAAGTTGTCAGGGTCGAATAAGGTCACTTCCTGATACCAATGACCTTGACGTTAAACATTTCAAATCAGAGGTCAAAAGTAGGGTTTCACGATTGATAAATCACTTTGAAATTGAAATAACCTTAAAAACCGACAAATTTTACTGTTTCCAATCTCTATCCCGAGCTAGCCCTCGTTATTTAACAATTTTCGAAAATTTTACTTTTATTCAACCTTGCCATGACCTTGTTGACAAGAACCATTTTGGACGTAATATTTGCCGCTCTTTTCAAATCCGGGGTCAAAAATAGTTGTTTCCATTTGAAAAAGTTATTTTGACCTTCAAATAACCCTCAAGGTCAACGTCGAGGTCAAAAAGGTTACGGTCGTACTTCCCCCTCCTTGCCCACAACTTCTGTATACAACTTAATGTAGTTTTCACATATAGCAAGTTAATTCCTATTAAAGGTTAAAATGGTCCACCAGGTATAACAGTTACAAAAAACCAAAACAAGAAAAAGAACAAAATAGATATAAATAAAAAAGACTAAGTAGCTCCTTCACAAATATAACAACATCTACAACAAAATAGTAATGAGCATCTTAAAAAACGTAGGAATATGCATTTAATATCAACTTTATAATTTTTAGTGAAATTTGACAGCTGTCATTAAGTCGAAATTTAGTCTTGACTTCAGATTCGTGATCAGCGACCCAAAAAACCAAAATAAAGACCATAAAAAAAATTAAAGAAATTTTTTCGAAAAATTTCCTCTATTAGAGTTTATGAGGGTTGTAAGGAGGCGTATATGATACGGTAGAAATTTTTTTGCCAAATTTGGTTTCAGTGCATCAAAATACATAGGAAATGATGGGTCCGATTGCAAAGACAGAACTTTTTTTTTGTAGACCTGTGTAACTTTGCTCAGAATAAGAATGCGGCGATATTTAAATCCGACGTATTTATTGGATTGGACACCTTTTAAAAAACTAAAAAAATTGGTATAAAAACCCTCTCCACTAGAATACCCCCGTAAACTAAGATACTTCCGTAAATAAAGTACTATCATTTACCACGTCTAATTTTCCATATCCGGTTCTCAGTCATGGAAACCCCGAGTGCAGATCAAAATACGCCGTTTACCTGAAATTCCAAACGTTTCTTCAAACCGGCACCTATTTTACAATCACCCACACTCAGAATACGTACGACACTTACATAATATCTCACCCGCTTTCCGACTTATTACCATACACGTCAACTTTTGGAACCGTACTGAAAAGTCGCGTAACGGCATTACGTTACGCAAACAAGAAAATTGAACCCCCTATATTATCGCACTAATTATTATTATCCACACCCTCTGCGAAGTCCCTTCCAGGGAGAGACAGTTAATAATTCGTCTATTTCCGGTGTGATTTGACAGGTATACGGTGTTCCGGTGTCTAAACAGATGTACTCATTAGGGCGGGCCTTATCTTGATCGAAGATATTACGACAAGAATGTCATCATATTTAAATTAGCAAAAACGAATATTATAAATTTTTCAGATGGTAGATTACAGCCACATGGTGGTGGCCGCCACCCCACTGTACAGTCCCTATATAGACGGTATTTAATCGTCGCTATTAGCATTTTCGAGTGGGGATATCAACATATATTTATCTGCTATCGCGTTGTTTTTAATGGGGTGTTTAATTGTCTGTATTATATTATTTGAATATCTTCTTCGGCACATCATTCAAATCGGTTCGTTTCCTGTGTATTTTATTAGGAGGTAATTATTTCGTATGTATTTATACACGCCCGTTAAACGGCCAAGGAATATATTAATATAATAAAGATTTTTACCCGCTTGATAACAAGCGTTTATTAATATTTATTGTATAGTCTCGTGTTGAAAGGATGGAAAAATAAACCCACAACATTTTAAAGTCACCGTTTTGGGGATATTCAACTGTTTTTGAAAAATATCCCGATAAGAGATATTTCTAAATAGCATCTGAACCAAAAAAGTTAGAGACTGTGCGGTGATTTTTTTTTTGTATTTTTTTATACGAGGTGTGTAAGTTAAGTAATGAGACTGGCAAAGTAGCTCCCAATCTAGCAACACTGCGGAAACGGGACTTGAAAGGGCGGTAGGTTAATATGTATTGTACCTTCAGTACAAGTTTGAATTTGTTAGAGTTATTTGTTTGTCCTTTGTGACTGTCTTCGTAAGCCAATTTTTTCTAGTGCGTTTTAAAAATCTGTGACATTAATTTTGAGTAACGGTGTGCTATTAGGTTTTGCTTCAGACTTGGACACAGCGGAACGGATACTTTTGCAAAACTTCAACACGCCTACGGAGATAGTGTTTTTTCAAGAGCCCAGATTTTTAGTTGGTTTGAGGCATTCTCAGAAGAAAGAGAGTCGATTGAAGATGAACCACGCAGCGGAAGGCCTTCATCTTCATGAACCGATGAAAATGTCGATGTCGAAGAATGATCGGCGAAGAATTCAATTTGAATCACACCACTATTCATTAGATTTTATTACTCCAAAAAATCTTTTGCGGGAACAAAAGGACATCAGGAGAGAAAGGTATCTTGAATTCTTGGAATCGATTGAAAATGAACGCCATTTTATGGAACGTGTCATTACTGATGATGAGACTTGGGTGTTTGAGTACGACCCCGAAACAAAGCACCAAAGCGTGGAGTGGCACACTTCAAGTTCTCCAAGACCCAAAAAAGCAAGAATGAGCAAGTCGAAGATCAAATGCATGCTGATTTGCTATTTTGATAGCCATGGAATTGTTCACAAAGTAAAAACAGTAAAAACATTCCTCAGTGTGTTGATGCTCAGCCTCCTTATTCGCCTGACTTGAGTCCTTGTGATTTTTTTCTCTTCCTGAGATTGAAAAATCACCTCAAGGGACGTCATTTTGGTACCATAGGAAACATTTGAGCGGCTGTAACCGACTGTAGCTGAAGGCTATTCCAGTATATAAGTTCCAGCACTGCTATAAGAAATGTAGGAACTGTCTCCAGCTAATTTCAGGAAGTTATTTTGAAGGACACAATACTGAATTGTAATTCTATTCGAAAAAAAATTCTCCTTAATTTACACACCTCTTATATTTTATTTTTATTTTTATTATTGTTATATAATTTTATTATTTCCATTTTGTTTCGTTCTTAGTACGTTTTCTTCCATTGTTGTATCAGTAAATGCTATAAATAATATTGTCAAAGCCTATTTTCGTTAAAAGTATTAGAGCTTGTAGAAATTACTGATTTTTGAAAATTTGGACTTCAGCTAATAGGCTTATATGGCGGACTTGAAAATATTATCAAGAAGGCTGCACTTCCGGTTATACCAGAACTCGGCATCAACTTATTTTAAACGGAATGGTACATTTTCTAGTGCATATTTCGATTATACACGTTATTTTAGATAGATTTTCATGAGATTTCCGTACACCTATATTTTCCCTTTTTAAGTTATTTTTGTTTTGTTCATTAGCGCCATAATAAGTATTTGAAACTGTTTGTAATGGCCATTTTAAAAAAAATTAGTATCAGGATTAGCACTGTGGTTAGTAGAACCCAAAATCTATGCAACAGTACTTTTATTATTTCTCAATTATGTACAGGGTGTTCAAAATAGAACTACCATTTAGCCCAACTTCAAACAATCCAAACTTAAATTATGTAAATACAGTGACCCATATTTTACTTCACATTTTAAAGAGGAATGAAATTCTTCATCAATCTATAATAGCCTTCCCTATATTAATATTTAATAGTTGTTGTAGTTATTTAGCATCTTTTTTTAATCCACTTGTAACTTTTAATAAACCATTTGACTTTTCAATAGTATGCAACAATTGTGCTAGTGTTACTGTTACTGTTCTTTTTAATCAATAGTATATTTGTGTCATCTTCGAGTCAATCGAGTTGTATATGGAGCTTTCTGTATTCATCAACACGAAAATAAGAATATCCAAACATAGATATTAATTTATTATTCACTTGATGCTTGGAACAAAACGGAAGTGACACTATGACTAAACTTATTAACTAGGTACCTTTATTATTTTATTAGATGTTATTTAAACATATATTTGAGTGCTGTCATCGTGTTGAAAAATGTACAGATATACAGAGTGTTCTAATTAAAATAACGAAGTTGTTTAACGATCACATGAAATAGGGCACCCTGAATGATCAGAAATATTTTACAACTATGCATCGTATACTTTTGATCAACTTTTTTGAAGATTGTTTTTCTTAATTTACAATTTTTCTTAAATGAACAGAGTTATGGAAAAACCACCTTAGTCGGAACAACCGGTATATTACCATTAAATGATATCAATAAAATGTCATTACATTATTTACAATAATAAAAATACATAATAAGAAAGTTAAACAAAAGCATAACAATTCGAAAGAAAGAGTTAACATGCAATTTCCAAAAAAAAAAAAGTAAAATGGTAATTTCATTACCGAACATACAGATTTCCAAATTTATATTCCCCTACTTATAAAACAAAACTAAATTTGCATTCCATACTATTTTTTGTCCATTTAGAAATATGTACGTATATTATTTTTTTAGAAGCATCATTAATAACAATTTTATTATAGACTAAAACAAAGAAAAATGTTATTTCGAGTTCAACACGTTGACCTCGTGCGTGACGTCGATGTATAATATAAATAATACTCGTATTATTTTTTAAATTTATTATAACAATGTTCAGTTTTGATATCTTAGGGTGGCTAAAAACAAAGAACTTCGAATTATTTATGGAAAAGGTTGAATACTTATGCATATTATTTTGCATAAAGTTGCTTTATGTTACTCGTGACCTCTAATTTTGTAATTAAAAACTATAAACAAACATTAATCCAAAAAAAATTGGAAGGTTGATGTTAAATGCCTTGTGTGAATAAATAAAAAATGCAGATTCAGTGACTCTCATGCTTTGTGGCCATGGAGTCTCATCAGAACATCAAGTTTATCAACTTATCTCAATCAATATCAATAATTGTGTGGTGTTCTTTGAGAAGAAAAAATGCTATACCTACAGTTTTACATCCATCCAAAAAACTACCTAACATTTAAAAAAAATAATTCCAGTTAGAAAATAATAAATATCGGTTATCAAATTTCTTTTTTAGAAAATATTTAGTGTAGATGTATGTATATACAGAGTGTCTACTTTTATTTATGTACAAATCCATATAATCCTCATTTTTCAAGATCGATTAAATTCTTTTTCTGTTTTAAAAGGCATTGAAAACTCTTCCTCAGACTATATCGCTGCTTTTTCGATACAGCCCCGTGGCATGCTACATTTTTTTATACCCCATAAATTCAATATTATCGTTTCACATTTTTTTTATTTAAGATCTAAATCCATAGCGTTAGTGAGGTCTCATTAAAACCCCAATATGCGAAATTTGAACACAAAATATACAAAATAATTCTATATATGATCTCAAAATTGGCAAATATTGAATTATTTGAAAGCCCCAAAGGAGTCAAGTGTAAATTCTGCGGGAATGTTGTCTATAATTATCGGTTTCCTGTTAAAAATGTTCAAATTTTATCTCGGGTAGAAATACTCTAGTTCATTTCAATATATTTTTTAATAAATAAATCTGATCCGTTTGGGTATATATCAGCCAATTTGGAACTATCATTGCGAAAATTACAATTCCCCCCCAGCAAATGCGGTCTGTTTTTTGTGTCTCAGGTATTTGAAAAATTTGTAAACAAAATAATTATTGCATCAAACGTTTAACCCAATTTTCAGCTCTGAAAACATATCTGGTATTAATAATTTTTGGCTGTTTCTGTAAAAATTTTCTACTAATCTATATGAATCAATTTAGTTATTAGAAAAAAATTATTTTCTTACGAAAAAAATTGCAGCAGACAAAAAAATACATTTTTTTACAAAAAAATATGTAATAGACAAAAAATATATATTGTTTATCTACAACAATAGTAGTAGACAAAAAAATATATAAATGGTAATATAAAATATATTTTAATAATAAAAAAATATTTCTTTGTAACTACAGTTTCAACTACAAAATTAAATTTAAGTGATTCCGAATAACAATTAACTATCTAGACATAATTCCATAGCACACGACGTATATAAACACAGACGCATCGTATATAAAAAACACCTTGTATGTTTTTTGTTCAAAATTTCAGGGGTTCTAAAGAATCCTGATTAACGCAATGAATTCATATTTGAAATAAAACAATCGCTAACTGGTCATATTGTGAGGTGTATAAAAATGTTAAAAATGACGGTATTGCCATTTTTCGATGCCTTTAAAAAAGTGTAATAGATTGTTTTGTAAAATAGGGATTATATGTATATGTATATAAATAAAAGTAGACAATCTGTATGTAGATTTTTACATATATACCTAGGTACATCTAAATTAGACCACTTATGTGTATTACTCAAATTATCAGAGAAAAATATAGGGAAATCTAGTGACAATAAAAATATAATATTTCTGTTTTTATATAATAAATAATAATGGTTCTATGGATATTATAAAACAAAGACTTAATTATCGAATTATTGACGTTTAAAATAGACTCATCAAGTAAAGGTCAAATCAACACCGGTTTGCACCGTGTACGTATTTCTCTTAGAGTTCATGTCGTGTATCTACATATTATCTCATTTTGTGTGGATTTTTGCAATAATAGCACATTTGTTACCATTTGTGAGTATACTGAAAAAGATAATTGAAAATTACGAGAATTTTACAATAGACGGATCACATATTTTATGTATTCCTTGCAATCGTCGATATATATTTCGCAGACGCCGAGAATGTGAAGGACATATAGATTCGAATATCCATCAACAAAATATTACTGGTACTAATAATGTTACAAAGTTTTAATTATAGAATTGTTGACGTTTATAATAGACTGTCATCAAGTAAAGCTCAAATCAACCGACTAAAAGTTTAAAATCGGAATAAATAATTACTCAGATGTTTATAATTTAAGCTCATCTACCAGGATCTGGAACTGCGTCCGAGATCAGTACTTCTAACCAAATAAAAATTACCAAATGATCGGCAACGCCCACCAATAGAACAGAACAAAGTTGGTAATACGTGACAGCTTTCTCACTTCCAAACAGTAATCTAAATAATCTAAATGCATATATTTATATACCCATTCTCACAAACGAAAATGTCCGTATTCCCACAATTATGTGAAAATATACGTCTATTTATATTTCTAGCCTTCTCATCAATGCACGTCTTTTATCTTTCTCCTGCCCACCATGTTTATTTTAAATGGTACTTGATTAAGTCTTTAGCTCTTCCCCCGATCCAAATGCGTTTAATATGTAAATTGACTCTTGTTTATAAATTAGATTTATTGATCGATACAACATATATATGTTTGCCATTTATCACCTTTAGTGTTATATTGATATTTGACGTCCGAGGAACTACTAAGGAGTGGCTGAACATTACCCAATTTACAGTATATCTTTAAATCGAAGAGTTTATTGGTTGATTATAGCCTATGCGTATACAGGTACTTTGATTGTCGATGACCTAGCCAACGAGAAAGATTGTAAGCTTTGTATAAAGTAACAACTGACAGTAATTTATTGCAGTTAAATCGGTAATGTAGGTAGATTCTTACGCAATTTATCCTCAGTTCATAATGAAAGTATGATGATCTCAGTTTGAGAAAATTATTTACATGTACATACATACATGTATGTGCCAAAACTTAGTTCAGTTTGCATCCAGCATTCCTTAGTCCACGGTAGCCAGTTTTTGGGGGGGCATCCCAGATATTTGCATCCCACTATTTTGGTAATAGCAGGCTAGAGCTCTTCCTTCCCCGTGGGGGGGCAAGGTAGCCAGTACTTCTCTTCGGAAAAAAAGATTTAAGGGTAAAAAAGATAAAAATGGTAAGGTGGGAACAGCCAGATACAAATTATCCAAAAGGGCGACGAATCCGTAGTAATTTAGTATGTTACGTTAGTTGGATGCAACGGCACTAGAACACCGAGTTTAAAAAAATTTTTGTGTGAGTATAAAATAAGGCATATTTTATGCGTATTCCCGACTATTTTGTGTTTTACATATTATCTGATTTTTTGTAGATTTTGGCAATAAACCGAGTTAAAAATAAAAGTTAAAATTAAGATTTATTCTATATTATACGAAGCCGGGTGAAAGTTGTAATATCCATCAACAAAATTACTGGTCTTTATAGAAAAAGGTTTGGTTTTTTTTTTTTTTTTTTTTGTCTGTAGCCTTTCGTGGAACGTTGCGACAATTTCTCTTTAGACGTTGCAAAATATCCGATTTTCCATTGCCTACTAGCCATTCCATTACCTACTACTAGTATATTAAGTATATTAAAACAATTTAAGAAGACATATTAACGTGCCATAGGAAATAGCAAAGAAGATAAACCAATAAATTTCTGTGGCTGACGTGGAAAAACAACAGATTTTTGCGGTAAAACGTCGTTAATGCACGAATTGGGTGCAAAATCGCAATATACTTAAACGGGTTTACAAGAAATAGTAGTAACACGCATGTCCTCTGTAAATATAAAAAATAATAATGTACTGATGTTAATGACAGAAACAATTGTTCGAATTTTGTGAAAAATGCGTGTTGTGTCGTCCTCTTCCATGTGAACTATTTGAATTTGCACCTTTAACTCAGTGGATGTAAAACGTCATTTCCTTCTACAGCCGTATGTGGGCTTATCCTGTTTAACAGAAGGAATGCAGAACCTCCCATCCTTCTCAAACACTACCCATTCCAGTAGCCGGTCCTTGTACAAGCTTGTATAGCTTCCCCGCCGCCTGGGTGCTGTAATCTTTTGGACAAAGTTTGGGGTGTCCATATATGGCCTGCCTTTTGCGATCTAAGGTCAGTATGTGGTGTGCTGTTTCCGTTTCCCTGTTGCAGAGTCTGCATTTCAGTTCTCCGTTGTACAGCCCCATTCTGTGTAGGTGTCCTTTGAGGGCGCAATGTCCTGTTAGGAGGCCCACAACAGCTCTTATCTGAATCCTATTCATTTTTAATAGTTCCTCAGTTCTTTCCTCACATGTTCCTTTAATAAACATATTTCCGTGTCTTTGCCTGGATATAGAGTTCCAGTATCCATTTTGTCGATTTCTGACCCATTCTCCTATTTGACCCCTTACTATACTCTTTGGTACTCCCAGGGCCGGTTCTGGGCCAGTAAATGGAGTAGAAGATCCTTTTCTCGCTAACTCGTCTGCTTTTTCGTTGCCTTCGATTCCTGTATGTCCTGGTACCCATATCAAAGTTACTTTATTGTGGCCTGCCAGTCGTGTCAGTTCTCTTTGACATTCCCATACCAGCCTTGACGTCGCCTTTGGGTTTGTAATTGCCTTTAGGGCAGCCTGACTGTCCGATAGGATATCGATTCTCTTATTTGTGTAAGACCTCGACACAAACGATTATTATTAACACATTTTTACTCCTGTGTTTTTGGTCTCTCAAATGTCCTTCCGTCAATGACATAACGGATTACGAGTCCGACCCTGGGTTGTAGCACACTTTCCGGACCCTATTCATAAGTATAATACAAGAAAGTAACTATTGTCTTTTCACATATTTGCAATATATTAAAATATTATGAAATCATATCACACTACTCAAGGTGTTGCGTATAGCAAAGGTTGTACAACAGCTCCAGCTGTCACGGGACTACTTGAAACAAAACCAAATTGAAGCAATCCGCATCACGTGCTGCTCGAGTTGTCTATGTGTTGCGGCGTCCTATGCCAACTTCATGTCATAACCCAAAATGTGTTTTAATCAAAGAAAATCGACGTGGTCATCGTGTGTTGTCCCACAACCTCCTCATATTCAATTAAGCTTAAACTCAGCTCCAGTTCTTAATATGACACTTAAATGATTCTCATTTCAAGCAGTATTCTCAAATTATCGTGTACACAGGAAAAGGTAACAGACTGACATTTTTTTCTGTCAAATCTAAAATCACGACGTTGTATTTTTTTTACATGTTAGGCCTGTTTATTTTTTTTTATTCTTGCGCTGATATATAGTATATCCTTCCTATATAGTATATCCTTCTAATTTTAATTGAAAATGATAAATACGCCTGGGGAACAAAAAAAGCGGTGCAACTTTATGATTCCATGGGCGTGCATATATATTTTACAAATTCGAAAATTGTGAAATAAATTTTTCATTCAAATCAATATAGGAGATTAAAATTAGCCTGCATACAAAACTCTTAATATTTGTAATAGAATTTGCTGTAAATAATGCTCATTTAGGCAGACAATCTCAAAAAATTGTCTGTATTAATAATCCTAGCTGAAATACACGTCACTGGCGCCTTAAACATGTAGAATTCCTAAAGTCGTAAATCATTTTAACGACGTCGTAAAAATTTTATGGCACAGTGGACCGAATAAGTATTTTGATGTATTACATATAAAGCAATCCTATAGTAGGTATAATGGTCGGCATATGCTGGTGCATTCGCGGCATCGCGTTGCCGGCTCTTCAAAATTTTCTTAAGTATAGTAACATACATAAAGTTGTTTTAATTTATAATTATTTTTTTCAGCAATTTTAAACGCTTTATTTTAATGCTAACTAATAAATTTATATCTATGTATTTTTTTTAAATATTTCCAAACTAGCTTTCTAAAAACGTCACGAACTAATAGTTTACTGAAGTATGAAGTATACTTGTATAGTGAGCTTAGCAATTTTAGAAAATATATCTGACAACCTTGCTTTTTTCTACCTATTTTCAATTTAAAATGGAAATAGAGTACTTCCATTTCACTGATTGAGTGAATTTGGATGCAAAATTGGAAGCAATTTTCTCTAAACGAGAAGAGCATCTTCGAAAAAATTGTTCTGTGTGTGTCATCGAAAAAACTGTGCTCTGTCAAATACTTTAAGCGATCTTAAAAGCGATTCCCGAATGAAATATGGGTGTTCTTCGACGGCCGAAGTGGCTCGCCACCACCTTATCGGTCCTCGCGTGAACAAATGGGCCCGTACCCGCCCTAATAGCTCAGACGTGACTACCTGACGCTAGGCGCTTCGTGTAACGTATCGCCCTCGCATACGCCGGCAATTCCACCCCCAGACGGCGAGTACGTGAGACAATCATGCAAATTTCATAATAACTAAAATGTCGGTCAACCGCATTCACCTCCAAATGCATTATTCAAATGGAGTCGGATTTGAGGCGGGGTATCAGAAGACGCGATGTTGATGTCGGTAATGCTTGGTATCGACATGAGGCCCAAGGGCTGTTAAAAGTAAAGTGAAAGGATAAAAATTCGCTGAACGCAGATCGAGGACTGAAATTAGGTGTCTGTTGTTTTTGTCCAAGAGATGATTGAAACCATCAAATGCCATTTTATAAATAACAACTTGGTTCTAAGAAACACAAGAGGGTTAGTATTTTAATTGACCCATCACATTTAATTTAAATCACCTTTGCGATTATTGCACAGAAAATTATACCATAAAAACATCTGTCAAAGGAATAAAAATTTCTACATCTAACTTTTCCACATGTAATTAGACTTTTATGTACTATATGACCATGTGAACATGACTTTTATGACCTTTGTGAATTTTTTAACCTATATGACTTTTCTAAACCATATGACTGGTTTTTATGACCTCTATGATCTTTATGACCTTCCTGATCTACGTGTATGACCTTCATGTCCTATATGACCTACATAATCTCTAGACCTGTACGAGCCCAGTCGGATATATACTGGACCACTGAAATTAATAACAAAACTTTTTATTTGTTGATTATTGTTAACTAATGCAATAGATAGCAAATATTATTGATTAATTGCAAACACCACATAGTGCCAAATAACGAAAATAAGTATAATATTAGGTCTCATGTTTCCATGGTCCAGTGACTGGCCTCATATAACGTATATGATCTTAATGACTTAATGACCTATATGGTCTGTGTAACCTTTTCAACTTTTGTGACCTGTATGGCCTTTACGATCTCTATGCAAGATATGCCTTTATCTATAGACTACATAATTTTGAACCATAGGAAGCATATTATCTTTATGAATATTATGCCTATATGACAGTCGCGATACTAAGATTTGCAGTTTGCACACTCCATCAACAGTCACTGGCGTATGACTTTTATGACCCTGTATTGAAAATGTACTGGAAATGGATATGGAAGTAAGAATTAGAGATTTTCCTGTCAACTGATTTCTTTTTGAATCCTCCTGCCAACTAATTTGTCTCGCCTGTTGTCTTCCCTGTTAGAGGACTATTAATAAATTATTATTTGAATGCCTCTACCTCAAAACCAATAAAAGATATGTCACATGAATGTATTTCTCAACTGAATTTTTGTTTCGCCTAAACATAAAATCCTAATGCTTCAGAACATTAGGTCTATTCAGAACATACAGTAAGTAAGCAACGAAAGTTATCATACACCCACTTTTTTGAAGTTTGCTTAAATTCTGATAATTTTTGTATTACAGCATTGATTTTTTTTGCTTCTGACAGGTTTATAGCTTGTGATATTCTGCATCTAATAAGCTGAAGTTGAAGGCGGTATGTCGATTGTGTGAAAAGATATCGCTAAAAAAAGTAAAATTTCAATGTTTTAAAAGAAACTTAAATAACTTCGAAAATAGTAAATCCCTTTCGAAGTTTTTGGACTCGTATTTATAGTGTCGCAATAAAATCAAGTTGAACTAAAAATATCACGAAAATTCGAAATTTTACCATCCTTAGTATCGTTTTCGTAAAAATCACTGTTCCTGAGATTTTAATAAAACACAGAGAGATCTAGAGGGATATTAATCCTAAATTTTTGTTGGAGTAATGTGTGGCGTACAGGGTTTTTTTGAATTTTCGTGATATTTTTGGTTCAACTTTAGATTTTGTCCATGTCTAGGAATTTTTTTTTTCAAAATGACTCAGTTAGTCAAATAGATACATTGAAGATTTCCCTTTAATACGAGTCCAACAACTTCGAAAGGGATTTACTATTTTTGAAGTTATTTACGTTTCTTTGAAAACGTTGAAATTTTACTTTTTTAGCGATATCTTTTTACACAATCGACATACCGTCTTCAACTTCGGCTTATTAGGCGCAGAATATCACAAGCTATAATCCTGTCAGAAGCTAAACAAAATTAATGATGCAATAGAAAAATTATCAGAATTTAAGCAAACTTCAAAGAGTGGGTGTGTGATGACTTTCGTTGCTTACTGTATGTCTGTAAATTCAGAACATAGGTGTATCTAACAAATACATTTTTTTTAAATTGTCATCGATATCATACTTTCACTTCATTATGTGAATGCGGAAATAAAATTAGCAAGGATAGCAGTTGGATTTTCCTATCAACTTGGATTTGGAACTGATTTCCTGCTTTCTTTCCCGTTAGATTTTCCCGCAAGAGGCTTAATCAATAGATGTTTACTTTAACTTTTTTACTTTGATATATTTTTGGCACATAGTTTGTAATCGTTTCATTAAGGCAATATATGCCATTGTACTAGGTCTTTCCTTATCTGCAGTTCTGTATTGCAATACAAAATAAAAACATATTTAAATCTATTCGGAGATACGTTATAGTTGATTATACATTTTAAATGTTTAGTTTTTCTACTTCCCTTGCAAAATTATAATTATCCGGCACAGTAAACTTAATGACTTGCACCAATTTCCACAGAAAATATCCGATAATACTCTCCATAACGAAATACGCTCAAGTTTTCTGTCGCACAAAAAACGTCCAGACAATTTGATCGCTTAACTTAATAACTAAATAATGGTACGCCGTACCCAAAGAGAAATACTCGAACGTACATGTAGAAGTACCAATTTGAAACGCAATTACCCAAAGGAGTCGCATAAATTTGATGTCACGAATAATTTTAATATTCATGACGACGACAATTACCGTCCTTCGTTCTCTTTCTCCCTTTCTCCTAGAACGGACGGAATCGTTTCGTGCAGAGTATTGTACTCCAATATGTAAATAGGCAGTTATGGTCGTGCACTTATAATTACGTTCACATCTGACCAAATTATTCATCGTCCAATGGTGACACAACGCAATGTCGTGATTGAGAACAATACCAGACCTAAAATGGAGACCAGCCGAACGCGTCCTTAAATAAATCATCGATTTTGTCGGCTATTTCTAGGGAGAGGTCCAACTTATTCGTCTGGTTAGAGATGATTATCAATTATTATGGTAATCGGTCATTATTTTAATTAACTATAAGAATTAGAAGATATGAGAAAAAAATTACACATACATTCAGGGTGTCCCCGGATTGAGTTACCTATAGGTAAAATGGATAAAAAATTTAATTTTTCGTCAAAAAGTCATTCTTCATAAAAAGTTTTGCTTGTCTTGAAACGCCCACAAGGTTTGTTGTTTGTTCAATTAAACATACAGAGTGTTCAAAAATGGCAAAAATTTAATAATAACGAAGAATAATTATACCTTAAATATTAACGCTATGTAAAAATGTTATTAAGAAAAATGGTTTGCAATTAAACTCAATAATAAAATATAAAACCATGGCCTACTAGTCAATATTAAGTATTTTGAAGATATTCCGCAATTTTTATCATTATTATGCGTTTGAAGTATAGCAATTTTCCTTTAAAAACATTATGTTTATTAAAGGCACAGACATAATAAGAAATCATAAACCCCAAAAATATTATTTAAACATTTATTTTGAAGAAATTATGATTTAATAAACATGTTCAACAATTATTTTGAAAAAAAAACAGCAAAATATTATTCACGCACCATACCATAAAGTTCAACACACCTCTCCAGTCTCGTTCTAAAAGATGTGTATGTTGAGTGGATCATTTCTTGATTTACTTGGGCCACATAAATTGTATGTTGTAAAGTAAGCATTATTTGGAATTAAAAATCAATAATTGAAATTTCAAGCGCTTTGTCAAACACAATGTCAAACAATAACAATCGCCTTATTGATGGCTTACTGGAATTTCAAATAGGTATTTTAATTAGGGACTTTGAGAAGAAATAGTTTAAATACAACCTATTAACTACAGTGTTGATTGAGGTATGACATGTGTGCCTGACATATTTTTTTAAGGAAAATGGCTATACTTCAAACGTATAACAATGAAATAAATTGCGGAATCTCTTCAAAATACTTAATATTGACTAATAGGCCATACTTTCATATTTGAGTATTAAATTTAATTGCAAACAATTTTTCTTAATAACTCTTTTACATAGTGTTAATATTTAAGGTACTTTACTCTTCATTATTGTTTAATTTTTGCTATTTTTGAACACCCTGTATGTTAAATTGAACAAGAAACAAACTTTCTGGACGTTTCAAGACAAGCAAAACTTTTTATGAAGACTGTCTTTTTGTCGAAAAATTAATTTTTTTGTCCATTTCACCTATAGGTAACTCAATCCGGTAACACCCTGTATATAGGTTGTCCCAAATTTGTTACGCATATATTGGTATCTCGTCTTTATTTAGTTAGAGATGGTTATCAATTATTATGGTAATCTGTCATTATTAATTAGAAGATATGAGAAAAAATTACACATACATATACAGGCTGTCCCAAATTCGTTACGCATACATTGGTATCTCGGCTATTGTTGACGATGGAAAGACGATTAAATGATAGGATTTTATGACCTTTTAGATTTTTTCAATTTTTCAAATTCGAATTTTCTATAATCATTTTCGAAGTAGTTCCAGAAACAAACGAAATCATGTGGTGGAAATTTGAAGACATGCAGTTCTTTGTTGCGGGTGCTTTTTGTAGAAATGCCCCTATAGGTGTCAACTGTCAGTAGTCCATTTTTCTATCATTAGACTTTTTTCATTATTTGACACGTAAAATTTATATAAACTTTTTATTTACTTGTTTGAGATTTTTCAGGCATAAGGTGTTTTTTGAGGTTAGGAAAAATACATGTAGAATCCTTCTAGCATTCGACTTTTACTTGTTTATTTAAATTCCTCTACCTCAAAACCAATGATATGAATATATTTCCTATTTGAATTTTTTTCATAAAATCTCGATGCTTCAAAACATTTTAAGTCTATCTAAGAAATAAAAATTTTTCGTCATCCGTCTCTCTGTCAGTAGATCTTTATCATTATTTGATAAGTAGAATCTACACGTAATACCTGGAATAATTCCTATACGAAGAATATGTTTCCTCGAAAACACAAAACCTTTGTGCTCGAATCGTACGAATATAGTGTTCGATTAGAATACTTTAAAGTCTGCAGTGCGACGTTGTGTAAGTTGTTTTCGAGAAACAGGAACTGCACAAACGAAGGAAGTAGCCGACCAAGAAAGCGTACTCTCTAGTTATTAGAAAACATCAAATAAATTGTGGAAAATGCTCTTCGTGTCTTTTTGAAAAAACTATGTTCGTTTTGAGAAACTGTGAGCTATGAAAAATTTCTGTTTGTGTTGTTTGTGTTCCAACATACAGGGTTTGTCCGGAAAGTAATGTTAGTGAGTTTTGAAAAATGGTTTTTATTAGCTCTATGTGTACAAATCTTTTGAAACTTTCAAAATACATTCCTCTTGCGTCCACACATCGGTTTCAGCGGGTCTTCCACGCATCAAAAACAGCACGGTAGTCGTTTTCCGGAATCGCCTTTAAAGCGTCGGTGCAAGCCTTCTGAATGTCTTTCACCGACCCAAAATGCTGTCCTTTCATTGGGGTTTTGAGGCGCGAAAACAGAAAAAAGTCTGGGGAGGCCACATCGGGGCTGTAGGGAGGCTGGGGAACAACGGTGATGCCTGCCTTGACGAGGTAATCGTCCATGAGGAAGCAGGTGTGCAAAGGCGCATTGTCGTGGTAAAGCTTCCAGGATTTTGAGATGTATGGGCAGACGCAATTCACCCTGCATTTCAGCCGCTTCAGCACCTCGACGTAAAACTTTCCGGTTACGGTTGTGCCCTGCGGAACGAACTCATGATGGACCAATCCCGGCAATCAAAAAAGACAATCTTGATCTTTGTTGTCTTGATCTTTGACCTGGACATCCTGGCCTTCTTGGGGCGAGGGAGTTCGACGTGTGCCATTCCGCACTTTGCCTCTTCGTCTCCGGATCGTATTCAAAGACCCAACTTTCGTCCCCGGTAATGACGTCATCAAGGAAAGCGTGATTGTCTTCGCAGGTGTCCAAAAGTTCTTGGCAGGTTTCGACGCGCCTCGCTTTTTGATCGTCCGTTAGCACAAACTTGATCGCCATCCGTTGCTTAAGCGAACGTTGCATTTTTTTTGCACCGGGTCACTGTAACGACTCTCAAAGAACGAGTGATGCGACCGCTACAACGACCGGTAGCCAACTGACGTTTGTTGGATCTTGTTGCCAGATCCCCCCCAGCACAATCCCAGCACGTAAAGCGCGGGCTGGCGCGTACAGTCTCGCGAAAAAAAATTCACTGACATTACTTTCCGGACAAACCCTGTATACTGACCTATATGTTGGTAATTGCGATACTATTTTAGAAACAAATCTGTATTCCTTTCCATACCACTTAGTTTGTCACCAGGAACTTCTATCCTAGTTGCTAGACCCCATAGAGTGGCATTTTGCCAGTGGAATTTAAATAATATTAATGGAGAGCTCTCGGTTATATTTTTGATTAACTTTTTTTCTGATTAATGTGCTCATTCTGGTTTCACCTGAATGGGAGGTGAACGTTCAAAATGTGGGAATGTGGAATGTGTAAATTTTTTGTCGAAGCTCCTCCACAGAAAATCGTGTGGTATTCTATTGTTGTATATAGTTGTCTAAAAAAAGAAATACTAAAAAAGGAAAGGGATAAGTCTAAAAAATAAAAAAAATGAATTATAGAAGAAACAAATTTAAAAAGAAAGAGAATGAGAGGAAAAAAGTAGAAAAGGGAGGGATGGAATAAAAATGTGGTTAGAGAAAAAGGAAAAACAAAGAAAGAATGGAAAAAAATGGAAGACGAGGGGAAAAAAACCCCAAAAAATAAAAGGAAAAGAGAGAGGGAAGAATAGGGAGAGAAATGGAATGAATAATAAGAATGAGAGGCAGAAAGGGAAATGGTGTAAAAGGTAGAAATTTAGGAAAGAAAGAGGAAACAGGAAGAAATAGGGGAAAAAACAAAGAAGGAAACCGATATCATAATGTAAAAGGGAGGAATAAACCCCAATCAGGGATACCGAAAGAGGGGCAAAAAATAATATGAAGATAGTGAGTTGATAATTTAAAATATTGAGATAATAAATAAGGAAAGTAAGCAAAAATAAACAGGAGAGAAGGAGGGAAAAAAAAAGAGAGCTCAATAGGAAAGTTTACTCTTATTTCAGGCAGAGGCTGGATTCTCAATGTTTGAGGAAAAAAAGAGGGAATATTAATAAGGGATAGAATGTTAGACAGTAAGGTAAAACCAAAAGAAACGTGGCAACGAAAGGCAAAAAATACTGATGTGGGGAGCATCAGGGTATCGAAGCAATGAGAAAAGTAGAGAAATGGATGGAAGATATATTGGCCCGAAGCCCTTAGGGAAAAACTCAGGAATATTAATAGTGGGTAAAAAAAAAGATAGAGAAAATGCAAATAGGGAAATTATTAAAAATAAAAAGAGATTAGAATGAAAGGAAAGTATATAGTAGGGTAGAAGGAATTTCTTCGAGAAAATAAAATGGGCCTAAAGGAGAAGATGAGATGAAAAGGAAACGGAGTAGTATTTTGTAGTGTGAGCTTTGACAAGATATGGCATGGAAAGTAAAAATGCCTGTACAAATAGTGGGGAAAAGTTTAGACTGGTCAGTAAACCGACAGGAGAAAAACAAAAAGCCCAAGAGGTGAGTATAAGAAGTACAAGGACGGTCCAAAGAAAAAAAAAATTGTATGTATATTCTATGTAGCAGAACTAGAATGTTTGGACTAATTTTTGTAATGGTTCACTGGACAATGGTACAGCAGGAAAATTTTGGGGAAACATATTTTCTTTACCAGCTTTATGATATAGCTTTATGATATACACCAAGGTTCTTTTCAACAAGATAGTGCTACGGCTCACAGTGTAGCAGAAATTGAGCAGAAATTGAGAACTTTTGAGGGAATTTTTTCGAGATAGATTAATTAATTTAAATGTCGACCATGAATTTCCAACAAGATCATCCGATATTACTCCAAGCGATCATTTTATGGGATCTGTGGCAACCACAGCTGCAAAATAATACAAGAAATCAAAAAAGAAAACCGCCAGAAACAACAAGAACCAACATGTTGGTTCTTGTTGTTTCTCACAAAAAATAATAAAATTTGGGAAAAAAAAAAATAATTCAAACAACTTTTATTTGAAAAAGTTTCTTATAATACAACTGGTTAAAAGGATAAACGCCTAAATCTTGCCGTACCCCGTATATGGACAATAATATTTCGTGAATAAAAATAACGTCCACAAAAAAATCTTTCGTTTTCGAATCTGGGTTTAACCATCTTCGGGTCTTAAAAAGTCGCTCAGTAATTTAAATTTCTTCATATTACAGGTGTCCATTTCAGCCGCATTAATTTATGGCAAAAATTAAAACGACATGAATCAGTCAAGGCAACCTGCAATTATCCATTTTTCATCCTACCATAAAGTATACGGTAAATAAAAAAGCTAAAACCTAATTGAATGATTCTTTTCCGGTTATTAATTTTAAATCATTTCGCGCCATTTTCGGCAAGCCCTTGTAGGAATAATTTGTCTTCCTCGATTACATTGTCGGAACAGTTGTCGGGTCCAAGGGTGTCTAAAAAAATAACAATAAATTTTGAATTGACATAGTATTTTTTGGGCATTAAGGAGAGATGAAACTGAACAAACACAAAGTTTTTATAGCAGTTAAAGTTTTTACAAACCAATAGTTCTACAACTTATTATTTTTTTAATCTATATAAACCAGTCATATTATATAGTAGATCTAAAAAAATCATTGGCTGCAATTTTTCTAGAAATGAAGGTATGCTTGTAGAAAACTGAGAATAGCATATTCGCAGTTTTCAGTAACTCCTGTAATATTTCTATATAATATATATATAAATATTTTCTGTAATAAACTTCTCAGCAATGGTAATAGAAACTGAATTAAGTATTTAAATCTTTAAGTTAAACATAATCTATATGTTACTCTGGTACCTACTTATTATACCGACTATACTTTCTGTACTCACCGTACTTTACTTTATACTTACTGTCCTCACTTTTACTATACTCACTGATGTGACACTAATGCGTAGAAATGCCAACTGAAATTTATTTTGGGTTTGTTTAGTCTTTTCACATTCCTGAAATTATCTTGGCATTATAATTCTTAGCTTCTGCAACTTCAATGTCGTTAGAAATGTTACTCTAAAAAAAAACAAATATAAGTGTTCACTAACATTTTCTGGTCTTTTTGTTGTCTATTGTCAAAATATTGTGTTAACGCGAAAACATGGTAAAGTGAAGAAAATCTGCACAAAACAGATCCTTTACAGGTTTACGTTTATATAATATCAAACTATCTTATTAAGAAAAGAACAAGCATAAGTGTGTAACATTTTTTTGTTTCATTTCCATTCGGTGTTGCTTTCCAACAAATCATTAGATAACAAATCTTTAGAAATCAAAACACTTATACCTACAACCCTAGCAGAATTGAACTATGTCATAGTAATATAATATGCCATTTTGGCAAAATGCATAGATAACAACAATTTATTATGAATACAAATTGAAGACATAATTTTAAAAAATTCTAAAAAATCATTGTCTGCAATTTTTCTAGAAATGAAGGTATACTTGTAGAAAACTGAGAATAGCATATTCGCAGTTTTCAGTATCTTTAGTAATAATTCAAACTTCTCAGCAATCCGAATAGAAACTGAATTAAGTATTTAAATTTTTAAGTTAAACATAATCTATATGTTGCTCCAGTACTTATTGTACCGACTATACTTACTGTACTCACCGTACAGTACTCATATTTTATCTTAGCTTCTGCAACTTCAATGTCGTTAGAAATGTTACTCTAAAAAAAAACAAATATAAATCTTCATTAACATTTTCTGGTCTTTTTGTTGTGTATTGTCAAAATATTGTGTTACCGCGAAAACATGGTAAAGTGAAGAAAATCTGCACAAAACGGATCCTTTACAGGTTTACGTTTATATAATATAAAGCATCTTATTAAGAAAAATAACAAGCATAAGTGTGCAACATTTTTTTAGTTTCGTTTCCATTCAGTGTTGCTTTCCAACAAATCATTAGATAACAACAAAGCTTTAGAACTCAAAAAACTTATACCTACAACCCTAGCAGAAATGAACTATGGCGTGGTAATATAATATGCCATTTTGGCAAAATGCATAGATAAAAACAATTTATTATGAACACAAATTGAAGACATAATTTTGCTTAAGTTATTCTTTTTTGTTATCCTTTTCCTGTGTTTAAATGTTTTATATACTGCAGAAATGCATATCTATATAAAACAGTCTATTAAATTACAGCATAAACATGATTACTGATTGCTGTAGTCACAAAAAGCGTCACTAACTAACGCATTTTTTCGAAGGACGAGGTTCAAATGTGCTTCCCGTTATTTACAACATTTTAACTTCTGTTTAATATATACATTATAAACATTTTATACCATTTATAATACAAATTTAAGACATAATCTCGCTAATAAGATTATCCAACATCCGCAAAAAAACATGAAAAACAAATTAAAAAAATACAGCAGGCGCTAATCTGTTATTTATGAAAAATATCCTAGGCAAGTGGTACAAATTGCCGTTTGAAATACATATATTACGTTAATACGAATGTTACACCCTATGTTGTAAAACAAATTAGTGAAATATATGTATATAAACGATATTTGAGATAAACTTTACCCATGGCAGGTGGTTCAAATATTAGTATTAATGGAACTTTTCGTTTTATAATAATGATTTAAATGTCGGCAAACATTAGTATAGAAATGTGTATTTCCGGATCTAAATACACGTCAGTTTCCTGTATGGGTACAAATTTACATTCGTCTTATAGAAAAGTTTTTTTTTAATATACAGTGCTTTCACAATGAAAGCAATTTTTCGATCAATTTTATATTTCGTCACCTAAGGGTGTTAACCTGCTAACTCCTTTTTTTGGCTAAAATAAAATTTTGTATTATTAAGCAGGAATAGTCCTCCCAAAAAAAAAATACAAAATATCATTTTAACAAGATATTTGACTGAACTCTTCTTGAATATTATGAATCTAAAAGAATACAAGAATGCCCAGTGTCACTACAAATCTGGATATTGCTAAATACGATGTGTGTAAATTAAGTAATGAGACTGATTTCTTTTATTCGAATAGAATTACAATTCAGTATTTTCTCCTTCAAAATAACTTCCTTAGGAAGCCACACAGCGCTGGAGGAAAAAGTCACAAGGACTCAAGTCGGACGAATAAGGAGGCTGAAAAGCCACAGGAATGTTTTTGATGGCTAAAAACTCGTTTACTGAAATGGCTGTGTGACAAGGCGCATTGTCACGATGCAACATCCAGTTGTTATTAATGTTTGGTCTCACATGCATGACCCTTTTTCGATATTTTTTTAAGAACCTCTCTGTAAAAGTGTTAAAATACTATTTGGCCTGGAGGCACAAACTCTTTGTAGACAATTCCCTGGCTATCAAAAAAGCAAATCAGCATGCATTTGATCTTCGACTTGCTCATTCTTGTTTTTTTGGGTCCTGGAGAGCTTGCAGTGTGCCATTCCATGCTTTGGCGCTTGGTTTCGAGTCGTATTCAAACACCCAAGTCCCATCCCCAGTAATGATACGTTCCATAAAATGGGGATCATTTTCAATCGATTCCAAAAAAATCCAGACACCTTTCTCTTCTGATGTCCTTTTGTTCCTGCGAAAGGTTTTTTGGAACAATTTTTGCGCAGATTTTTCTCATGCACAATTCGTTAGTCAAAATCTGATGAACAGAAAACAAAACCACTGTTAATTTGTGTGATTCAGATTTAACTATTCCCCAATTATCCTTGTCGTCAACCGACAATCTGAACGCACAAGATCCCGTATTCTATCGACATTTTCATCGATTCTTGAAGATGAAGTCCTTCCGCTGCGCGGTTCATCTTCAATAGACTCTTTCCCTTCTGTGACCACCGAAAAAATTGGACTCTTGAAAAACCACTGTCTCCGTAGGTGTGTTAAAGTTTTACAAAAGTATTCGTTGCGCTGTGTCCAAGTCTGAAGCAAATTCTGATAGCACACCGGTTTACGAAAACAGTCACAAAGAACAAACAAATGCCTCTAACAAGTTCAAACTTGTACTGAAGGTGCATTAGTGCAATTTTTGTGTATACTAATTTTGATACAGGTCTGACCCCCTCGTGAACGTTCAAAAACGGCACTGCTCTGTGTTTCGGTGTAGCCTGGAGCCGTCTGGGTAAGGCTTATCGTACGCAACGCCCTTATCTTCGGAAATCCACCGGTTGCCCTAATCGACCGTAATGATAATTTGTTAATTTAGTGCCGGCGCTGTCAGAAAAATTAATGGTATCTCATCTCAGTTTGATCTAAAAAGGTGTTAAGAATATTTACGGTGTGCATGGCATTAGGAAATTTTAAGCGTATGCGAGTAATCGTGGTAGGTGTACAAAATTTTACCTGAAGGGCGATTTTATCGGAAGGCGTCACATAAATTCCGGTTAATTCTAGCCTTTTTTTGAGAAGTTGTGCCGAAAAGATGATCTACTGAAATTAATTGGTATATGCTGAATAATTTTCTTTTAAATTGCTGGGGATTATATGAAAAAGTATTTCAGTCAAAGACCCTAATTAGTAAAAACCTGATTAATAAGAATAATATCTCCAAATATGAATGTCAATTGCAGTTATCCGCGATACATATGATAAGCAAGATAACTCAAGAGTTATTTCAGTAGGTAGATAAGATATGGAAAACATGACTTAAAGGACTATAGAAGGTACGTGACCATTAGTTACCGACCAATGGAGCCGTATATTTTTGAGTTTCAATATTTCATTTCGTTATAGGTACTAATTTCGGGAAATATAAAGAATAATAAGTCGGAAAATATAAATAAGAAGATTACACAGGCCCACAAAAAGAAAAATAGGTGATTGCAGCTCCGGAAGCAACCCTTCAAATGTGTAAAAACCACCCCTTGTTAGATGAGGAATGCCTGTGTGGCGGGAGATACGGGAAAAGAAATGTTCCTCGTTGTTACCCCGGAACGATCCCAGTGCACGAACGAGAATCGTGTTTAGTTGCTTCGAACCCATCCTCTAAGGGAATGAAACCTACCCCCAAACTTCCAAAAAGGATTCAGAAGCCTCCCAGGAGTAGAAACATGCACTTTGGACGTTCCAATGCCGAGAGGAGAGAAAGGAAAATCCGCTGGCATCTCTATCTGGATTCCAAGTTCGGATAAGGGTGAATATCGACCCCGAATTAAAATCGATCGGGATGAAAAGGCAGGGCTGGAAGTAAGTGCGGAAAGGAAATGAGAGATAGAGAGAGAGAGAGATAGTTTTCTGAACTGGTGGTAGTTGTCAGCCCCTTGGAATGGCGGGGTCTGAGTAACTGAACAGGGTTCTCGTTAGTGCATCACTCCGCAATAGAAACAAGGAACATTTCCTTTCCGAATCTACTTATAGCTTTCTACTTAGGTTTAGTAATCATCCCCTAAATTATGATGTGGATCATCTCAATTTCCACTCAAGAGCCACTGCTCTATTTGTCAAATTAAAGTACTTACCTGTTTTTGAAAAAAATATACAGGTACATAGTTGCTACTACGAACATTTTAAACCTATAAGAGGAAAACGGATTATGACAAATTGGCGTTTCTTGAGCAAATCGTCGTAAATTCCAGTTTAATTCATTTACCTGGCTCAAATTCGACCTAATCTGTTATACACCGTCGAAACGATACACGCCGGCTCTGAGATATTCGAAGACCGAAGCTATAATGCAATTATCTCCGTGATACACGAACTACGCGGAGCGCTGAGCGTATTTGAGGAATTTAAGCTCATACTTCTCGCCGGAGGTTGCCATCAATAACGCTGGAATTTTAACTAAAATTAATAACGCCGTCGTCGGGCATATAAACCGGCGGTGGTCGCTGAAAAAAAAATACTAATCGACCCGATAAGACCCCTTAATGGATTGAGGCATGCGTCCGGATAGGTATACCGGCAGCTTTGTGAGCATTCTCGTTGAAATCGCGAACAAATCCATTGTTGTCAGGACGCGACGCATACGCTTACCGAAATATTTGCGCGATTTTAATCGAAAATACCGTAGCTGGTGGTCGCTGTGGTAGCGCTGTGATTTATCGGAAAGATTTCTAACTGCAAGACCTGCTACGGACGCGTAAGCACAAGCAGGATTGTAATATTCTGGAAGATTGTTGAGCCATGGATGGATATGAAGGCAACCCCATAAATATAGGACCATCGTACTCTTGCCTTGGAACCGTTTACAGATCACCGAGATTTAGAACAGACTAGAGGGAATGCGTATATTTCTGAGTTGGCATGCCTAATGTCAATCGGCCATATTGGCGGGACCGTAAACAAGGCAAAGTGTTGCGAAGTGATTTTTGATTGTATTTCGTTTTGTGTAGTAAAATTTGCGTTTTATTTGAATAGTGATCTGTCTTTTTAAAAACCAAACATTATGGGAAAGTGTATAGTGCAGGACTGCGGCAAGAGCCAGACAAATAAGGAAAATATGCCGGGAGTGACATTTCACAGGTCCGTATTTGACAATAAGTATTGTATTGACCTCTTTACAAATAATTTTATTTCTTATTCAGTATCAAAAGTTGGCACAATTTTTGTCTGGTATTTACTTTAAAATTGCTTATTATTACAGTGATTAAAGACATAATTTTTTTACTAGGACCAATATAATGTAGTGTTTCAGAAAATAAGTTTTTTTTCCATTCTATTAGAGTATGTATTTGATGACACTATGCTGTCCTATGTATATAATTAATTCATTATTTGATGATGTTAGCACAGTTTCTATAATATTCTATTTCTGTTTGTAGATTGCTGAAAAATGAAACGAGACGGTCAACTTGATTGTTAACGATGGGACGCAAGCTATGACTTTTCACTTTCTAAACAAGCAGTTGTTTGTTTGGATCATTTCGCCGAAGAGTGCTTTGACAGAACTTCTGCTTGTGGCATTGTACATTTAAGAGAAAATTCTGTTCCAACGCTTTTATTAGCACCAGTAAATCATGACGAGCCAATGGAATGTATCCATCGCCATCTTCAATAAGTGAGGCAAAACAAATAAGTAGTGAAATCACAGAAGTGGTGAATGTTATGGAGGAATCATCATTTCAAGAAGTATCTGTACCATCAACTTCAAGAGGTCTTGTATTTTATTATACATGTTTTATATAAATGTTTCAACTACATTGTAAATAAAAATTTAACAGATACTAAATTGTTTTTGGTTTTATTGCTATATCTATATATTATTACTCTTCATTAGAGTAATTTTAGACATCTCGTTAGTTCAAAATTTGAATTATTCGTTATAATATTAAGTGTGATTTTTCAAATCTTAATTTTTAAATGAAGGATACAAATACTCTTATATCCATTTGTGTATTTCATCTAGGTCTCCAAGAATTTCTTTACAGAAAACTAGACAAGCTTGCTCCTGTCTGGTTTTGAATGCATGCCTTTTTTTAACTTACAGTTTGATAGTGTAAAAGGTGCCTTATATTTTATATTTATTTGTAATGCTATTCAACTTTGATGGCAACAAATACTTGCTGTCAATGCTAAAACAATTCATCTGTAAATCTTTTACTCTTAAAATTGATGATATATAATTTTTGTAAATCGTAGCCCCTAAAAATCTTAAGTACACATCTGGCAAGCCCGCCATATTGGTAGGACTATGTTTATACCAATTTTTACATATAGGGCAAATGTAATGCATTCCCTCTAGTATGTTCTAAATCTCGGTGTTACAGATAAAGGGCGAATCGTATTGTCCGTATGGAGACTCATATCAAAATACTGGTAATCATTAGGAATTCAAAGCATTTGGTTATCAATAATGAAAGCAAGTACGATATCTGCGTCTTTACAGACAGCTTTACTGTGATACAGTAACGTATGTGACTAGCGTTAAACGTTTAAATAAACGTTCTTGGACATTGAACGGAGAAAACGGCAGAAAATGAACAAACAGGGATCTACCACGAGTGTGAAATCATGATGGTTTTTAAGGGGTTACACATATTTGAATCTTTTTTTTCACCTATTTGAAATTTTTTAAATGACCCTTAGAGCTAAATTACTGAATTAACTTCTGATGCTCCGGAACGATTTTGAAGCTTGGCGCGTTTGTAGTCCTAGTAGCAGTTTGGAGTCGCTTAGCTCAGTCAGTACTTTTACAAACGTTACTCAAACTAAGTATAGATGGCGCTGGTACAGGTGTAATAAAATTTAATCGAGTGATCAGTCTATACCTGCATAACCTTTATACTTTCAAAACTTTAAACGTAATTATCTCAAAACCATGTTTTTCAACACGGCCTTACAAATAACTGCAATTTTCATCCGATCGTCTTGAAATTTTAACTGTAGCTTTTTAAATATATTTTAGAGAGAAGTACACACGATTATTAAGATTAATTAACAATTACGTTTTTTATAAACGTCTAAATAAAAAATATATAAATTTAAATAAAAAAAAGTTCAAATTCATGTCAATTTGCGAAAAATGATTTTTTTTTTCATAATCGTGTGTACTTCTCTGCTAAATTTAATATAGAATATGAAAAAAAAATGTCCTAGGTGCAAATGGAAAAGTTTTATTCGTTGCTGCAAACCTCCAAAAAAAAGACATGCTGCTTTAGAAGTCTGTACTGCCGTCGTTTTATACACTTTTCATATGTTTAATAAACCCCGAAAATTCTATTATGATTGTTCAATTGGATCATTAAAAAATATCCCAAAAAATGTTTAATTTTAGACAATTCAAATAGGTGTAATCCCTTACAGTAACGCTGTAGGAATAAAGTTTGTGGGTGAGCAAAGTAATTTTTCCTGACTTGTCTTGTGTCTGAGGCAATTTTGATGGACCTATTTACACAGAGTCAATGTCATAAATGACATCAATACTACACAGTTGAAGTAACGCTTTCAGCAAATTGATCATCGGCTGTAATTAGCTCACTTAAATAAGCTTTATAACACATTGTCAACCTTATTTAAGAACCATCATCAAGCTTATTATCCAGGACACAGTGAGATAAGAAATACAAGATGCTCACTTGTACAAGATTTCTGAGTCTTCAGTCTTCGTCTTTCAGTCAGATGTATCCTTATCCTTAATTGTAGTATAGCGTATACTACAATGAAGGATAAGGATAAACAACCTGAAAACTTACACAAATTGAATAAACATAACATATGGATACCTATATGTTTTACATATTTTTGAAAAACTCTCAGTTTGAAGCGCACGGAACTATTGAACTTTTTTCTGTTTTAATTAAAATCGACACTTTTACCAGTTTAAATTTAACGTTTATTTCGTCCACATATTCATAAATTTCTGATAATGTTGAAAGGAAATTTAACAATAAAGTTTAATTTTACGTAATTTATCCACCTCTATAATATACTATATTTTTTAACCAGTGTAAACAAACTTTAATGTCCTTACAATTAGTCTGTATACCTCTCTTATCAACTTTAAATGAAGCACACAACGAATTGCAAAATAGTTTTTTCCGTGATAATTTCCAAATATTTAACTATATAATACCCTCAAATTAATTTTAACCAATTAGATTCAAATACTTATCGCAATTAGGAAAAGAACTCTAATTTTTTATAATATAGTAATGACACCATCAGATTCTGCACTTTCGAAACTAGTTTTCGAATAACAGGAATGAAACCATTTATGGTATTAAGGAGGTATTATATAGAGAGATTTGTCAGAGTCGCAGGAACAGCAGCTCAGGAATGTAACTACCGCTGAGTAGATACACCCGTTGTGCAGCTGAAATTTTACAATTTGTCATCTATACGGTGGTCTTTCAACAGACCGACCAACGTTTAACTCATTAAATAATCATTCTGGACTATTTTATTTAGATTCTATTTACATTTTTAGAATATGGCATACACTAGAATACGTAATAAGTGAACAGTTTTAGGGTAACACACAAAATTAATGGAAATACGTCTGGGCGCGTATTAATGGGGGCTGTCTCTCGAAATATTTACGCTGACATGCAAAATGCAAGCGACCTCGATATGGTCACGTGCTCATAGAAACGACCTAGTTATAGAAATATAGAAACGACCTGTTATAACATAAGAAGTCTATGTTTATGTTTGGGTTATATGGTTTATTGAGTATTAAGTTACAGAGAATGGTTGTAAATAAATACTCCGTTTAGTGAAAATTTGCCTGCGTATTTTATGGACTGATGTTGAATGTAAAATAAACATTTGGTATTTACTGATCGTTATATAATAGGATGAGCAGATTTGTTATTTTATTAATTTACACTAGCATATATACAGGGTGATCCATTAAGCATAAATAATCTCTAAACTGGAAGATTTAGTTTTCTAGATATGTACATCAAATGAAACGTTTTGGTATCACACCCTGCATATGTAAATATAATGGACTCTGAAAGTATAAAGTGCGTAACAAAAATAGTTTTAAGCTGACGCAACCTGCATTTGAGAAATTATGGAGGAAATAATGTTGACATTAAAGAAACGAAAATGCAATGTTTTAGAAAAAGAAACGGAAGCTATTCCTCTTATGTTAAGATACATTTGTAAACAATTTTGAAATCATCTGGCTCGCGTTCGAATTCAAGGTTGCTGACTGGATGGATTTTTAGAATCCAAGCCTAATTATTATTATTATTAATACTTTGCTGAATTTTGATAAGGTCCATTAAAGTTTTGTTAAAGTAGTTGGATTACTGTTTACAATTATTAAAATTACAATTAATTTTCTTTTTAGCACAGACACACACACTTATATTTTACAGACAGCTTTTCAACAACTAGAGGCATCGTTCGGGTCCACTTCTGCAGTTCCTAAAAAAATAAAATTAAACATTGACTTGTTTTCGGATTTTGCATGAAAACGTGGCTGAAAATTAATTTATGCATTACGTTATGTAAGCACTATATTAAACAGGTGTCAAGAAATTGTATCAGGTGGTAGAGGCGGCTAACTGGCTGGTAGAGGCGGCTTCTCTTACAAATGCCCTATTGAACAAAGTTGAGGATTGACAATGTCGTGAGGAGACTATTGCAAACAGTCCCTATCTTTGCCTCGGGATTTTTTGATATCTACAGTTAGCATCGCAAACCTGACTGAATATCATATGCAAGATAACCCGTTTAAAACTACAAGACCTTCAAGATCAAACCGCCAAAATTCGTAACAACAAAGCTGTGTTTTATTTTTATTAAATTGACTTTCTAAATTTCTACCAGTTGTGTCTGGTATTGTCAATATGCCTACGATACTTACGTAAGATGCAAGATCTGTGAATTTTCTATCTCCCCCAGTAACCCAAAAAATCTTTCAAATTGAAGAATCTAGAATTACTGATGAGTACTGTGGAGTAGTAAAGAAGACTATTACTCAGAGTCAAAATATAGTACTAGTGTGAGGACTCACCTTCACCAAAAGTGATGGCAAAAACGCTTGTTTTTTAGTCCATTCTTTGGACCTCGAATTCTAAACTTTTTTATGTATACCAAATAGTATTATATGGTGAGACACATTCCCAGAGAAATAAGAAGAAGCATAGACACGGATCCGGAAATACATGCATATTCATTTCTCGAAGAAGAAGGGTGCTTTTTTAATGTGAGACTCCTTGTCTTTCACCGATTGGAGTGCTGTTTAAATGTAAGGCCCTTGCCTCTCATAGATTGGGGTACTTTTTAAATGGACCACAACCCCCACTGTAATGAGTCCACTTGCGAATAACGAAAAGTCCATTGAGGATATCATAAGCTTGAGCGAGACAAACTGTAAAAAAAGAACTCCCAGTAGAGTTGTTGAAAATAACGAGCCATAAAAAAACGTCGTCATACTTGACCGAGCAAAAAATACGTACTTCTATTCTCGATATTAAGTTTATAACTTTATTGCATTGTCGAGACTGTCACTTTATGTGATGGGTACTTTTACCGGGTATATAAAAAAACAGAAATAAAAAAACTTCAACTGACAGTTCCAGTTTGCCGGTACAAATTTAGGGAAACTTTTTATTGACCGGCTAAAATGATCTAAATTAATAACTGCGTCTGGCAAATCTTCCCTTAAAGTAAGGACTTTAAGGGAAGATTTTCCCTGCTCTCCCAGCAGCTCTCATCAAAGATATCCAGTTTCCATTAATTTCCTGCCATTGCTAATGTCTACTAAAAGAATGTTTGAAATTCGCGGTCCAGAAAATGGACGAAATTTTCTTAACTGAAAACAGTTGACTATGAAACAGCCCATCTTTTTTTACAATATTGGCATGTGGTGAGATAATCTATCAATTTGATGTAACTTTCCTTTTCATAGCACAACATTTCATATCTGTTATTGCCCCGATATGTAATAATTTAATACTTTTTCCGGGTTAATGGCGTGCAATAAAAGTACTTGCGATCATTAAAAAAAATATAAAAACCTACTGAAACGCTTCCTAAACAGGTGCATGAGGCGCAGGTCCTAAGAGTGCAACCTCACTCTCGTTTTTCAGCAACTTAAATAAGTAATAATTCAAAAAAATAGAGTACTAAAATCATTTTAGTGGACATAAAAATTGTTGCACACAGCCGTTAATGGTCCAAGTGACCTACTTGCATAAAAATTTGCTTCCAGATGTTGAGCTTGTACATTGTTGAGAAGAGTTTTTTGTGAGCTGAAATTAATAAGTTTGTAAATATGTAGGTATAATGTAATTTAAAAATTATATGTAGAAGTTCGGAAAACAAAGGAAACAGAATACCGTTTAATTTTTACTTGAATATTTTATATTCAGATCCCACCATTTGCGAATTATTTGCATAATTCCAAAATAGCGTTATCAACTTTTTTCAGGATTTTTCGTACCGGAAAGGGCTCCGCACATTCCTTATGGGAAGTGCCCCTTGGTGAAATTTGATGAATTTTTGAAGTTTTGAGGTTCATGATCAACCCATCAAAAGTGTCTCTGGGCTCAAAGGCTTAAGATTAATCATGGTTTTGATACGACCCTATAATGTATTTTCTTCGAATTCTCCTCCGAATCTCTTTTAGGTTCTGTGACAATCACACAAGTCAAAAATAAGACAAAACACAAGTCAAAAAGGAACTTTATACACGAGTGTGATTTTTTATTATTTTATCTAAAACCAAATCTTTACTCACTAGTAAATATAAAGGCACTGGTAAATATCTTTAAGCACTAGTGCCTAAAGTACTTTTAGTTTTTCACACAAAGACTCGAGAATTGACAAAATATTGTGTGTAATTTGTAAGTAAAATTCCTCTGTTTACTATAAAAAATAATCTGCAGTAATAACATCTTCACTGAGAATATGTTTAGAAGACACATTTTAAATAAATCCAAACAACTTTGTGATTTGGCATTAATATGACATAAATGTATAATAACTATTTTTAAATGAATTAAAAAAATGACTCAGCCGACAGGTAAAATCGGTCCACGTATGACACAAAATAAAAATGTCATTAATGATATACGATGTGTGTAAATTAAGTAATGAGCCTCGTTTATTTATTTTTTTTATTCGATTATAGTTACAATTAAGTATTATGTCCTTCAAAATAACTTCCTTGGGAAGCCACACAGCGCTGGAGACGGTTCTGCCATTCCTCATAGCAGTGCTGGAACTCATATACTGGAATAGCCCTCAACTGCTCGGTTACAAACGTTTGAATGTTTTCTATGGTCCCAAAATAACGTCCCTTGAGGTGATTTTTCAATCTCGAGAAGAGAAACAAGTCACAAGGACTCAAGTCAAGCGAATAAGGATGCTGAGGAGCCACAGGAATATTTTTACTGGCTAAAAACTCAAATGGCTGTGTGGCAAGGCGCATTGTCGTGATGCAACATCCAGTTGTTCTTGATGTTTGGTCTCAGACGCGTGACCCTTTTTCGAAGTTTTTCAAGAACCTCTCTGTAAAAGTGTTGATTTACTGTTTGGCCTGGAAGCACAAACTCTTTATGGGCAATTTCCTGGCATCAAAAATGCAAATCAGCATACCTTTAACCATTATTGCTTATTTGAGTCTACTAATTAAGTATAAAAAGTGGAGTCTTTGTATTCGAAATTCTTACATACATAAAAATCTTCTTCAGTACATAAAAGTTGCTTCTTTTAACCGAAAGAGGGCCTCAAAATTCCAGAAAAAAATTAGTTTTTCTTTAATAATTCTTAAACACGATTGACAATTTTGATCATTTCTGGTATATGGCTTTGGGCCTACAATAATTGACGTTTTTTAGTTCTATACAAAGCGCTTTCGAAAATATAGAAACGCCTGATAATGAATGTCAAGAATGTTGGAAAGCTTATCGATACATTTTTCAGTTATGAAAAAAAATTCGTTTCGAAAAACTCTAAACTCTATTCACCGTGTCTGCTTTTTAAAAAATTTCTCTCTTAGCAGTGTATTTCATGAAATTTTGAAGCTATTTTCATTCAAACTGAACTCACATTCGATGTAGTTAGTCTGCTTTTTAAAAAAATGATACAAATTTTCTATCTCTGCACTCTATTTCCTGAAATGTTGAAACTATTTTCTTTCAAACTGAACTCACATTCATGTAGTTAAACTATAAGTAAAACGGTGACGTAGTTTTGACTAGAACTACATAAAAAACAATCATTTAAGTACTCTAACAGTCTTCTTAACTGTTCCGAGTATCACCGGCACATTTCTATTTTTGGCTTACTTAGAAGACTCGCCATTAGAACGGCAAACGCCTGTTTTCTCTTATTTGCATTAAATTACTCCAAATTAACGTTCGCAGTTGCCGGCGCGAAGTCCTGCTATACATGAAGAGTTCGCGTCTTTTTTCGGGAAAATATGAGCGGTGCAGTTATGCTAATCTCCCATAACTAGCTCTACAAAGTAGAGTGTGAGAAACTGTCTTGCCCGCTTGGCAGGCTTTCTAAATACAATACGCCCATTCTGTGTGTGTTCGAACTCTGTGATCCCGCCTCTGGCACGATAAATTTAATCTAATTACGGAATATTTACCGCAATTAGGTCTATCGGTATGCGTTATATAATACGTCCGCGTCGGTTCTGCTCCTACGTCAACGAAAACCAATTTTCACGTCCATAACCGATCGGTTTGCAATCTTTGGCATCGCTTGCAGCGAGCACGCTAAGTAACATATCATGAGTAACGTTTCTGCATTCAATATTTCAAGTGAACCTAGGTCGCATAAGTTACTTCTAACTACTACAGGGTGTAAAAAGGGAACTGCAGGGAGGGACACTTTGCCAATATGTCAATCTCATATTTGATGATGATCTGCTTGACGATACTTCGCATGATCTGCCTTTGACGATACTTCATCGGTCTTCCGCTAGAGGTCGTGTACACACAGTTATAGATTAAATATAAGCTTTGCTATATGTATAGTGCATATATAGAGACATCCAAAAAAAACGTCATCAAAGTTGGCCGAGAAAAAAAAGACGTATTTCTATTCTTAATCGAATTTATAACCTTATTTACTTCTCAAGACTGTCACATCATATGACAGCCACTGTTTATTTTACAAATTGTGACAGTCACTTGTCAAAAGTTTGACATAACCAAAAAGCTTAGACATGACCGCTATTTCCATCTCTCTCGTTCATAGCCAGAGTTGATGACGTTTTTTTTTGGATGTCTCTATAGTAGGGTGGTAGTTATTTTGGAAAAGTCACGATTTTTTTTGAGCGCTCCCACTAAATCGTAAGTAGAGGCCTAGAAAATAATAGTGACCCGTGAAGTCGAAAAAAAAAATAGTGACCCGTACCCCACGCAGGTTGAATTTTAAATGGGATTTAACATGGGTTTTCCGTTTTTTTTAGGTTATACCAAGCGGTGAGCACTTGATTTCCATCGGTTCAAGGTGAAACTTGGTATCCGCAGGTTTTCGATTTCGCTGTATCCAAATATCATGTCAAAAACCGGTTTTGACTAATGACAGTTGTCAAAAAAGCGGTCAATAAAAATTCAGTTTTGATTATTTAAAATTGTAAGGTTTTTTTTATATTTTAACACAAATCAAGTAAAGTTTCGTCGTAAAAAAATTATTTACGTGTTTTTCGCTAAATAACAACTGTCAATTAAGCTGTCAATGAAATTTTCAATCCAATTTTTAGTTTTTTTCAATTTCTCAATTAGGATAATAATCTTAATTAAATGTTTAGAAATAAATGTCGGTTTTGATATAAGTGACAGTTGTCGATAAAACTGTCAATAAACATAATAAATTAAAAACGGTATATTAGTGTCATTTTATAACTAATAATAATTTTATAGTACAAACATGATTTTATATTTTTTTGAAATTTCATGTTTTATGTGATCTTCGAATATACTCGATCAGGATTTTCCTCCCGACGATTATCGAGAACTTCTTGATCTTGTTTTGGTGCACAAAAATTGGGTATAAAAAACCTCAAAAGTTTTATTTGTCAAAAAATGAATTTCTATTGGCAGCTTTTTTGACAGCTGTCAAGAGTCCAAACTCGTTTTTGACATCATATTCGGATTTAGCTGTATTGAAACACTTAATTAAGACTATTTTCCGAATCGAGAAATTGAAAAAACACTAAAAAATTCGATTAAAAATTTCATTGACAGTTTAATTGACAGTTGTCATTTAGCGAGAAACACGTTACCAATTTTTTTACGACGAAACTTTACTTGATTTGTGTTAAAATATAAAAAAATCCTTAAAATATCCTTAAAATATTAAATAATCAAAAAATGATTTTTTATTAACCGCTTTTTTTGACAGCTGTCATTAGGCAAAACTGGTTTTTGATATGATATTTGGATTTAACGATATCGACCTATGGAGACCAAGTTTCACCTTGAACCTATGGAAATCAAGCGCTCAACGCTTGGTTTAACCTAAAAACCAGAAAACCCATGTTAAATCCCATTTAAAATTCAACCTGCGTGGAGCACGGGTTATTTTTTTTTCGACTTTTTATTGTTTCATAATTATTTTCTAGGCCTCTACTTCCAATTTAGTGGGAGCATTAAAAAAATCGGGACTTTTCCAAATAAGGACCACCCTCTAGCATTCAGTCCCAAAATGATTATTAGGGTTCGGAACGTGTGCTGTAACGTAGGGCCATCACTCATAATCTGTAATTTTATTGACTAGTGATTATGCATGCATTGGTATCTCAGTTATTGCTGGAGGTCGAAAAATGAGGAAAGGTTTCTAGGATCTTTGAACAGTTGTTTTGGACAAAAGAACAGTTGTTTGGAATTTAATTTTATGGTTTAGTTTAAAAGCAGGGCCAACTAGTCAAAACCGATCATTTAAGAATATTCTGAAAATAATGCTATTAGTGAATACATTGGTTTTCACTTTTTCAGAACTAAAAAAAAAAAAAAACGCAAGTAATAAACAGCATTATAACACTATTCTACTTGAAGTCCACAGAATTGAACACATAAATTCTCCAGTCTTTTCAATTCCGCATATACATATGTGGAACGGATCATTTCCTGATATACTTATTTAATTGTACAACTGCATGAATAATTCTGGTTTTCAGGAATTTCAAAAAACTCATTTTCATAATCAACATTGTGTTGCATACGTTGTTCGTACATTCGTTCCTTTAAAGAAGGACTTCCCCAAACGGTACTCAAATCGGGGAATCTTGGTGGCCAATACATTTAATAGAACCAGTCCTTCCTATCAATTTCACTGGAAATTTTCTGCCAAGCCAAATGCGGACGTGAAGTGTTGAGTGAAGCATGAAACCATCGTGTTGGAAATATACTTTTTACCCATATTTAAAATTTTCTTTCACCAGAAAAATCAATTTCGCATCTACATAACATATGCTTCTCTAACAGATATAAAAAAAGAGAAAGAGAAAAGGAATGTGAATCACAGAAAATCTGCTCCCTGAATAAAACAAAACTCTTTTATCGAAAAGGTGCTACTGAATTTTTCTATTTCATTAAATAATCTATTTCAGCCAAATAACGGGTACAGTTATGTGTCAACTCAATAAAGGAAACAAAAGAATGTTAAACTTCATTATAGATATTTAGCAGTTCATTAGACAAAGAATTTGATAGATTAATTTAACAATAGCTTTGTTAAATAAAACAGAACTTATTTACTTGTCATGCAATGGGACTGAGATAATTATTTTAGTTAATTACATGGTTAATTATATATATATGGCACCATAATTGGTTTAATAATTATTTATTCAACAAGTAATATCTAGAATTATTTGTTTATTTTGTATATGGTTTATTTGTTAACTTCTGGTCGCATAAAAATATTTTTTAAGCATCTGTCTTCAGCTGAAAACAGTATTTAACAAATGTGACTTCTTATGACTGATCTCTTCAGTTCTTTCAGATACAAGAAAATCAGCTAATGATATCAGTTAATATCGTTAGCGTAACGTGCAGGACAGAGATTTACGTCAGACGTCGACTGACAGATGAAATTAACTATTGAAGTGATAAAACTAGGAATTGTACACTAGGTCTGACCTTAAATAAGATTATGCATCCAATAACAACAGCTATTTACTATGAATCCTCATATATGTACCAAAAATATATTTTTTTACCATCTTTTTGGTAGAAAAAAACTTTTCACAGTACATCATCAAAGGGCGAGCAAAATAAAGCCTTTCTCCTTCCTTTGAAAAATTTACCTTCCATTGAAAAATATGAGTACACATATATTACACACATATCAAAAACAATAGAACCTTGAATATACTCAAACCCAAATGCTTCAGACCTAATGACAAATACAACCACTCTAGTAGAGTAGAATTAGTCGATTTGTACCCCTAAACGAAAAGTAACTGACACTTCACACAAAAAATTGATTTTTTGTTGAGGAGTCTGAAAATATTGAATATCGTTTTTTGGCAACAATTTAAAATTATTGCTACATTGTTTAAATAATTCGCAAAGGTACCCCAAAAAATCAGGTTTTTTTGAAAACATAAGAGAACTGTAAACTATACAAAAATATGTTTCAGATAAAAAATTTAACTAGTAAAAAAACCCTACAAAACCCATCAAATAATTAAGTAACAATTCAAAATGGATTCTCTTCTTGATGAGTTGGACTATCAAGTACATCGAAAAATTAATTGAATTTCACAAATTTAATTGTTTAATGGTAATGGTAATGACAATCGTTGAATAATATTATTATATATAAAATAAGTCGCTTGGACTAATTTGATTAAGGTGTGAGTATTCCCAAAGTCATTCTTTTCACGAGCTACCCCGAATTAAAAAAAATATCATTCTACGATGTATAGTTTCGGAGATAATCCGATTTTTTTCGTGCGCTGTGATTTTGAAGCGACCGAAAGAAAATCTGCGCGCAGGAGAACCACACTGCTGCCGCTGCCGTGCCGTTATAACTCATGCTTCCACGCGCGTTATTAAAATAACGATGCACATTATTATAATGCTGTAAACGAAATCGACCACTACATACTTTCGAAATTCTTACATAATACAGAGCAAGAATTGATCTTATTACTGTATTGATTTAAAAAAAAAATCGAAAAATTGAATAAGTTATGAGTGCAAGAAAAGAAAAAAGAACTCGGCTCCCAAGTTACTTGGAGCATTCATTTTTTTTTAAATTCTCAGAAAAATCGTAGCTGTAAAATGATTCTAGTCTCAACATTGTACGATAAAAAACGAAAGAGTTATTTCCTTTGTTTATAACTTTAAAATGGACGTACTTTTCAATGTCAATTTTAAACAATTAAATTTGTGAAATTCAATTAATTTTTCGATGTACCTACTTGATAGTCCAACTCATCAAGAAGAGAATCCATTTTGAATCGTTACTCTATGATGTTTACAAAAAAAAATAAGGGCTGTTTTATGAAAGCACCTTTTTTAATAAACAATTTACTTTTTGCAAAAACTTATTTTGCAAATATATCGATTTGAAATTTTCAGCGTTTTTTAAGTACACCTATATCTACATTTTCCAATACTTTTAAAGTTACAAGGCTTACTTTATAATTAGTTATAAACAATTGAAATAAGGGGCCATTTTAACGGTTTTTTTCAATTTTGCAGATAAACAAATTAACCGATTTACAAATTTCTTGATGGGTTTTTTAGGGTTTTTTACTAGTTACATTTTTTATCTGAAACATTTTTTTTGTATAGTTTACGGTTCTCTTTTTATTTAAAAAAAAAACTGATTTTCGCACCTTTGTGAATTATTTAAACAATGTAGCAGTAATTTTAAATTGTTGCCAAAAAACGATATTTAATATTTTCAGCCTCCTCTACAAAAAAGCATTTTTTTTTTTTGTGAAGTGGCAGTTACTTTTCGGCTAAATCCTAATCAAATATATAAAAATCTCGTGTCACGGTGTTTGTGGTCGCACTACTCCGAAACGGCTCGACCGATTTTTATGAAATTTTTGATGTATATTTGGTAGGTATGAGAATAGGTCGTAAAGTATATTTCATACCTCTAGGTGATCAGGGTGTCCTTATCCAGAAAATTTTTTTCTATTTTTTTTGACAAAAATTTTTTTGTATGTTTTTTTTTTATTTGGCATCAAAAAATACCTATAACCCCAAAGTTTCACACTCCTACCCCCACCCTCCTATTTTTTTAATCGCGATTTTAGAGAAATAATTTATATGGCAGAACAACGTTTGCCGGGGTCGCGTAAAGCCATTCTCCAGTACAGCACAACACATGTTCTCACTAAGTGTGTTAAAACACACTGGCATTTGTCATATGCATGTTTGCTGTATCGTAGACAAACCCCCGCGCGATTCAGCACGATATTTGTGTTGACATGCACTGGTATTTATCGCACTAACTGCTGACCGCCCCCCGCGTAAATCAACACGTCTACGTCATATTCGCTGTTAGAAATCCTTCGCGCTTTAGAAGTCGCTGCTTTGAGCAAAAGTTTGTCCGTTTTATTTGCGTTTATACTTTTTATATTATTTTGTGAAATGCCGAATCAAACTGACAATTTTATTTACGATATTTTATCGAAACTATGCATCGATATGCAAATTATAAACTCCAATGTAGTTCCAAATGGTAGGGAACATTCGTTTGAGGTTATGGTGCAGTGTAAACTGACTGAAGGCGAATCTGCCGAAAATAATTGCGACTCCAATTTTTCACAAATTTTTTTCGCAAAAAAACGTTTTTTTGACTTTTGCGAATATTTTTTGTTATGTTCGCCATTAAAACACGCAAAGTCGCAAAAAAAACGCTATCTTTCTTAGAATTTTCTTCTCTATACGACCATATTTTTTGTTTGCTGATAACAATTAGTGACCAATTTACATTGGGGGCTTTCGCTCGTTGATTGGACTATATACTACTCAATTATCGGTCAGCGTTGCTACTACGAGTTAAAAACAGTATTAGATCGCCAGAAATTCCTTTTCTATAGGCACCCGGTGAAACGTTAACCGGGTATAAATAAAAAAATCCTATTAATATTTTTTGTCAAATGTTTCACTTACACATGACATGATCTTAATAACGAATCCGATCACATAAAAACAAAACCGAAAGATCGGTGTGTGGGACCCGCGGTACGGAGGCGGTGGCCGGCCTTTTGAGGACGCGGTGCTACCGCTTTTTCGGCGTCGTCTTTTATTTGGTGTCACGGGCCGACGTAATATTAAAATTCTACTTTTCACATCGATTACGATTTGGCCGGTTGATTCTGGCCCATTCGTTCGGATAACCTCGAGGACGGTGTCTTTTGAGGACCGGTCGTCCCGGGCTATTGTGATGCCAAATAACATGTAGAGTCCGACCAACGAAGGATGGCATGACTCATCCGCGTGATGGGAGGTGAAAAAAAGCTGTCAAACTTTGAGGTAGTTAAGCAGCACAGAAAAAAATAGATTGTGCTGGAATTGCGACCACGTTATCCCTTCTTTTAACCTCCTGAACACGATTCTGAAGTAAAACATAAGGGTTAGTAAAAAAAAAGGCTCAAAACCACGTTTTTCCAACTGTAACTGCTATGAAAGTGGTATGCCAAGCGGAAGAATGTGATAGGAACAAACCAGAGGAACTTACCGAATCTTAACTACCTAATGTGATGATCAAAGTCAGAAGGTATAGCAATTATTTGCTCAGGACGGATAAAGTCGGTAAAAGATCCATATTCTTCCAGTTTAACAGAGACATATCGTCAAGGAGTGAGTGTTGATGTAGCAAAAATAAAAAAGAAACCTTTTTTAAACATTGATTAAAGGTCAAAAGTCACAATTCTTGTACTTAACTGTTTTTCAGAATAGCACCAAATAGACCCAATTATTTTCTGATGTAGCAGGTCTACAGGAAGGAGATTTTTTTATCATGCGTTTATATTGGTTTACGCCTTCGCATGCATTTGTCTCCAAATGACCAACGTAATGGATTTATATGACGTTCCTCTCCTTTGGCTGCTAGTAGTTTGCCATCATATCAGCGTCCTATCTTCCTTAATACCGACGAAGTTCTTTTATATCTGGTGAAATCTGTCCCCATGCTACTCACTGAAAAAGACTACTGAAAGGTCCACTTCTTGTAGACCTGTTCTTTTTACATCAGAAAATGTGTGACTAGGATTAGCCCTTTTCGTTCCGAATAATTAATAAGCAACTACAAGAACTCTTATTTTCGTTCTTCTATTAGTATTTAAAAGTTAAATATATGGATCTTTTACCTATTTTATACATTCTGAGAACAAAATAACTGCTATAACCCCGGGCTTTGAACATCAAATAAGTTAGTTAATATTTAGTAAGTTCATTTGGTCGGTTTATACTACTTGGTATACTCGTTTCACTAGTGCATTGCAATTAAAGTTGAAAAAACGAGATTTTGACCGGTTTTTCTGATTTTTCTCGAATATGAGAGTCAACGCCTATTTTTTAATTTTTTAGATTGATGTTCAAGAGGCCAAAATACAATAGGATAATGTCATCGCAATAAAAACACAGACTAATTTTTTGTGAGTCTGTCAAATTTGTGTTGAGAGTTTCTTTGACTCAATTTCTAAATTGCAGCACTCTACAAAAGGAGCTCTTTTTAGAGTTATGTGGTAAAATATCTATAAATCAAAGTGTTTGTACATACATATCACATGATATTGTTTCTCTTTTTTTACAGAAATTTCAACACATCTTAAATGGAAAAAAACAGTGGCTAGATCCCAGAAAAGAGATCAACGAACCAACTGCAGACAATGTTGTTTCATGATATTGCCTCTCATCAGGGCACTGAAGCTTAAATAACATCGAAAAATTGGAAAACACGATAAAGGGCAGAACACGATTCACAGCGATAGCAAAACCAAGTCATTCTTTAACATAGTATCCTTCGGTTCAATTTTGAAGCTTCAAGACAATCGTTGCAGTGCAACATTCAGCAGTTGCATTCTTTACCCAAAATATCCGCTTGTGCGCAGGGGATAATCAGAAGGTCTTACACAAATAAGAGGATCCAGATTATTACTGATAGCCAAGCAGCACTAAAAGCCCTGGGAGCAGTAGCAATACATTCCCATGTACTTAAAGACTGCATGGATTCGCTAATACAACTAGCGGAACACAACAGTATCACTCGCAAGTGGGCCAGAGGACACCAAAGACGCAAAGGGAACGAAAGAGCAGACTTTCTTGCTAAGAAAGGGGCTGAGGTTCCACTGATAAGGCCGGAACCCACCTGCTGTCTGGACTACCGGACAGCCAGGAGGGCCATTAAGGACCTATTAAGAGAAAAACATAGAAACTAAAGTAGAAATCAGCTGAAATGGATAGTGGGACTGTTCACTACTGCCCACTCATCAACTGACATCTCACCATAATTGGGATCCCGATTGTAGGAGGTGTGGAAAGGAGGAAGAATACCCCCTTCCACATAATATGCGAATGCCCACCACTGGCAGCTGTTAGGCATTCGAACTTTGGGGCTACAACAATAGAACCAAAAGAAGTAACAGACACTCCACTAGAAACTGTTCTTAAATTTCTTAAGGAAACAGGACTGATGGAATGACTGGACTATGGGGGCACAATAAGCATCGCTTAAGTGCACAGGGCATGTACGTACCCCATACGTAATTGTGATTTGTAATTGTAACTAATATAAAGTAAAAGAATTGTGGATAAAATTGTGAACAAGGGTAAACTACGGAAAAAAACATTTTACTTAGTTTTAGGTAATGTGAGAGCCAGGAAAAACAATGGCAACTTTATTTCTGGGTGTTGCACCTCATCAGTACAATGCAACTTAAGTCATATAGAAAAAGGGAAGTGGAGGGTAAAACACAATCAACCACGAAGAGAACAAGAGAACTTTGCTTTATTGGCTGCTGGAATTTGAACCAAGGCCATCAGATCTAAAGGCAAAAACTTAAACATTACACCAAATTGTTTATAATTCACACAGTCAAACATTTGGCAGATACATTTTTTTTTCTACAGCTAACTTGTTTCAACGCTCAATACTAATTGTTTATTGAGGTTTATTATAGCATAATGTGAAAGCATTGAATGCGGAATTACTGACTCCTCGGGCAGCGGTCTTTTACCCCAATTCACTTCACAAAACGCACTAAAACATAACCGCTACTCTACATTCAAGGCGGTAGCTGGGGAACGACGCACGCTCTTAGATGCTACCCGGCCTGTGACTGTCAACGACCGAATTTTCGAAATTACACGGGCCGGCCTCTGTAATTTCGTTAATGACATGCACGAAGCGCCGGACAAAGTGGGCTGGGAACGTCGCGGGGTACGCATGTGTGTGCGTTTAGATTTTTCCCGGCATCTGGCACGACGTCGGTCGCAAGACAAATTGAATACATTACACGAACCGTAATTTTACGGTCCTTAAGTGCGTGCATTGTTTGCCGAACCCGGTATTACGTAGTTAATTGTCGATAACTGTATAATAATAACATGCCGAAACAGAGACCGGTCGTAATTGTTATCCGAACTAGAAGCGGCAATTAGCCGTTGAGGAATCGGTTAGCGCGGAGTTAACCAAGATAGCGTGTGATTCGTGAATGGAGTTAGAGAGTTTGAGAAGCGGTTGACATGAGAGAAAACGCTAACAATACCGCTTGCTTCAAACTGTCAGCTTTGCTATTGCTTTCGTCTCGACAAACCATTTTTCATTTCGATACACTTGCACAAGAATGAGGACAGTACCAAATTATATACTGCAACTAAAACAAAAAACGCTGCCTATGGAATCACTACTTCCACATCTAATTTTTCCTTAATTAATTAGACTAAATCTAAAAACATTAGTTTATATTTTAAAATATGTTTGATTTGAATATACATATACCTTTATGACCTATTGGAAATTTATGACCCATATGATATATATAACCTTTACATAACATATGAATTTTATAATTTTTATGTCTAATACGGCCCTAACCCTTAATAACTAATACCTTATATGAGCTTTGTGACCTATAGACTATCTGTAGAATAACTAGAAGCGCCGCTTGCGGAATTTTTCATAACTTTTGTACTGTGGATTTTGTATTGTGTCAAATGCTTCGAGTTGTTTTTTGTACTATTTTTGAATTTGGGAAAGAATTCAGTGTTGCAAATGTTATTAATTGCACGGGGAAGAATTTCTTGAGAAAATATGTATAATTTTCACGAGAATCATATTTATATTTTGTGTTGAAACTGTCTAAACTATTTGATTTATAGGTTATGAATGTAATTGTAAAGAATTGAGTGAAATGTCTGATAAAGAAAGTAATAACGTGCAAAATTAGGATAGTATGCACAACAATAGTGCAATTAAATAAAGAGTCAGGTTTAATGATATTTATTTTTTATTAAATGACAATCTATGTACCGCAATTTATATCATATATATTTTTGACAAATGTTTTATTGTGGTGTTGGTGTTGGAACCCTCTTGGTGTTGTGTCGAAAAATAAAATATTTATTTCGTTACATACACATGTATGCATTATTTTATTCTTCAAATTTGAATATTTCTTATTTACATTAATTTTGTACAGAAATATATATTACTAATCCTTATTCGCTAAAATCTTCTTGAGTGCTTACTTTCAAAATTGGAGGTTGTAAATTAACCAAAAATAGCTGCCATAAGAACAATGTCATCAAAAATGTTAGTGACAAGAATTTGATTTTGCCAATGACGGACATGTTCAGCTGGTTCACACTGACGAAGCTAGAATTTATTTTTCGCGCCGTGAGGCGCGAACTGAATAGTGCCGCAGGCGAAAATTTTTAAAACTTTCGTCACGCGTTTTCCTGGCACTTCAGAATTTCAATGAAAAAATACATTTACATAAAAAAATAGACTTTCACAAGGATACTTTTTGGAATTTGATGCCTTTTTGAAATACTGATATTTAATCACGATCGATACGATACGTCGATACGTCTTCAGATTAACCTAGAAGACGTAATTACGGACATTTTAATAAAAAAAAATTCAATGACGGACAGTTTGACGGACTGCTCTTTAATACGGACAAGCTTTCTGAATGACGGAGTGTCCGTCATAATGACGGACGTCTGGTCACTTTAGGTTATGTTGCGCGACACAAAACACTGCACTGCTAATTAGCCCCAAGCTAATTAAAAAAAATATCCAAAAACTTTTTCAATTTTGCACTTTCAGACCCTTCTGACTCGTTTAAGGTCCAAAAAAAATCTTCGGCGCAAACAAACTGAATCGTAAACAGTTCCTTTCCAGGTCGTTTTGAAATGTAGTGTATTCGTCTAATTTTGAAGGAAGTCTGGAGGAAAATAAATTCAAGAACTGGATAAGATGCCGTGAAACAAATGAGAGTGCTATAATAGATCTCAAGGAAATCGCAGTTGCGATTAGTACTAAGTACTTAACCTCCTCCCGTACATTCAATCTTAATCTTAGTCTTAAAGGAAGCAGGACGTCCCTATCCTTCGCTATGCTTTTCGACCATATTTCGATAATATTTATTGTTCTGAGAAGAACAGAAACAAAATTTCAAGTGGAATGTGTCCGATAGTCTTTGTCGTACACAGTGGGATCAAAAAGTACCCAGACTGTTAGTATAAAACAACAAAGGTGAAAGCAAAAAGATTTATTGAGTCCTAACTTTCCACATACTCCCCCTCCCCTACACACACAATTTGGAACGCTTGTTCAACTCTTGGAACATGCTAGAGAACTCCGCTTCCGAAATGCTGCATAAGTGCCTTGTCACGTTGCCCTAGATGTCTTCTACCGACTCAAAATGTTATCCCCTCATGGGAGCTTTAAGTTTAGCGAATAGTCCGTAGTCCACAGGTACTAGATCAGGCGAATAGGGGGGATAATATCAATAAGGGACAACGTTTTAACTGAACGGTTGATGAAATGGTACAAGAAAATTTTCGGAAAAGTTCTATTGTTATCTGTAATAGTAAAACTCCGGAATATACTCTTCCTCCTCCTCCTTTTCTCCCGTCGCTGGTGTTGCTGCCTTGCAGTCTTCTTTTTATTATGTTGTTTTGTTGAAGCTGTTTTCTCACCTTCCTGTTCCTAGCCCACTTGATCAATTTCTGGGTTATTCGCTGCGTCCAAGTCATTAAACCCTCCAATGCATTCTCATCATGAAAATAATGTTAATTTTCAACAGGTTATACCACATTGTTCAGAAAAAGTTCATCAAAGTACCAAAATAAGCGAAAAAGGATATTGGAAACAAATTTTCTTCACGTTCTACTCGTCTTAATAATCATAGATAATAAAATTAGTTGTACTTAAAATGTTCTTTTAAATATCGTTACCTATTAAGGAAAACCTAGAAAGGAAAAAGTGAGAAAAATATGTGTAAAATGAAATACAGTAAAATTTCGTTAAGACGCTCCCGTTTAAGACGCATTCCCGCATAATATGCTCTTTTTAGTCGGTCCCTTGAATTTTCCTATGCTAATACAGTAAAATAGTACTCGGTAAGACGCTCTGTTTTGTTGATTAGACGATCTTTTTTCGCCGCAGATAGACGGTGAATATAGGTGTTAGACAGTCAAAACTTCGACCTGATAGGAAAAAGTTCAAAGGTTGATCAATGAATGGCAAACAAATAGCCTAAATGGTGAAACGTTCACCAATAAGTGTTGTTTTCGCGTTGGGTATTTGTTTACATTTGTTTCGGAAGGCGGCATTCGGATTTTCAGACGAGACATATACCACTGACAGCACACCAACAGAAACTGAGGAAATTCTCCAAAATTTCCCCGATTATGCGACAGTGGATGACGCCCTTGTAACTAGCAACACTCACACTATTGATGACATGATCGCCGATGCCACCACCGACCCTGTGGGGAGTGAGAGAGAAGAAAGTGACTCTGAAGAGGAGGACGATCATTACCCAACACCTACAGTTTCTGCTGGCTTGCAAAACGTGGGCAAGCTCAGAAAAGTTATTTCCACCCTGGAAAATGCAGAGGACATGTTGACAACAGAATTGATAACTTCCTCTCCACACACGCTACTAAAAACCTCAAAGGACCCTTGACAGGTTTCTCTCTGGTCAGTGAGTAAGCCGTGTACATACCTACATATTATTCATGTGAATATTTATCACATTCCTGTACGAGTATGGTATTATGCATTTTAATAAATTTTACATTCAAATTTTGCAATCATTTTCTTTTTTTCGAGCATTTTGAGATTTTTTTTACTTTCCCGGATAAGACGCTCTTTTGCGTCTTAACGAAGTTTTACTGTAACTTGGAAATTATACTTATGCCTCTACGTTCGTTTTAATTTTTAATTCCCGTCAAATCAAACCCCCCCATTGTACTTCGGTCGGCTAGAAGTTATCGAAACTGTAAATCTTGAATACTAAAAAATATGTCAGGTCAACTTTTTACTCATAGAACGAGGGCGACATTCTAAATGAATTTCCTGTGCCCCCGTATCTCTATCCATCACTCACGTATAAATGCGACCCGCTGCGCGAGTCGGTTCAGTTCTCTTATTAATCCCGATCGGGTGGTTTTCCGGGAAGCGAGTAACGTTTTCGCGTTACCCTTTGACCCACTTTAGGATTTTTCCATCAATTATTCATGGAGTGCGCGAAATACCCACGCACGCAAATCATGTACATATATATGTAAAAAATAGAAATTATGGTTGGAAAAATATTATCGATACCATCAATCACTGGTCCATTAATATTAATGAGCAGCTCGCATGCGTAACTATTTATATAAATATTTTTTTTAAGGTGTAAATATCAACCTACTTTGACAGTAACAGGGAACGAGATGTCACACACATTTATGATTGGGGTGAAAATATATATGTATGTATAAGATATCGTATCTAAACCGATTAATAAAATGGAATTATATATGGAAACAATTGTTACTGACCTCAAGGTACATCAAACTACAAGTGATCAAAAATTGGACGAGTTTCTTGAGATCTTGATTGACTTATCTGTACCAGTTTCATACTGAAATATCTTTAGTTAGGGGATAACTCATAAACGCATATTTATTCATGCCATTTTATTTCCATCTTAATTCAATGACACATCTTCAACTTTCAAGTATTCATATGAACTCGCTGCATCCACTCTAGCATCAAATTCTTAGTTGTGTTGCATGTGAAGATGTCTAATGTAAAGATCATTTTGAAGCGTTGTAGCTTACAAATTTCCGGTTTTGGTGTTTCTCTAGACATGTTGACACTAAAAATATATTTCCTTAATTGGTAGACCAACCATGAGTTTAGTCGGACCATGTTTTTTATGTGATACATTTAAATCCGAGTAGTAGCGGAGAATGGGGCACTATAGGACCCTTTTATTTTGAAACTCATATCGTTTTCAAATTTTTACAAATTGGTTCTACAGATTGGTTCTCCGATTGAATTATAAGTTAATTTGGTTGTTAAAGATCAATATATACGTATGGCAAGACAAACACATTTGATAGTTAGTACGTGTTAATTAAAAGATATTAATGCATTTGATATATCTGCCTCCCTGGCGGGGCAGTTTAGGACGTCGCTGGGGCAGTTTAGGACTGATAATAAAAAACAGAGATAATTCTCGACTTCTTACTGAAAGCAATAAATCTATTGTTAGATCTTACAAACTTAGGTAAAAGTCTTTTAATATATTTTTTTCTTTATAATACAGTAGATAATTTGTAGTAATAAGCAATCAAATAAACAGAAATGTCCACTTATTGGAACCTTGATTAAGACAGAAATCAGTCTCATAATTTTTCCTTCTACATCCTACAGCTCTTTTTAGTAATTATTAAAATACTAAGAATTAGAATTATTAACTTTGTAACAAATTAAAAATCGAAATTTAACACAAATAAACAAGACACATCCTAATGTGCCCCGTAAATTTTGTACGACACTGCCCCAATCCTAACCTTCACTACTGATGATTTAATATTTACTATTTCGTTGATTACAACTGAAAACTTATAATCATAACCAGAACATACGAGTAGTTTTTTTAACAACAGT